>CM045988.1:85656598-85746560 GCA_025175895.1 Wurfbainia villosa
TAATTTAAAAAATAAAACTAAATAAAAATTAAATAAAATTAATATATATATATATAAAATAAAGAAAAAAAAGGGTAA
Source organism: Wurfbainia villosa (assembly GCA_025175895.1). Taxonomy (NCBI): domain Eukaryota; kingdom Viridiplantae; phylum Streptophyta; class Magnoliopsida; order Zingiberales; family Zingiberaceae; genus Wurfbainia; species Wurfbainia villosa. The sequence goes on from CM045988.1 coordinate 85,656,677, forward strand.
ACATGTCATTTGAATGGGAGAGAGAGAGAGAAGGGAAAAGAAATTTGCATCTAAAAGTTACGGATTCCATTTCAAAAATAATCTCTCGTAAAATAAATTAAAATTATATACAATCATTTTTTTTTAAATTCGTGCACTGAAATTACCTCTTATATTAAAAAAAAGAAAGTGGTAGTTTTTTTAATTATAAAATTAAATTTCTTTTTCTTCCCCCTCAAAACTTAATTATGAAATTAAATGTAAAAAATATATTATAAAAGATTTAAGTTAAGAATTTATTATGCTTATACTTAATTTTGGAATGAAGTTTACACTGTATTTTTTTTACGATGAATATATTAGTTTAGAAAATAAGTTGGTTTCTTGATTTATTAATAAATTTTAAAAGGAATTTAAAAGTTAAATTAATTCTAACACTCAAAACTTTTTTAATAAATAAGTACATATAAATTAAATATACAGAATTATCCATAATTTTTTCTTTGTTTTTTGTTTTAAAAATTCAGTCTTTAAAATTTAATAGAGTTAAAGCTTTATAAAGCAATAATAATTGAGGAAATAAGAATAATAGTTAACAAATAGTAAAGAATAATTTGTATAATAAACATACGAGTAAAATAATTTGTTTAAAAAATTAAAATGCCCACGAAAAATATTATTTTCTTATAATTAGTTTTGAAAAATATAAAAGTACAAAAGTATTTTAATTTTTTTAATAACAATGGAATTGTACATCTTTTGAAATATTTAACGTAAATATATAAACATGATATATAATTTATTTCTTATAGTATTTTTCCAATATTTTTTTATTATATATAAAATTATTTTTTAGCTTTTTTTATCAGAAATTATTTTTGGCTTTTGAGTTGTTATTTAGTTAATGATTACAACAGTATTGTTAACTTAATTTTTGTAATTTTAACAATACAAATTTTTGCAATTTATCTATTATTTTTAATTTTATTTATTCAAAATAATTTATTTAAAAAATCAAAATTCAAATTTTACATAAAGATCGGTAAAATCTTTTTTTAGTCCCTTAAATTTAGATTCTACAAAATTTTAATTTATATTTATCAAATAAAAAATTATTAATAAAGTCGTATTAGTACTCTGAGTCTTGTTATTGGGCACTAAACTAATTTCATATATCAAGATAAGATAGCCAAGAAACAAAATATAGATAGTCAATAAGCAGATGGAGTCCGTACTAATTACAATAGTAAGTAAAGAGTTCAAAATAAGATAGAGAGTAAGGAATAGTAATATGTAAGGAAAGAGTTCACGATAAGAAAAACACACTGAAGCCAAAGAGCGAGAGTTTGATCCATATTTTCCTGAGAGCATCTCTAATGGAAGATATTTAGAGGGGGGATATTTATTCAAATATTTTCAATCTTTAAATATTTTTTATTGGAGATATAATGCATGGGGTATTAAAAAATCATCGGGCAAATGATATCTTTTTTTTTTTAATTTATAAAAAAATTAAAAATTACTGTAATATGCATGTGCAGAAAAAAAAATTAAGTTGAAGAATTTAAAAAAATAATTACATTTATTTAAATTTAAAATTAAATGTAAATTAATATAATGATAATGAAATAGTAAATATTTGATTGGTAAAATTTAAAAATGAGATATTTGATAATGAATCCATAAATATTTGATGTATAAAATATTTTATTATGAAAAATAAAATATTAAAAGAATAAGATATTTGATAAATGAAATATTTAGACTAAATATTTTTAGCTATTGTCGATGATCTAAAGAGTGTTTATCCTCCTGTCATTTTTTAATCAAATCCGGTTCGTGAGGAGGTGAAAAAAACTTTAACTCCAGATCAACCAATCTTAAGCTAAATCACTTTCATCCCAGATAAGATAAAAAGAAACCTAAGCCAAGGCAAGATAAGCATTTGAGGTGAGGTTAAGAATATTAACGCCTAATCTTTTGCCGAGGATAAAGAGGATAAGAAGTGTAATCATCGGTGCATCTGACACGGAGGATAATCATTATATCTGCACATGGAGGACTGTTCGTCATCATTATTCTGCACATCTCATTAAAATCTTCAGACATCCCATCTCATTAATGAATACCAATTTTCAATTATTAACCTTCTTCCTTCTTTTTAATCTGGGCAAGATAAAATGACCTAGAGATCTCTGAAAAGCATCCGATTGCTTTCAAAGTACCGAACTTTCAGTCTGTTAATAGTCTGCAATCTTTTGGTTGAAAAAGTTTTAATGTTTTTGAATTTGATGTCTATGGCCGATCATGAAGTTTGAAGATGTAGCATACAAAATCAAGAACAGGAACAAGAACGAGCTCGAAATTCTCCAGGGTATTGGCTCCCGGCGAGATGTTGGCCATGATCGGCCCCCAGGCAGCAGCAAGATGATGCTCCTCATGATCCTCGATGGCCGCATCATCTCCAGGTGCATATCCGGAAGCTTGAGACTCCGATACTTTGAGATGGAGATAATCGGTGCTGCCGTCGACCTAAAGATCTCTGACAAGGCCAAGTATCTAATTACTCTCAAGGTATGAGACTCTCAATTTATTAATAGCCGGTGCGTCCCAATCTTTTTGATGAATTTTTAATGTTTTTGAATTTGTTGTCTATGGCCGATCATGAAGTTTGAAAATGTGGCGTACAAGATCAAGAACAGTAAAAAGAACGAGCGCGAAATTTTCAAGGGTATTTCCGACACGATGGCTCCCGGCGAGATGCTATCCATGCTCTGCCCCTCCGGCAGCGGCAAGCGCATCATCCCCAGCATATCCGGAAATTTGGGAGTACGATACCTTGAGATGGAGATGATTGATTCTGCTGTCGACCTAGAGATCTCTGAGAAGGCTAAGCATCTAATTACTCTCAAGGTATTAGACTCTCAATTTGTTAATAGCCCGTGCATCTCTGCAATTTTTCGTTTGATTTTTTTTTTTAATATTTTTGAATTTGATGTCTATGGCCGATCATGAAGTTTGAAGATGTGACATTGCTTGGCCCCTCCAACAGCGGCAAGACGACGCTTCTCAATGCTTCATTCCCAGTCGCATATCTCAGATACCAGACCAAGCATCCAATTACTCTCACGGTATCGGACATTTTACTATGCAACTGTCTTACCTAGCAACACCAATCTTCATGAGGCCAAGATAAGCAACAAATTGATAGGCAAAGTGCATGATGACCAACGAAAAGAGAGTATTGAAATCGGGGATCTCACCGTAGGTGTGCACTGGTATGTATTTTCAGAAGAGTATTGAAATATTATCTGAGGTTGGAATGTGCAGCAGGAGAGAGAAATATACTTGATTTCTCGTGTGTAGTAGGAGAGAAGTTAGCTACCAATGATTTTAGGTCACCCATCCAGTGTGTGATGTGATGAAAATAATTGGTAGAATCAATTCCATCGGAAGATTCTAACTATTCTCGTGATAAAGTAAGATGATATGTGATACATCCCGAAGGATCGTTCCTTTGTTAACAATGCTCGCTCTGACGGGAAGATCAATAACCATATTGACGTTGTCTTCGACCTAGAGATGCTCGCTTTCGGATCACCAGTAGAGATGGAGATAATGACGTTGCCTTCGACCTAGAGATCTTTGAGAAGGCCTAAGCATCCAATTATTCTCAAGGCACGGGACTCTCAATTTGTTAATAGCCCGTGCATCCCTGCAATCTTTTGTTTGATTTTTTTTTTTGATATTTTTGAATTTGATGTTTATGGTCGATCATGAAGTTTGAAGATGTGCATGGTCATGCTGCCCTTTTTATTCAATTTCACATTTTACTGAATTTTTTTTCATAAATAAATCTTGTGATCAGTATATGAATTTTACTTGGATTGGGTCGTTCAAAGAAGAATAGGGTTGGTTTTCATCAGAATAATCCAGGTTTTTTTTTATTTCGTGATTTTTATGTTGAAGTATAGATTTGAATATGTCACAGTAATACGATTGATCCTCTGTTTGAGTTGAAGATTGCTGTACCATTCATTGGCGCTCATACTCTGTCCTACATTTACTTTTTATTCCTTGGAAAGACGTTTCTGCATTATATGGTATTTAATTGATTTGAACCGTAGGTATATCCATGAAACATAAGAAGAAAGAAAGTGCAACTACTAAACAAACAAAGTCTGATGGCTGCTTATATACATCACTTATATGATCCAGTGCAGGAGGAGATTTCAAATCTAAGCAAACATTGCAGCGAACATGATTCTGCAAGATGACAAGTGAATGATGCACTACTTGGTGGGATCAATTCACAGTGTTGCTGTAGAGGGATTTCAAGGAAAGAAAACATGAAGCTTTCTCGTGGTGAAGAATCACACAAGTGTTAGCAGTGGCCATGTTTTTAGGAATCCTATGGTTTCATTATGAAAGACAGATTCAAGATCAGGTAATCCACCTTTTGTCCTTTTCTAACTCTTGGCTCATTTCTAATTTCAAATTGCTTGCATCATTTTTCAGGTGAGACTTCTTTACTTTGTTGCTGGATTATGGGTCTTTTATTCAGTTTCTGAAGTCATATTCACTTTTCCATTGCTAACAAAGGAATGATCATTTCGGATGTATTGCCTCTCATCCTACTTTATCGCGAAAATGGTTGAGGATTCTGCATGCAGAATATTCCTTCTTTTATTGCATGGATCAAGTATATTTCTCTCCCCTACTATATCTTCCAATTTCAGATAATATTTCAATACTCTTCTGAATATACATACCAGTGTACACCTACAGTGAGATACTCGATTTAGCCTGGACTGTGGTCATCATGCTCTCTGCCTATCGGTTTATTGCTTATCTGGGCCTCTTGAGAATTGGTGTTGCAAGTAAAATTAGGTACATTATGAAATGTTGGATTCTCTGTTTTATATTTTGAAAGGGAATTGAATTAGGGCAATAGGTTTTTTGATTGAGATTTGTATAGTTATGACCTTCAACTTTCCAGTTTAAAATTTCAAAATTTCAGAATTCACATTTCGCATGCAATTATTTTGGGGAAAAAAAAGTGTTCTGTCTACGAGCTACCGAGCAAGGCACACAAAAGTACGAGACTCAATTTTCTCGTGTAATATAGATTCCTTCAAAATGCTACTCAACATATAGCATTGATTCCTTAATTTTCATTAAATGAGACAAACCTTGTTCAAGTACCTCACATGAAGTCTCAATGCTTTCTTTGCATCTAATTCTCGATTAATGTCACTCCACATCTGATAGAAAATCCAACTAGTGAGAAAGAAGTCTATGGTGACAAAGATGAGGAAACTGATGATCAGAGGGAAAAAAAAAACAGGGCGTCTTGTTTCCTTTTACTAGATCATCCAAATTGGGTTTCAGGAACAATCGACACTAACAATTATGTATATATATGTGATGAAATCATAAAAGGGTTTGATGGAGACATCAAATTGGGTCTTTCATATAAATTTATGCACATTTCCAATCATGTTACACGATCTGGAAACAAATTGACGGGCAGTTGTTATGCTAAAATGTTTAGATATTTACGATTTTATAGGGAACTCTAAAAATATGAAATTTACCTCCCAAAGGTACAATTCATCAACAAATGAGAACTCCTACAAGAAAAAGACCGTCAGCATTCGCAAGGCAAATAAATATTCCCCTCCATATCAATAATGTTAACTTAAAAACATCTTTGTAAATTTACGAGGCATGTAGTCTTAAAATCTTGCAAGAGATAAAACTGTTTGTTGGGATTGTTAACGTTAAGGATGAATAACGATTCATTTTGTTCGTTGTGCATCGATTATGTACTCGCGATTAATATGTAGAGAAAAAATAAAATAAATAAGCACGAAACAGAACAAGAACAAATAAAAAAATATTTAGATTTTGCACAGTTCGAAATCCTTAATTTCTATCCCAAAGTTTAGCTTTCTAATGGTAACGGTAACAGTACTATAATTTTTTCCTTGTAGAATATTTATAGGAGATGAAGAAATCTTTTATAATTTTTGTTCTTACAAATAATAAAACAAAGATGCAATAGTATATATGAAAAATGCAAATGAAACAATTTTACTATAGTAAAATCGTTACTTTTATGACTTTTGATTGTTTTGAATTGTTTTCTAAATGTCTAAACTACAACACTTCTTAAAATCTCAAAGAACCAACATTGAAAATCTCTACGATTTATAAGCATTGGGTCGTGACTAAAATATGTCTCACACTCAACCATTTGATCATAACAATCGATTGCTCTGTCAAAATTTAAATATTACCCTACTATGTCAGTATAATTACTCTATCTAATTCAACATCAGTTGACTACTCTTCCACTGTTAATCGATTATTATTTATTTTAACAACTAGATTAACATTCAATTAAATTATCGATCGTTAATTAACGATAGAATTTATATTCATCGCTAATTAATGATGGATTTTAAATTTTATTATTAATTTAATGATGAAATTTAAATTTGATTGCTAATTAATGATAGATTTTATAATCAAGACAAAACTAAAATCAGACGTTAATTGACAATAAATTTTATTTCTGTTATTAATTATATAATCGATCATTGATTTAGTGACCCATTTAAAAATATTCATCACTAATTTATATAAAAAATAGCTTACTATTTAATTAATTTGGTATCCGGCGAGAATAATAAAATATTAATGATAGAATTAAAATTTTCATCGCTAATTTATAATTATATGCAACAAAATAGCTGTGATTTGATTAATTCTGCATCAAACAAAAATAGCGATCGAAATTAATTTCATCGTTAAATTAATGATCGAATTTAATTTAGTCGATAAAATTAGCGATTGAATTTTAAATTTCATTATTAATTTAAAATAATCCTCTCCTACTTTCGACACAACCGTGTCACTCTCTAATGCCCCCGTACCAGATAAAATTTTCAATCGTTAATTAACGATGGAATTTAATTTGATCATTAATTAATAACGAAATTTAATTCTATCGCCGATGTAATTTAGAATCCATCATCAATTTAGAATGGAATATAAAATAGTCACAAATTTCCCATGAAATTTATAATATGTCGTTAATTTACAATCGAATTATTGACAGACTTTAAATTTCATCAATAATTTGTGACCGAACTAAAATCTTATCACTAATTTATCGACATAATGTAAATTCTGTCATACATTTAGCTACCAATTTTAAAATCAATAGCTAAGGTCAATTACTTAGCGCATGTGATGGATTAAAACTCGACCGCGTTAGCTTTTTGTCATTTTCTAATTTCCTAGAAAATACATCCCCAATTTCAGAAAACGAACATAGAAATTGTAAACCGAACACCTTTTTTTTCTTTTCCCAGTAAAAAAAAAACTGAAAATGACAAACCAAACGGACCTTAAGTTTCCTAGCAGCACTTTTCCCTTTCCCTTTCTCCCCTCGCTCCGTCGCGTCCTCGAGGAGAGATTGCAGGCGTAGGTACCCGCGAGGATGGTCTGGCAGCGGCAATGAGCCTGGTCTTGGCCACAGCTGTCAAGTCTGGCTGCGGCAGTCAAAAGGCCTGGCCTGGCAGCGTTGTGACGTGGTCTGGCCGCGGCAGTGCCGCATCAGTGAGCCTGGCCTGGCCATGGCAGTCAAAAGGACTGGCAGCGGCAGTCAAAAAGCCTGGCCTGGCCGCAGCAGTCAAAAGGCCTGATCTGGCTAATAATGAGGAAGGAGCTTTTCCAGGTTCCTATCGTTGGAGATTCCTTAATTCTACTCGATGTGGATTACTGTCAACCGAGTTACAGCTATAAGCATCAAATAAGCAGAGCTTTTAGAACCTTGTTAATCAGAAAGCATATTTAACACAATACAAGCTGTCTTTGTCACTAGGCCAGATTAAACTTTCAACTCGTATACCAAGTTGTTGCCCTCTTTTTCCAGTCGGCGTCGATCCCATCAACAACAACTTTGGTTGATATTGCTGCAAAGGTAAATAATCAACATGTGATGTTGCAGCTATGTAAATAATCATGTCATGTGATGTTGCAACTGTGAATTATACACATGTACAAAGTGAGGGCAGAAATGCGAAGTGCATTGAAGAGTCTTTTGAAGGTGCTTCTCTAGCTTTTGTCATTTACGTAATTTTTGCATAGCCTGTAAAATACTAGTGACAATCATGTCATTTCCTCTTGGCTTATGAATGCTATTTATTTTTTGTTGTTTCTTTTGAAAGTATTGTCATCACGAAAGCGTGTCTGATATTTCTCAGCCCCATCCATAAAATAGGAAAGAACACCTTCAGTTACAAGTTGCTGTATCATTTATTGTTGTGCATTGTGTAGCCTTCCTAGCAAAAGGGATTACGTTCTTTTCAGTATTTTTTATCGTCGATCTCTCTCGATGATGAAGAAAGATAAATCATGAGTGAGTTATGTCTCTTGATCCGTTGACTAAAAACAGTGAAGGACTTCTACGTCCGAATGAGAATTTTAGATTTCATTTCGAAATTTGACTCTTGTTCATTCCTAATAGCATCTGTACTGTTTTAATCAACGGACAATCTCGAAATGACGTGCATTGTGTAGCCTTGTTTTTATCATTAGTTTTATCAGGTTCAATGTGTTGTATCTATGAAAGTCATAAAAAAATGTGTTTACTGAATGAATATTTGTATTTTAAAAGCTGAACATGCGGTGATAGATGTCTCATGATACCACTTAGTCTTATAGGTTGCCCACAAAAAATTGAACTTGGCCCGGATGATTGATTTTACTTCTAATGTTTTGACTGCCGAGGTTTACATCATAAACAAAGTTGAGAACACGTTTGTGTGTTACAATGTTGATGTGGAGTATATCATGTTGCCTAATTGGTCAAAACTTCAAACATAATTTAAACTCATAAGATAATGTGTTCGTGTAGGAAAATGTAGCTGATTCTGAAACGTCAAACATTGGTGCAGCTGCAAATGCTCAAGGTGGGAAATGAAAAAGGTTAAATAATGCTAATGTGAACTTTCTCATGAATTGTTTAGTTTAAATATATAGTTGTTTCAGCTGAGACCGAAATGCTGAGATGTCCAATGACGATCGTGGTGAAGGGTCGATGACTCGGATCGAAGGGCTTAATTATATTTCGGCTGAGACCAGGATGCTGAGGTGTCCAATGGCGATTGTGACAAAGGGTCGGTGACTCGGACCGAAGGGTTGGACACTATAGAAGGGTCGGAATGAAGAATGGGGTGTCTCGGAAATTCACCGAATGACGCTTCGCGGTCGAGACAAGTCCTGCAACAGAAAAAAGCGACTAAGGGCATCGAGAGAGATCTCGGCAAGACTCCTCTGATGTTCAAGGCAGAGATCAGTAGATAGAGGGGAGGATACAAAACACAAGAGTAGTTTTCCAGATTTCGAATCTGCTCTTTTTCTCTTTAAGTGACTTATATAAGTGGAGACATTTTAGCGGAGCAGTACGGAGGGGCGTGGGCGGTATAACCTTATGACGTGATGACGCAGTCCATTAGAGATGATTGAGATCTTTACCCTCATAAATATTGTCGACGCATGGGCCATAATTAATATCCTTGCGTGGTAGATAGGAGACATGCCTTCATTTAATAGATCTGATATATCCCTCTAATGCAGGTATGGTCATATGTCATTCTGTCGGGTGAGGTGGCTGACAGGCTGTCCTACTGACCATTTTATAGTGAACAAACACCACGTCACTTGCTTTGAGTTGAGATATAATATATGTTGGGAATGTCACCTAGCCGAGGGATAATATGATACAGCTATGACGCCAGATACTTGAAATGCCCTACAGCCGAGACAAAATATAATAGCCGAGATATAATGCCTTTGTGTCTGAAATGATCTTTTTCACTCGACAAAGCCGAAATGCAATAGCTTGGTTCTTCAGTGGGGCCGAGATATAATGTCTTCGGGACTCGACAATTTACCGAGATGTAATACCCTTGTCATTCGACAATTTGCGAGATGTGATGCCTTTGTCATTCCAGCTGGGCCTAATGCATAAGTGGTTTTGAATATCAATCCTTTTTAATCATAGGTTAGTTTTACTTGGTATCATAGGCATCCCCTTCCAAGTCTAGTCGAAGGACATGCGTAGCATGACTGGCTGGACTAGCTTCAATACATTATGGTTTATTCGTTCGATTTAATAAGGTATAGGGGGCAGCGCTTAGTATCCGTCCTCGGGAACAGACGACCAGATCTGCTTTCATGAGTATATCATAAATGCATGGATTGAATATGATCACCTCGCTTCCCGAAGCTTCACCCCGCCCTGCCACGCATCCTTAAAATCCCTAGGTCGGTTCCTTGGGCGACGAAGCGGCATGACCCTTCTTTATAAATAGCTTCCGAAACCTAACTTTCACGACCTTACGTTTGACACTTCCTCAGCATCTTCTCTGGCGATTCTTTTCCTTTCTTCCTTTCCCTCGTGGTTCCTGATTTGTAAGTTTCCTATTCCTTACTTTTTTCTTTTTCTAATGGCCGAAGCTTCCGATTTTTGGTTTCTTAAAACTCGTAGTGCCATCACCCTCGACGTCCGTAGCGAAATTAGATCCGCTTTCCACATCCCCAATACCTATAGACTTAGGGCGCCCCAGCGAGGCCAACACCCCCATGAGCCCCCTTCCGAGTTTACTGCATTTTTTCATGATCAGCTAGCGACTGGTCTTCGTTTTCCCATCCATCCCTTCTACACAGAACTATCCACCTATTTTTTCATCCCTTTACAACAGTTAGCTCCCAATTCCTTCAGCTTATCAACGGATTCATTATCATCTTTCTTTTCTATCATCTCCCTCTCTCTGCCGCCACTTTCCACTCCTGCTTTGTCCTGAAAAGAAAGGAAGCACAAGTTTTCTTCTTCACGGCTCGCTAAGAGACCAAGTTCTTGACGAAGCTTATTACCTCCCATAAGTATTGGAAAATTTGATACTTATTTGTAAAGTTGGAGTCTCCTTTCCTCTGGCCGAATGAGTGGCAACTCAAGTTGCCCCATTCTCCCTCCCTTCGAAGTTTTAAGAAGTCTCCTGCCTATCGAGAGATAGTTAGAGTTCTCTCTGGCTTGAACTTCGATGTAAATGTATTGTTGGAGGAAGGGATTCTATACCACTTCGGCTTAAGCCCGATAGAACCAAGGCTGAGTGGCACCTTAAGTAAATATTTATTCTCCTTTCTTTATTGTTACTAATCTCTAACTTTCTTTTTGTCTTTTGCAGCTGAGGTCATGTTTAGGGCTTCGATCAATAAAAAGATGAAGTGGAAATAGGCACAAATGATTGCCCCTGCGGATGCACCTATCAAGACGCCGGAAGGGACCGACTCTGAAGATCTCCCCCCATCTCGGCCCTCCCTGTTGCCCGAGATGATTAGCTCGGAAGGATCCGAGGAACATCACCACCATCAGAAAAGGAGCGGAGTGGTGCTTTCCTCCGTCGAGGGAAGCCCTTCTCGAGGGTCGCCTAGCCTAAGTCTTTATGACTTGGCTGGGCCAAGTAATGCTGGGTGGTTTGAGAGTCCATCTCCCCCAGTAGAGGAGTGCCCCGAGGCCCTCGCTCCTCTGCCTGAGCCGTCATCCTCCCGTCCACAAAGTCCAAGTCCTCTGCTCGGGATGTCATCTGGACATTCTGTGTTGACGAGAGAGCAACCTACCCAAGGGTTCCTTCAGAAGGTTCGAGATGCCATCGGATCATCCGCGAAGGAAAAATCTATCCCCGCCTTGAGCGACGAGATGAACACCTACTTGGTGAAAGTAAGTTGCTAAGTTAAGTTTTTTTTACCCATTGAGGTTATTTTGCAGTTCTGGGGCTATCACTTGGAGTTGATGTTGCGTCTGCCTCCCCTAACTGCGACCTTTCATGGGATGAGGGCCCAAGTGGAATCCCTCTTAGCCCAGCTTCGTGACAAGGAGACGGAGCTCGGGATAGCTCAGGCCGAGGTAGCCATGTCTCGGTCAAAGGTCTTCCGCTACGAGGATGACCTCCAGAGCCAGGTGCGAGATCGAGTGTTTACAACTCCAGGCCGCTGAGACAGAGGAACTTTGGGCCCGAGCAGCTGAAGCAGAAGTCAAACTGCTGGAGGTTGAGCATACTAGGGCCGCTCAAGCGGCCTTCGAGGCCAAGCGGCGCGAAGAGCTAGCAACCCAAGCGGGCGGTGGGAGCAGAAGGCATTCCTCATCTTGGATGAGTTCTCCAACATCCTAGGAGGGTGAACCGTCGACCTCCTGGAGATAGACTACGAGGAGGCCATCCGACATTTCAGAGAAGTCGGGTATCTCCCTGAAGGGGCTTCCATCGAGTTCTTGGACTTACAACGCTTGATCGACGAGACTCCTAACTCGATGCTTGGTGGGCTCTCCAAATATTTTTGATTTTTGTTTTTATTTCTAGCATTTTTGTAATGCTCTTACACTACACTCTGATTTTTCTCTTTCGACAATTTTGAAAACTTGTAACCTTATGTGACCTTGCGTTTTAATATAACAAGTTTTTGTCGAGCCTAATTGTCGTTGTTTTAGAAAAATTAATTGAGTCTCTCAGTTTTTTCAGAGTATAAAAGAACGTAAAGAAATAAATCATGCTTATGCAATAGTTAGAAAGGCTTGGGATTGTGATTTATAATAAGTACCTTCAACATGCCCTATGGTAAGGGTCTCGGCCGAGACGCACCATGATAGACAACTTAAGAAGTAATATACCACGATGATCGACCATAATAAAAATGATCCGAGAGATAAATACTTGGAATCAGTCATGATGAGCAGTCTTCAATGAGAATGAGACGAGAGATAGATACTTGGAATCAGCCACGATGAGCCGAGAGATAGATACTTGGAATTAGCCACGATGGGTGGTTTATGTGAGATGCACCATGATAGGTGACTTTCACAAGGGTGCGCCATGATAGACGGCTTTTATAAGAATGCATCATGATCGACGGCTTTTATAAGAATGCACCGTGATAGACAGCTTATCCGAGATGCACCGTGATAGGTGACTTTTATAAGGGTGTGCCGTGATAGACGACTTTTATATGAATGCACTGTGATAGACGACTTTTATAAGAATACGCCATATTAGGCGACTTTTATAAGAATGCGTCATGATAGGTGGCTTATCCGAGATGCACCATGATAGGTGACTTTCATAAGAGTGCGCAGTGATAGGCAGCTTTTATAAGAATGCGCCATGAGAGACAATTTTTATAAGAATGCATTGTGATAGACGACTTATCCGAGATGCATCGTGATAGGTGACTTTCATAAGGGTGCGACGTGATAGGCAACTTTTATAAGAATACACCGTGATAGACTTCTTTTATAAGGGTGGATGCCTGCAATCATTGGGATAAATCTTTTATTATTTAAAAAGGGAGAAACAACATTGCATACCGCTCGACCCTTACACATGATAAGGCCGTAAATGGAAGGCGTTCCATGGCCGAATGAGTTCTTTTTCCTCGTTGTCCTACAGATAATAAGCTCCCGAGCTGAGCTTCTTAATAATTTTGTAGGGACATTCCCATCAGGGTGCTAGCTTACGAACCTCTCCTGCTGGCTAAATCTTCTTCCATACAAAATTGACGGGCTGGAAGGAACGGGGTACAACTTTTCTATTTAGGCTTGGGCGGTCTTTCTCCGAAGAGCATTCATTTGGCTGGCTACCTGGTCGCATGTCTCAGTTATCAAGTCTAACTCCACCAGCCTTTTTCCATCATCGTCACTGTTATTTGAGGTGTAAACCGAGACTCGCAGCGATTCCATCTTGATTTTGGGGGACGAGGCTTTGGCTGCCGTAAACCAGATGAAAAGGGGTTAGGCCTATACTGTCCTTGGGAGTGATTCTGTATGCCCATAAAATACCGAGTAATTCTTCGACCCAACTTCCCCCAGTGTGATCTAACTTGATTTTGAGCCCCCGAATTAATTTTCGGTTAGTGACTTCAGCTTGTCCATTGCTTTGAGGATAAACTACTGAGGTAAAAATCTGTTGAATTTCCAACTACTGGCACCATTCCTTTATCTTTCGACCTTGAAATTGCCACCCATTGTCCGAAATTAGCCTTCTCGGGATACCGAATCGATAGACGATGTTTTTCCAGAGAAATTTCAATATAGCTTCTTCAGTTATCTTGGTCAACGGTTCGACTTCCACCCACTTTGAAAAATAATCCATCGCGGCCAGTAAGAACTTCTTTTGATTCGGCTTGGTTGGTAGTGGTCCCACTATATCCATTCCCCAATGGTTGAAGGGGCATGATATTACCGAGACCTTTAACAATTTAGCTGGCTGTGAGAAAAACTCTGATGTTTTTGACAGCTGAGGCATGTACGTATGCAGCAGGTTGCATCTTTCTGGAGGGTTGGCCAAAAATACACGGGCAATAGATTTTTTCGAGCTAGGGATGCCCCTCCCAAATGATTTCCATAGCAGCCTTCGTATATTTCTCTCAGAACATAATCAGCATCCTCTAGGCCAAGGTACTTGAGCAAAGGTCGAGCGAAGGCTCGCTTGTACTAGAACAAAACAAGTACCTCTTTTCTTAATGACCTGTTCCTCAGCTCGGTCATCTAGTAAGACCCCCCTTTTAAGGTAGCTAACTAGTGGATCTCTCCAATCAAGCGATATTCTATGCATATTCTGATCTTGATCTATATGTGCCACAAGCTGAGTCTTAGCCAACGAATCTTCTAAGCTCCAAGTAGTGAGCGCACTGGCCATGCGAGCTAATTTGTCTGTTTTTTGATTATCTGCCCGAGAAATCTTATGCAAGATTACCTCTTGAAACTCTGCTGACAACTTACAATAAGCTTGTATATAATGTTGAAGTCGCTGGTTGTTGGTGTCGAATGATCCCTTGACTTGTTCCACGACCAACTGTGAGTCAGAATATAAAAAAAATCCGAGAAGCTTCGACAATTCGAGCCACCTTGAGACCAGCCAGTAAGGCTTCATATTCAGCTTCATTGTTGGTGGCCTAGAAATTGAGTTGCACATCTATTCAGATTGTGTCCTCTTGAGGAGATATTAATAGTACCCCTACTCTACTTCCTTGTTTAGTTGCTGAACCGTCTACATATATTTTCCAATCCTCGTTCTTTTCCATCCCGGTGTCTCTGCTAGGAAGTCTGCTAATACTTGTGCTTTATGAGTCATATGTGATTGATATTGAATGTCATATTCATCCAGCTCAGTGGTCCATTTGATCAAGTGGTTGGATGCTTCTAGATTAGTTAATATTCTTCCGAGACCACTGTTGGTCAACACTGTGATCGGATGAGACAAGAAATAGAGACGGAGCCTTCTAGCCATCATAAGCAGGGCGAGGGTCAATTTCTCTAGCGTTGTATATCGACTCTCTGCATCTTTTAACAATTGACTAATGAAATAAATAGGTAACTGCTTACCATCCTCTTGCTGAATTAAGACAGATGCCACAACTTCTTCGGACGCGACTAAATACAGCTGCAAGCCTTCTTCTGCTACTGGCTTCGCCAATGTAGGCAACGTTGATATATATTGTTTCAACTCCATGAAGGCGTGTTCACATTTATAATCTCATGAAAACCGAGCCGACTTATGGAGTATTTTAAAGAAGGGAAGACTCTGCTCAACCGACTTAGGGATGAATCGTGAGAGTGTTGTGATCCTTCCGAGCAGCCTTTGTACTTCTTTGACATTCCGGGGAGAGGCTATATTTTGCAAGGTCTGAGCTTTCTCTGGGTTGACCTCAATGCCTCACTCAGTCACAATGTATCCGAGAAACCTGCCAGTTCAGATGCTAAATATACATTTATTTGGATTGAGTTGAATTCTATACTAGCATAGTGTGTTGAATGTCTCTGACATGTCTTTCTTTAGCAATGTCTTCGGATTTAGTGGACTTGATGAGAATGTCATTCACATATACTTCAATATTTCAGCCTATCTGTGGCTGAAAGGGCTTGTCCATGAGTCTCTAGTAAGTGGCCCCATCATTTTTTAGACCGAATGACATAACCTTGTAACAAAAAGTACCATCCGTCATGACGAAGCTGACCTTTTCTTGATCTTCTTGCGCTAAAGGAATCTGATGATATCCTTGGTAGGCATCCAATATACAAATTAACTCACATTCTACTGTGGAATCCACTAACTGATCTATTTGGGGCAAGAGGTAGCAATCTTTAGGGCATACTTTATTGAGATATCTGAAGTCTATACATACCCTCCAATTCCCTCCTTGTTTAGGTACTAGTACAATATTCGACAACCATTCAAGGAATTGGACCTCTCAAATGTATCCGTCCTGTAGCAATTTCTATACCTCGGCTCGGATGATTTGATCTTTGTCTAGGATGAAGTGTCTTCATTTCTGTTTAACTGGCTGAGCTCTGGGGAAGGCATTCAAGCGATGCTCCATTAGGGTTCGGGAGATGCATCGGTTCGGCTCCTCGGGCCAAGTGAAGACGTCTCTATTGTTCGTAAGGCAACTGACTACCCCTTGCTTTATTTTGGTTGGTAAGTCGGTGGCAATTCGGATAAATATGGCCGTGCAGCCATATATATATGATTTTGTCTTCACCATGCGGCTCTTCCCGAAGAGTGTAAACTGCCGCAACTTCAATCTTTCGACTTTTTCAGGGGCCCGTTCGAACTTCCTCTATGTAGCATTTTCGAGCTGCCTTTTGATCTTCTACTACTTCACCCACTTGCCCATTTACTGAGAATTTGAGCTTCTAGTGATAGGTGGACACAATAGCTTTGAAGGAGTGTAGTGTCGGCCTTCCTAGGATGACATTGTAAGCAGAGGCAGTCTCTACCACAGTGAAAGTGGTAAGTCTGGTCCGACGAAGGTGTTCTTCTCCCAAAGATAAAGGTAGATCAATCCGGCTGAGGGAGATACTTCATGGCCCGAGAAATCGAAAAGGGTCGTGTTCATTGGCTGCAGTTGGGTCGGATCAAGCTGTATGTGCACAAAAGTTTTTTTAAACAAAATATTAACCGAGCTACCTGTGTCCATGAAGATTCAAGCCACGTAGTAGTTGGTTATGGTGGTTCAAACTACCAAAGCATCATTATGCGACACAGAGACTCCTCGCAGGTCCTCGGGGCTGAAATTAAGTAGGGGTTGTTCGACATATCTCCGTCTGGTACTCACTTTCATATTTTCCAATCGTCTTCCATGAGCTTTCCTGACCCGGTTGGAATCTGTTAGTGCCTATAAGATTCACATATCTCTACAATGATATGATATTGTCCACTTTGGGCCTAAGCCCTCATGGTTTTACTTTTGAGCTTTACCCAAAAGACCTCATACCAATGGAGATAGTTTTTTTTATCTTATAAGCACATGATCTTTTTCATGTCTTACCAATGTGGGACTTTGATTGTATTCCTCATACTCCCAACAATCCCCCCCCTCAAATGAAGGATCATATTGAACCCCCCTCAAGTCTATCCTTTCTCGAAGGACTTTCTTCACTTGATGCCCGATCCTCAACCCACCAGGACTTCCTGCCAATTGTCTGGCCCTTTTGGCCCAGCTGGATTTCCTGCCAATTTTTTGGTCCTCCCGACCCAACTGGATTTCTTGCCTGGTGTCTGGTTCTCTTGATCTGGACACAGGAGCTCCACTTCCTTCGTTCGAAGTTCATGGCTTGACATGGACCATGACTCTGATACCAATTGTTAGTGCATATAAGATTTACATATTTCCACAAATGACATGATATTGTCCACTTTGGGCCTAAGCCCTCATGGTTTTATTTTTGGACTTTACCCAAAAGGCCCCATACCAATGAAGATATATTTTTTATCTTATAAGCACATGATTTTTTTCATGTCTTACCAATGTGAGACTTTGATTGTATTCCTCATACTCCTAACAGAATTCCCATCTGTGGCCCCACCAGTAATCATATTGATAGTGTCGCGATGTGGAGTGTTAGAGAGGTCTCTCGGCGATTCTGGTCGAGGAGTGGGTTGCCATGGGGAGGCCTCTCTAATCCTTCGTGGAGCCTAAGATTGTCGATTCGGTTCCTCTGGCAAGGGTGGTCGAGCCCTTTTCAAAGGATTTTGCCGCGTGTGGTTCCTTGGCTCGGGTCGTGCTTCTATTTGTGGAAGTCTAGGTTGGGCGTTGAAATTCTGCTGCTGCTCCCACATCACTTGTCTGATTTCCTCGGCCAAGTTGCGACACTCCCGTGTCGAATGGCCATACACTTGATGAAAGGCATAGAAAGGACTATGATGTCCTAGCATTGTTAAAGGTGGAGTAGTCTTCTGTACCACATGAATGACCCTATCCCTGACTAATCTCGAGACATAAGCAGGTGGGACCTGAGGAGGATGAGCTAGTGCTAGAGGGAGAGCTTTCTTGTTTAGCTTCGGGAGTTGACGCTTACTAGACTCTCCTTCTTTCTATTCATCTGCTGCTCTTTCGACCTCCTCATGATTGATGTATGCCTCTGCTCATCCTAGAAATGCCTCAAAATGGGGCTGGGGTCTCTTCATCAAGAATTTTGAGAAATCCTTTTGTATTAAGCCTTACGAGAAGGCGTTGACCACTGTCTCAGGAGAGACACTCGAGACATCCACAGCTACTCGGTTGAACTGGTGTATATAGTCCCTTAAAGACTCATGACATTTTTGCTTTATGGACATAAGGTATTGAGTAGTTTTTTGGTACCTTTTGCTGCTAGCGAAATGTTGGAGGAAGAGAGCAGAAAGTTCTTGGAAGGAGCCTATGGATCCTTCGGGGAGCCGATCAAACCATCTCTGTGTCGAGCCCACTAGGTTGAGAGAGAAGACCCAACATTTTGCTCCATTAGAATACTTGTGCACCAGGGCAACTTTCTTGAATTGCTCTAAATACTCTTCAGGATCAGTGGAGCCATTATATTCTCTGACAAACAACATCTTGAACCTCTTGGGAAGTCTCTCGGCTATAATACTAAGGGAGAGGGGAGAATCCAAGCCAATAGACAGGGCTTTTCCCTTTCTAGGATCTTTGTTGGGTAGTGTGTAGGAAGGTACCTCATCCGAGGATTCTTGTAGAGATGTCGTTGAAGATGACTCAGTTGGCAATGATACTATTGGAATGGCTTTGGGAGGAATTGGAGTTGTCGGAGCAGGTGTGGGTATTGGACCTTGAACCGGGCTGAGGGACATCGGCATAGGGGTAGGCCCTTTAGGAAAGTGCTCGCGTATAACATCTTCCATGGTGGCTTTGACGAGGGAGATAACGCTTTCCCTTGTTAGGCTTCTTTCGGTGGAGTTTCGGTTGTTGGAATTTGCTCCTTGGTCTCCCATCCTTGTCTTAGATGTGCTTGCGTTCCTACAGACGACGCCAATTATGTTTCGGCTGAAACCGAGATGCTGAGGTGTCCAATGGCAATCGCGATGAAGGGTTGGTGACTCAGACCGAAGGGCTTAATTATGTTTTGACTGAGATCGAGATGCTAAGGTGTCCAATGGCGATCCCAGTGAAAGGCCGGTGACTCGAACCGAAGAAATTTGAATCATGGGGTGTCTCGGGAATTCGCCGAATGATGCTTTACGACCGAGATAGGTCTTGCACTAGGAAAAAGCAGTTAAGGGCATTAGGAGAGATCTCAGTAAGACCCCTCCGATGCTCAAGGCAGGGATCAGTAGATAGAGGGGAGGATACAAAAGCACAAGAGTAGTTTTCAAGATTTCAGACCTGTCCTTTTTCTCTTCAAGTGACCCTTATATAAGTGGATACATTTCGGTGGAGCCGTACGGAGGGGCGTGGGTGGTATGACCTTATCATGTGATGACGCCGTCCATTAGAGATGATTGAGATCTTTACCTTCATAAATGTTGTCGGTGCATGAGCCGTAATTAATGTTCTCGCATGGTAGATAGGAGGTATGCCTTCATTTAACATATGTCATTCTGTCGGGTGAGGTGGCTAACAAGTTGTCATGCTGACCATTTTATAGTGAACAAACACCACGTCACTTGCTTTGAGTTGAGATATAATATATGCTGGGAATGTCACTTAGCCGAGGGATAATATGATACAACTATGATGCTAGATACTTGAAATGCCCTACAACCGAGACAAAATATAATAGCCGAGATATAAGACCTTTGTGTATGAAATGATCTTTTTCATTCGGCAAAGTCGAAATGAAATAGCTTGGTTATTCGGCGGGGCCAAGATATAATGTCTTCGTCACTCGGCAATTTGCCGAGATGTAATACCCTTGTCATTCGGCAATTTACTGAGATGTGATGCCTTTGTCATTCCAGCTGGGCCTAATGTATGAGTGATTTTGAATATCAATCCTTTTTAATCATATGTTAGTTTTACTTGGTATCAATAGTGAATAACCTTTTGATATTGTATGTGCCATTAATTTTTTAAATACCTTTGAACTTGCACTGCTTTGTAGTTGATTTTTGCATTAAGGTGTTATGCATATTTCCATTTCCCTTATTTTGTACATATGCTTATATATTGCTAGATGGGCATTGAAATCAATTATTCTAAACACTAGCTTAACTGAATCTATTACATTTTTTTTTCTCAATCTTAGTCTAATTCAATACTTCATTGGTAAGCTCTTATTTACTAGATCAAATTCCTACTATCATTGGATTTGAGGAGGTTCTTTAATTTCTGCATCGACAATATTTCTAGATAGCTAGAGAATGAATTGTAGAAAGTTCTTCAGTTTTTTACATGCATTAATAGATGTATTTTTAGATTTCTACCACTCTCAACAACTCTGTTGGATTGTAAGAGGTAATTTTAGACATCTAGAGAAACATTCATTCTATGTCGTTTATGCATAAACAACAATATTGTTCTCCTTGATTTGTCTTCTCACTTGTCAATTGCATTTTTTTTTCTTCTATTTTAGTTTATGTACGCAAAATGACTTGTAGGATGCTTATTTTGATGAAATGGAGTAAAAGTAGTTAGTTCATCTTTGCGGATGATTCATGATAGTTAATGGTACAAAGATGTACGTTTTGTTTTTTGGTATGTCTGTTTATTTCTACTCTTTTAGAATGATTCAAATAGGTTGATAAAAAAGTTGTCACATGCAGCTCTCTCTTTACAATTGCCAACTATTTAGTTTTAATAATGACAATGATGATGATGATGGGTACATAGAGATCATTTTGTTCAAGGGAAGAGTGTTGGATGTTTGTCGTGAAATAAGAACATGAATGCAAGTGGTGAACCAAAGACAATTTTAGATTTCAAAGAGAGAACAACTAAGATATTGGAATCGTGGCATCCGAAGATGATTTTAAATTTGATTGTTTTTGTTTTTATTCAAGTTGTGGTGTCATTTACGGAGTATAATCACACCACTAAAAAACACAAGATGTTGAATATTCAAATTGTATTTTGAAATTAATAATTTGGATATTATTAATGAATAGAATTTTAATGTAGATTGTTGTCAATATTATAACTGTGTATTGTAACTAAAATGATTAGTGTTGATATATATCATTACAGTATATTATTATTGTGGATAGGTTTGTATATATATTAAGTCTTATTTGACTAAAACTATATCAAAATGAGATGAGTTATAAATTTTGATAGGTAAGCAATATACTAATTCAACGATGAAATGTTAATTTTGGTCACTAATTGACGATGGAATTAGTGGTCAAAATTTAATCCCACTGATAAATATAGTGATGAAAATTAATATTCTATCATTAATTATCAATCAAAATTTAAATTCGTCATTAAAAATTATACTATAGTATATTAATTTAGCGACAAAAATTAAATATAGGACTTCACTTCTCACATATAACATTCGATCCTCCATAACATGTTAGAATTTCACCCTCATGCCTAATATATTATCTTTTATGATATGTTAGAATTTTACCATTGCCAAGTGTCTAGATATTCATGATTCACTTGAACTGCACCCTTCTCATGTCACGCCCCGATGGAGACCCCGCTAGACGAAAATCTGGCAACATCTCCCATATACGGGTGACAATACCAAACTTATATACAAGGCCTACACGACCACTATACATCGGTCAACATGACCGGAATCCAAAACAACATACGCAGATAACATTTAGGCCTCAGGCCATCAATCCAAGTAAATAAATAAACAGTCTATCACATCTAAACCTACCCCTTCTGCCATCTGGGCAGGAATACTCAACCGAAATTCAATCCAGAACAAAACTCTGAACAGAGGTCCATAAGGACACCAAAAATCCACGAATACATAAATCCAATTCCAGTCCTAAGTATATCTTCTAAATGAGATATCCAAAACCAAAAACAAATAACCAAATAAACTTCCACGACGAGGGGGTTTGGCAGCTGCACTCTCCTGACAGCTTCATCCTGAAATAGATATAATCAACGGGGTCAGTTCAAAGAACTCAGCGGGTATAGTCGATATGCAAGTAAGATATAACTAACAATAAAAATCATGCCACTACAGTCTCACATATAGGGTATGCAAGAAATAAGTACAACAGGACTGTACTAACCTGAATCTCCTACCCTGATATAGGAGCATGTGCCTGATTAGAAGTAATAAAGTTCTCACCATATATATAAATATATATCCTGTATGCATGACAATCATACGCACATCCAAGGCAGCAATAAAAATACAGCAAACACAATACAAATGCTATCCATGCAAAATGCATGCCGTGGTAAATGACATGGTCACCTCGACGCCGGTACCGCCTCCTCACGATGGTGAAGCCGAGTGGGTAGGGCTATGACAACTGTGCACTCTGCCATCACTACTCCTGAGTGACCGAGTGGATAGGATGTTGTTGGAGTACACCTATCCTCCTGCCCCAAACAGAGTGGGGGAGCTAAGCTCTCATCTCCCGGTGTCATAGACCAGAGGAGGGATCCCTGCCCGCTACCACGCTGCCTCATCGTTACCCATGAGCGGACCAGCGGAGCCTGACAGAGCAACTGCACACACCCTCCTGATGCACCACTAACCCATGAGTGACAGTGTGTGCAGACCATGTAACTGGCTGCGGGCTCAATAATAATGGAACCTCGCCCAGCCAGCATGCAATCATGCAAGATGATGCATGATACTAAAGCATGTAAATCCAACCTAATATACCTATCCGAATAATATGCACAATCAATATATACATATCCAAAATCCAAGTAACTATGATCCAAGTAAAACAGGGAAGATATAATCATATCCTATCAAATGCATGTACCAAGTAGGCACAAAAACATACTAGGCATATAAACATGAATATTATTGCAAGCTATCCTAACTAGCATATCAACTTGACTATATCTATAAGATAAGTCAAAATACCCTCCTGTCAAAATGTCCGCAAAACGAACCAGATTGTCATGACCGTGAACCTGCCTCGTGATCGAAACCTGCACAATGTATAACTATTGTTAAGCACAAAATACCATTCGCCGACAAATCGAATACTTAATCGATTCCTTCCATAACCAATTAATCCAAAGTAAATCCATCAAATCCAAGCACACGACAACGTGCTAAATTACTACTATGTATCTCCAAGTATACCCTCAACCCGTAGGTCACAAATTGTGATTAACTCTTCAATCCAAAAATATATCCTTGCAATTAATCTCACTATGATCAATACTCATCATATGAAAATATTATCCATCTCACAACAAATGATCAAATCGAATCCTACATCGACCTTATATCCGATCCACTAGATTGATTTAATTATCCTATTCAACCTAATCAATCCTCCATACATAATTATAGAACCAATCATAAATATGAATCCAACCTAACCCTAGGTGACATACACACGACTCAACCAATCCTTACCTCAAACACGATCCAACACTTGGATCCCACAACTTGACACCCACAATCCATTTACAACCCTTCACAACCAACCAAATGCATAACAAAACTCACAACCAAGACCCACAACCTAACAAACTTCTAAAAAAAAAACCTAGCCGTGCACAACCCCTTCCCACTCAACCCAACAACACGCTCACAGCGCCAAGAACCGCTTCCAGATCCATTAACCCTCCACAAAATACAGTCATCACATAAGAACAGAGAAGGGTAAATCACCACTTACCGGCCTTAGAAATCCTTCGACAGGAACCTTCCTTTATCCGTTGTTCGCCGAAGCAAACGACGATCGTGTTCACTGCCCATAACCAATCCACTGTCAAATCGTGGAAATATACCGCAGGGGTTAGACAACACCCAAGTCGACCCCTTACCTTGCTCCGGCGACAACCGGCAGAAATTGGAGTCTCGCGATGTGGCGAGTAGAAGGCCGAGCACACGAGTCTGTCGGGCGGCCGGTGTGGCGCGCACTGCGGAGGGACGGTCGGTGCGATGCGCGATCCGGAGTGAAGAGTCCCCGGCGCAGACGGCGACGCTGGTGGCCGAGGGGTAGGCGGTCGCAAGGTCGAGCGGCAGCATCAGTTGCGGAGGAGTCGGCGCGCGCAGAGAAGAAGAGGCGTCGGACGACGAACTGCGATGACCGCAAATCGCTGCTGCGGTACGAGGAAGGGGAACGGCTCGGCGAAGAAGGGATCGGCCTGGTCCTCGGCGAAGAAGAGACCGGCGGTGGAAAAATAGGGCGCCGACGGAGGAGGGATGGCATCGGGCGCGACGGGGGAGAGGAGGCTCGGTCTCGGGGAAGAAGGGACCGTCGGCGGAGAAGAGGTGCCGACGGAGGTGGCTCGAGAAAAGAAACTGCCGAAGGGAAAAGGTGTCGCGGCGGGGGAAAAAGAAAATTCGAGGAAATAAAAAAAAAACTTAGGTTACATCGCGTATTAATCCCCTTTTATAAACTCCACAAAAGCCTATTTATTTATCCCCGTAAAAATTCTCGTACGACCTTCGTTTAAATCCAGAAAAATTTCGGAAAAATTCCTAAAATTCCCGAAAAATTTCCAGAGGTATTTTCCTTAATTCTTTGGCTATTTAATTTACTATTTTAAATTTTCAGTATTTAACATTCTCCCCCACTAATAAAAATTTGGTCCCCAAATTTCCTACTCATATATTAGTACGAGATGTCCCAACAACCATCTCAAGCATCTGGAGACAAGTCACACCTCAAGTGACTAAGTGAGCTTACTGATATCCCTTAACATCAAATCACACTTGCTTCTAGTAGTCCTTCCAAAGTATGAATAGTATCTTCATATCGACCACCTATCAAAAAGTACATAACTGTACCTGAGTGGAGCTTTATATCCGTGACCTGTGAAAGACTATACCATAATCCTACAATAAATCCTGAATCGCTATCTCATACAATACTCACAGATCCTCCATGAATTGGAAATCGCCACAGTATAACCTATCAAGCGATCCAACAAACTCATCGTATGGATCAGACGAAAATGAACGGACTTAGCTAATCATACTAAGTCCTTTCCGAATTCCAAATAATCTCCCAACACTGTCCATCATACTTTGCTTTCACGTCCATCTCGGTACAGAACCTTGCTGATTATTTATATACCACCTTTACTAGTTGACACACTGAACACCAGACTACCAAATCAACTATATTCCGCATGTCGTTCCACCACGGAGAACGTTTCAATACTTACGATTTCTCAGATACAATCCGAATACATCTGCAACATATGCAACCTATTGCAATCTTCAAGCAATACTTATCAAAATATTCTGACCAAGCCTCGTGGCTCTCGGGGAAATGCAAAAGGCACTACTTACAGACAACGACATGCTACCACGACCGGGACGCGTAGCCAGTCAAGATGTCAGGTAGCTATCTAGCCACATACGACATACAAATTCCACTATCACAATTCCGAATCAAGTAGAGCAAGAGTGTAACTCTATGGTAGATTCTCTCTATCATCCCAACAGGGATCCCTAGTTGCAACTTTCCTTGTTCTAACAACTCCAGGCAACTAACTACTTAGTAGCTAGCTAAAACCCCATGAGCATTCTTGCTCCTCACCTCTACAAAACAACCCAGTAACTGCTAAGTCCACGCCATATATATGACGGCTTATAGTTCCTTAATCAGTAAGCCTAGGATACGTCTTATTCAACAGTATCAGAATCGCTCCTTTCTCAGTAACATCGCATCCGCATATAAATTAACCTTCCTTTCACCCGAGAAAGATCAAACAACCCTGGTGTAAAAGGCAACCATCGTCTGAGCCCTGAAACTAGTTTCACAAGCGTCAAACCAAGTAAATTCCAACACCTTCCTGATCCAACCGGATGTAATACCGCTAGAGCATCCTATCTATATATATGGTAATAATCAAATCAATACCAGAAAAATCACCATCTACGGTGGTAAGTGCTCAACTCAAGCGCCACCATCATAAATGATCAATCGTGTCGAATACACGATTTCCCCAAATCCTGGACTGACAAAAGTCGTCATAAGTCAAACAAGATAATCAAACCTCTACAATTCATACCAAGTATGAAATTGTCATCCACTATACACTGCATCCTCTTTGCTCTAGGCATATGATATATCAATCATCCCTATAACTTTGATAATTGTATGACACCTGTCACTACTACAATATCAACACACCAATCATAAATCAATCCTAGAGTATACACGGTGTCCTATAGCCTGATCTAAATAGATCCTCAATCCACCATGAAGGATATTCATTTCCTTCTACCACTCTACCAGCATTCCATCATCGATAATCGATGTATAACCTCAAAGGTTCATCTCTCATTGAACAATGAGTTCCGAGCTTCTCAAGAAATAAAATCTGGGACAAATAAATATTCCATCCAATACCTCCTATAGTTGGAATTAGATTCTTCCAATTCCCATAGTGTTAAGCAACACGATACCAACTAAATTATCTCTGAAAAATCGTCATTCTTACAAATACCTCTCATCATCAACCTTGCCAATTTTGAAAGACCGATCGATCACGGTATCCAAGCAACTCGATTTGGCTTACAGCCAATTTAATGACATTGCTTTGAGTATATCACGAGCTTTAACAACCTTGTGCGCTTTATACTAGCCCTCAGCCAACGCACTATAAGTAAAAATATTAGGCTCATAAAAATATCATTACCTCGATTGCAAATAAAATATCACCCAAGAGGATCTTCGATATCGAAAACTATTTCCGAAATCCCTCCTAGCCTACTCTACTTGCCTATACAGCAATCCTGAAGTTCATCCGACACTACATTTAATTACTCTCGAATTATACGGGCATCCGAGAGACCTTCTTATACCATCATGTCACAAGCATAACCTCCAAGATAATATCCGGATATCCACATCATATTAACCAAGTTAACTATAATTAAAGTCAACTATCTCACCATACTATAACATTTCCATCAATCAACCTCTAAACATCAAAAATCATCTTCATACCCCTCGATAATCATCACGTAATCATCTCAACATCTCACACACTTGGAAACACTATTAATCCACATGATCCAAATATAGAAATCCCTTTTAATCCTATCTGTACATGTTTTAACCACAGATATCTGTAAACACCTGTACCTCTCAATATATCCTCAAGTAAGGTAAACTATAGTAATACCTCAATGATCAATCCTTCAACCATCTACAACTCCTTTCGAGTAAAGATGTAAACTCATCCAACTTCTGCTCTTAATGGATTCCCTATTTCACAGTGACCTAGAATAAGAATTCGAACTATAGAATCTAGGTGTATACACCTCTTCCTATCATTTTCTTTAAGAACCATACAACCAACCTCATATCTCCACAAGTACACAAACCACTTCTGATAGCCACATAAATATGAGGACATAGCCTTGATTTTCTGCTGGAAAATGAAATGTTTCATCAATCTTTCATTCCCGGGACATAGCCTTGATCACCACAAAAAATAGACTAAAATTCCAACTAAACCCTCAATCACTTAAGAGGTTGTAAACTTCCATCATCAACCTCAAGTTACCATCTCTAGTAACAAACATAATCAATATCGAGCCTCAATATGGGAGCGAAATAATGTCATGTGAATTCAGCTAGAAAAGCACGTTCACGACTTCTACCGTTACCTTCTCCGAAGTGTAGGTTATTATCACTAGATTGACTACACTATTCTCTTGAGACACTTGTTGCAATCATTTTTATAAATATGACTCACCCTAATGCCTCCCGATAGGAACTGATGGAAGATCCAACTATCCTAATCCAAATGTAAACCAATAAATCGTAGGTGATTGAAGACAACTCAATCACTAACTTGAACCGTTAAGTGGGTAAGCTCTATAGTGAACACCATTAACAATTGATCACTCAGCTTAAGACTCAAGAATTCCCCAACAATGAGTCATACAAAATAACATAGGGAAATACTGTCTCTCGAAAACATCCTGAACCCGTGATCCCGTAATGGGTTATTTCCCCAAATAAATTCCTTCTACATATTCCACCAAGTAACAACTTGATCATTATCATAGTAAGAAACTAACTTCACTCCCCCTATATAAATACCAGTTAGGTACTTAACAGTACCTTCAATGTTATCAATCTAAGGCTCAGGCCGCTCAAGGATCAAAATCCCTATGGAACTTCGTAACTTAAACCTCCAATGTCTATATCAACAATAGTATACATTCCTTGTCCATTACCCCACCAAGGTAATAATCTGACTAGCATAATCAGTGAAAATCTGTAACACTGTAGTCCTTGATTTCTGATTTCCACAACAAATGTGATGACTTGACCCACCTTTTCGACTCGGTGTCGATCGGCTCTCAAAGAAATTCACCTTTTTCGTCACAGGTTCAAGACTCACAAAGTGAACAGTCATTTGGTCACACGATTACAAATAGTAACCAATACACTAAATGTTATTTCCTGTTATCCACCAACACAAAGCTAATCTAACCTGGAGTATAAACACTACGGCAACTCCGGCTGGTCACCTTGGTGGGCGACCCCTACTACGAGTCTGCACATGAGTCAAAACTCTATAGACCCTTATGACAACTCCTTAGCGGAGATCTCCTTTGTCCTCTTGCGTGGTTACCTGCACCACACGTCTCGGTGCGAGAACCGCTCACCTCGTCTCATATCTGTTAAATTATTACAGATGTTACTAGAACAGATGTTACTAGAAGTAAAAATATATAAAATTTTTCAGCATACCTATTTTGCGAGGAGAGGTTACGTCATTTAAATCCCATATTGACCTCGTCATAAATCCTCAATTTCGAAATATAAAAATGGAAATCCATACCAATCAAATTTTTAAATTGCCTCGTAAACACATAAGCGTGGCGAACTCAGAAAAAATCCAAAAAACCCTAGGAACTCGAAAACCTAGGCTCGATGCAAATAAATTGTCACGCCCGAAGAGAGAGTGGCGAAAATCGGCGGCATCTCCCTGTGCGGTGCAACATTTCGGGTTAATACAAGACCCGTAGGCCCACAATAATAATAACATAATAAATAAAAAACACAACCACATAACGAAACACAGCAGAAACTAATACAACGACATACCCATAACCCCACATGTACAATACATCCACATCATGCATACCGGTATGACTAACACACCACAACCACATACAGTACATCGACAAAATCCGAATCTACAAGTCCACAACACAGTACACTACGAAAACTCCAAATACAATGCACGGCGGTCGCAAAGCCCAAAACCAATACGGGAGCCTCGGAGGTGAGATGAGATGTCAGCCAGCGGTGCTCAAGTCAACATCCGAAGTCTTCTACATTACTGGGCGAGAAAAACCCAGGGTCCGTGGGGGTGGTGAGTAAAACTCAGCAAGTAATAGAAAATATGTATATATGTCATATCACATGTATTTTCAACAACATACTCTAGAAGTACAACAGGTATATCAGCATAGTATATAAATACAAGCATATACCGTCTAACCAAATAAACAACATAAAAATGCATATACTACTCAAGTCCAACAACATATATCCAACATATATATATATATATATATATATATATATATATATATAACAGGAAGAGTAGATCAACTCACAATATACTCTAGCTACAGGTCAAGGTATCTAATGGTCTGTCCAACACATACCAGTATCCGACACAACTGTATAACATATACAAGAAACATGCATGAATATGATGTACAATCAAATGCAGCAAGCATAATACAATCAAATGCAACATCACAATAAGCATATATATATACACTGCATCTATATATGTATACTAATCACAATCATCTATATATATATATATATACATGCATATATGTATATATATGGCAATATGCAAAAATGCCATAAGTCGGCAATGCAACATGCATGGTCATGTCGGCTCACCCTAAAGCTACCACGACCCCAGTGTGGCCTCGGTGTCTCGAGCATGACAACTGTCCCAACTCAACACCAACCACTACTCTCGAGTGGCCGAGTGAGCAGTATGATCGAGTAGCATATAAGCGTAAAGAGCAAGCTACACGATGGGGGTCCCTGCTGTTGGCCACTCCGACAGTCACTACCCATGAGTGGTCGAGTGTCACACACGCAGGACTACGACACGTAAATCCAACTACCACCGTCTATAGTGGTAGAGTGCGACACCACAATGCTCTGCCCTCACACCGGTTACTCCTCCTATGAGTAACCGAGGAGGCAGGATGACTGGTGACACTCTCAACCACAAGAGAGACCTCGTCGCCAGCATGCATGCAAATGACATAAATGCGATGTCTCACATACAGACATCCACCATAGACTCTCTATTCTACAGAGAATCATACTAACCAGATCAACGCACTCTCTATCCTGCGGAGAGTCATACTCAACTGATCATAATACTCTCTATCCTGTAGAGAGTCGACTAATCGATCATAATACTCTCTATCCTGTAGAGAGTCATACCAATCTAATCGATGCACTCTCTATCCTATAGAGAGTCGTACTCAACTGATCATAATACTCTCTATCCTGTAGAGAGTCATACCAATTTAATCGACGCACTCTCTATCCTGTAGAGAGTCGTACTCAACTGATAGACGGACTCTCTATCCTATAGAGAGTCGTACTCGACTGATCATAACTCTCTCTCCAATCGAGAGTCGACTAACTCAATCGATCGACGACTCTCTATCCAATAGAGAGTCGTGACTCATTCGATCATATTGACCATCACCCTTCACTTAACCATTACACAACTCATGGTTGGTAACAGTATGCAACATACAGGTATTGGAAGTAAATCCTATATTTAGGGCATTACCTACCCACAGATGACCTTTTTGCCAATTAATAAATTGGGTCATCCTCCGTACTAACATTTACACACTGCTAAACATCTAGGCCAATTTACATCACATCTATAACTCCTAAATCATGATAGGGTATATGTGGAATATCAACAATTGACCATAAATACATCAAACGATAAGTTCAAGCATACGATAATAAGAGCAGGGTCAAGGTAATATGAACACCTAACATGCTCATATCTATGACTAAATCTGAATGCAATACATCTACCCGGACCAGGTAGGAAATTACCCACCTGCTACTAAGATTCCTCTGAGAAGCTCCACATCCAAATAGGAAATGACAAGCTTATCCCCGTTTGTCTTCCTCACCTGCACTAAAAGGCAGTTTAGAAGCAACCACCATATCTGTTAACAAAATAACATTGGTATACATCCAAAACATTCAGGTTTAGACTTACCAAGCCTAACTTCCTTCACAGCTTCTTATTCCATGTCTAAAATAGCAACTTATACCAACTAGATGAATTTAGCCGTAGCTGCCATCTATCATCACAACCATAACACATAACCTAGCTGTCGAAACATATATTTGTTGATAAAGTTTTCAAATCTCAACTTACCCAGCCCGACTTTAATTCCAAAGCTTTTGATCAGCGATCTTAGATTTAAATCCAAATAGCTTCTTGATACCTCTACACGTATATGATCCAAATGAATCAGTTAAACTGCAACCTATACCCAATTTCAATAACTCTAATCACCTGCAATCACAGTATCCACGTTTAATCCAATTTAAACATTACCTCAATCGTTCAGCTTCCACAACCCATTTGGAACACTCTTCCCCTGTTAACCATCAACCATGAAATCACAATCAAATTAGCTGCACAACAATCATATCTCAAAATTTCCGAAACATAATCTTACCTGACCTTGTCTCCCCCATTCACTTCAACCGACCGCATCCCTCTCTTCCTGCACAACCGGCAAAAATTTGCCCCTCATAGTCGCATACCAGAAAACTTCCCGCAGTTGTTCACCCACAAGACCACTATCTCCGGCGACCATCGGCAACGCCATCCACAGAGCTAGCAACCACCGTCTCGTTTCACAGTAATTTAAAGCTACCCCGGTGATACTCCTCCCCTACTTGCTCTGACTTTCACCACCGCTCCAACTTCGACCGGATCAACCAACTGCAGTGTCACCGTCATCGCGCTGCTCGTGTGAGAAGCAGCAAGTCGTGATGAAGAGATCGATTGAAAGCCAGTAAAGCATCGCGCCCTAACCTTGCTCCGGCGGTGACCAAAGGGCGGCTGCGCGTCGGCTGGAGGGATTTCATCGTCCGGAGGTCGTCCGACAACGACTGGTCAGAGGCGGCGGCGAGTGGGAAGGGCCAGATCCGGCGAAGATCAAGCGGGGATTGGCTGGATTGGGCAAAGATCAGACTGAATCGACACCGGCGACAGCAGCTAATCCAACTCGCGGTGGCAGCGGCAGCGGCGTGGCAACAGCAACTGGCATGGCGGCGGGCTTGGGGCACCGGCGATTGAAGAGGATCTCGCGGCAGCAGTGGTGTGGCCGGCGCACGAGGGAGAAGCCGGCGGCAGAGATGAAGAGAGGAATCGCGAGGAAGAAAGGATCGGGAGAGGAATAGGAACGACGCGATTAGGAAATAAGGGAAATGACAGAATATAAAGGTTTTTAATTAAACCCATTAATTCCTAGTCTAAACAGGCTTTACAAAAGCCTATTTGCTTTATCCTCATGAAATATCCATAAAACCTTCGTTTAAATCCAGAAAAATTTCTAAAAAATTTCTGGAAAAATTCTATAAGACAATTTATTAATTAACAAGGTATTAATTTTTTTTTCTTCTCGGTATTTTACATTCTCCCCCACTTATAAAAATTTGGTCCCCAAATTTCGTACTAACATGCCAAAAATTTACTTCAAGCAAGTTTCCGAAAGAACTACATACCTTCCTCAAGTGACCAAATGAGACTATCGAGCTCGGATAGTATCTTCCAGCTCCCACATAGCCTCCTCATCGGTATGATGCTGTCATCCAACCTTTACGAGTCGGATGATTTTCGTCCCACTACTGTCGCTCCTTGCGACCTAGGCTCCACCCTGGAATCACCTCGTAAGTTGCATTAGACTGAGGTAGAATTCGGAACCTCTTTCAGAGCATGATAAACATGCGACATGTATTTCCTCAGTGTAAAAACAGGAAATACACTGTGAGCACCCGCAAGTGTCGGAGGTAAAGCCAACCGATAAGCTACACCTCCATAATCCATGACACAAGATATGAATAGATCCTCCAATGTTTGAATGTCATGCTCAGACAGTCCATCAGTCCGCGGATGAAATGTTGCACTTAGCTGAAGCTTTATGCCCATAGTCTGATGCAGACTCTGTCAAAAATTGCGAGGTAAATCGCGGGTCTCCATCCGATATGGTACTTAAAAGTACCCCACGCAATCTGATAATCTTTCGATAATACAACACTGTCGGAGGGTCCAACGAGTACGACCCACGAATAGAAAGGAAATGAGCTGATTTGGTCAGTCGATCCATACTCACCCAAATCGCATCATGTCCTTTACGGGTCCTAGGCAATCCCGTAATGCAATCAATAGTGATATGCTCTCACTTCCATTTTGAAATTGGAATTTCCTGGAGCAATCTAGCGGGTTTCTAATGTTCAACCTTCACCTACTGGTATAGTATATATCTAGCAACAAAGTCTGCGGTATCTCTCTTCATACCTTTCCACCAATATAAGCATTTCAACTCTCAGTACATCTCAATACCACCAGGATGTATAGTAAATCTCAAATAATGTGTCTCCTATAGCAACTCTTCCTTAACTGGATGCGTGTCCAGAACACATATCCATATTAGAGACGGAAAATTATCTTCTCACAAGATAAGTCCATCTACCGTCCAAAATCCACTCCACCACACACTCTGTAAGTGCATGGGAGACTTTAGCGACCAATGTTTCTTGTTGCAATTGTTCGAGTTCCAACAACTCTATAGTAGCTACCCAGTAGCTAATCCAAAATCCCATGAGCATTCCTGCTCCATACATCTACTAATCAGGATAATAACTATTAAGTCCACGTCATAAGTATGACCGCTTATCTCGTAGTTCCTTAACTGACGTAAGCATAAGTTACGTCTCATGCAACTGTATCAGAATCGCTCCGATCCCTGAAATGATGCATTTGCGAACATCCTTTTATCCATCCCGGAAGGATTAACTAATACTCGTGTAAAAGTTAACCGTCGTCTAGGTCCTGTAAACTGGTTTCACCAGCTTCCGACTAAATGATTTCCATTATCACCTTTGTCAAACAAGTCCGTGGTATAGTAATACTAACACATTCTATCCACATCTACAGTAATAACCAATCATACAAGGAAACCACCATATACGGTGGCTGAGTGCGCAACTTCAACTACCACCATCAACAGTGACCAAGTTATGCAACTCCAACAACTATAAAAGGATCCAATCGTGTTCAGGATATACGATTCTCAAATCCAGTGGCGACTAAATCGTTAATTAGTCTAACAACTTAATCAAAACTCATACAATTCATACCAAGTATGAAATTGGCGTATCTACACACCTGTATCCCCTTTACTCTAAGTTGATGATATATATTAATCATCACAACGATAATGATAATCGTATGACATCATGTCACTACAATATCAATACTCTAGTCGTAAACCAACCTTAGAGTATACACAGGTGTCTTTGGCTGATCTAAATAGATCATCTATCCACAACAAGGATATTTATCATGACAACTACTGTATTCCATCATCGATAATCGATGCATACTTTCAAAGGTCCACCTCTCTTTCAACAAAGAGTTTCGGATCTTCTCAAGGAGAAATACTGGGATAGATAAATATCCCCTCCAACATCTCCTATAATCGCAACTCACGTTATTCCAATTCTTTTATAGTGTTTAACAACACTGATACCAACAAAAATATCACTCGATATGTGATCTTCGATACCGAACTATTTTAGCAATCATTTCGATCGCCTACTCTACTTGCCTAAGCAACGACAAGGCTAGGAGTTCATCCGAAACTACATCTGAATGCTCTTGGATTATACGCACATCTGAGAGACATAATCATACTTCCAACCATTTGACCATCCGTAAGGATATGTCTATAGTAAAGATTTGTCTATCCAAGTCTAAGGGTCTCCTTTAACTTTTTAATTGTTGGTCCACTTCTCACCTGACGGTAGAGATACCACCGACCCACAAGTCGATGTAAAGGACCCCTTTTAATCCAAACTAAGAATGTTCTAGACACAGATACCTGTAAACTACAAGTATCTCTCAATATATTAACTCAGAGGGTAAACTAGAGTATTACCCTGAACGATCAAATATCTGTCGATCCGATCCCAAAGGCTCCACGCAGGTCTCGGCCTTTCTCCGAAGAGAATAAGATCAGATCCAACCATCTGCGACAAAGCGGTAGCATTTCTACGATGAATGATCCAAGGATCATGCTAGATCATCTGATCACATTACTTAATCCTACGAGCTGCAACTGAAGATTACCGAATAGATACGACCATCGTCATATACTCTATCCTCTGTAAAAAGTCAATCCACATCTGGAGGTAACTGTTTGTTGTTGTCTGCTGAGTCTTCTACAATGTCTTCTGCGTCTTTCTGTCGATCACTTCCCTTGAAGGGGAGTATCAAGGAACTCCAACCACGCCTGAGGTGGTAGATCACTGCTGATGAGATAACCCAATCTTCTATGCTGATCTCTGGAGACGATGCATCTTCCTCCCAAACACCATTGGTAGTCTTCAACTAAGTCTTCAAAGTACACCTTCTCCACTATACTGGTTGCTCAACAATAGCAACAGCTAAACTGCTCCAACGGATAATCTGGCTTCGCGTGTCTTCGTGATCTGCACTGCACGCACACAATCCCTTCGAAGTCTTTGTTCTGATTTTGCTGATATCCACGAGAACATCCTGATGATCCGCGGCTGGTCTTCTATAATCGAAAAATAGCTCAACGCCTATGACTCCGATCTTACTCCTTTATCTAACAGTCGGAGACTTCTGACTCTAATAAGTTGACCTGCAATATATGTTTATCAGTTTCCAACTCTTAAACACTTGTACGGAGTCATTTCTAAACTCCTATCTCAATCCAACGTCTTCCGGCAGGATCTGGTAGAAGATCCCGACATCCTTATCCAACTATAAGCCAATAACTCTGGGTGGCTTAAATCATCCATTCATCTTCTTGAGCTATTAGGTGGTCGTAACCTCTGCAAGTCTCACGACTCTGCACAGTACAATATCACTAACCGATCACCCTTTCTTGAAGCTCAAGAATTCCTTACAATGTCACTAAAAGTGACACGGGGAAATACTCTCTTTCAACATCACTAAACAATGATCAAGTGATATATTATTTCCCGAAGATTATTTTCTGCATTTATCACCAAATACCGTCTTGATCCCAATAATGATATGCAAACAACTCTTCTTTCTCGGTATAACATGAGTTAAGTACTCAAAAGTACTCTCAAAGTTATACATCTCAGTACGAACAACTCAGGGATAAAATCCCTATGAAACACCGTAACCTAGCCTTCCGCTATCTGCATCACAATAGTCTACAAGTCTGTTCATTACCCACAGGTAATGATCTGACTAGCACAGTTAGTGGAAATCTCTAAGACTGTAGTCTCTGATTTCCATAATAAATGTGACGACTTGGCCCCTATTTTTCGACTCGGTATCGGCCTCGAGGTAAATCACCTGTTCGACATAGGTTCAAGACTCACAGACTGTGTCGCTCCCTGGTCAACTCATACCACTACGTTCTAATAATAACCAACACACTACATGTTATTCCTGGTATAAGCATCTAAATGCATAGCCAACATAACCAAAGTATAAACCCTAAAGGTCACTCCGGTTGGTCGCCTCGTGGATGACCCTACTACAAGTCCCAGTGTCATAACATTATCAGATACACCTTCAAGTTTAGATAAATACCTACTAAACGATAAGTTATCAAGAATTCTTACCTCGTGCTGCTTGGAGCTCAAGCCGCTGTCCATCTCATCTCAAAAATCAAAACCGAATAAATCGACTCCCGAGAATCCAAGACTCGACTCAAAAACAATATTGTATGGCATCGCAGAACCTTGGGCTCTGATACTACTAAAGTTGTCACGCCCCGAGAGCATGCCAAGCCGAAAATCAAACGGACGGCACCTCCCCTGTATGTGGCAATATTTCGGGTTAATACAAGGCCCGTAGGCCCACAATAACAATAACATAATAAATAAAAAACACAACCACATAACGAAACACACAAACTAATACAACGACATACCCATAACCCCATATATATATATATATACATCATATATATATATATATATATATATATACATCTATATACAAAAGTCGACTAATCCGAATACATAATCTACATATCCACAACACAATACACTACGAAAACTCCAAATACAATACACGGATCGCAAAGCCCAAACCAATACGGGAGCCTCGGAGGTGAGATGAGATGTCAGCCAGCGGTGCTCCAAGCTATCACGAAGTCTTCTACCTGTTACCTGGGCGACAGAAAAACCCAGGGTCCGTGGGGGTGGTGAGTAAAACTCAATAGGTAATAGAAAAACATGTATATATGTCATATCACATGTATTTTCAACAACATACTCTAGAGGTCCAACAGGTATATCAAAGATAGTATATAAATACAAGCATATACCGTCTAACCAAATAAACAACATAAAAATGCGGACATACTACTCGATCCAACTCAATATATATCCAACATATATATATATATATATATATATATATATATATATATATATATATATATATATATATATATATATATATATATATATATATATATATATATATATATAAAAACAGAAGAGTAGATCAACTCACAATATACTCTAGCTACAGTCAAGATATCTAATGGTGCTAACACATATACAAGATTCGACACAATCAGATAACATATGCAAGAAACATGCATGAATATGATGTACAATCAAATGCAGCAAGCATAATACAATCAAATGCAACATCACAATAAGCATATATATATACACTGCATCTATATATGTATACTAATCACAATCATCCATATATATATATATATACATGCATATATGTATATATATAGCAATATGCAAAAATGTCATAAATCGGCAATGCAACATGCATGGTCATGTCGGCTCACCCTAAAGCTACCACGACCCTAATGTGGCCTTGGTGGCTCGAGCATGACAACTGTCCCAACTCAACACCAACCACTACTCTCGAGTGGCCGAGTGGGCAGTATGATCGAGTAGCATATAAGCGTAAAGAGCAAGCTACACGATGGGGGTCCCTGCTGTTGGCCACTCCGACAGTCACTACCCATGAGTGGTCGAGTGCCACACATGCAGGACTACGGCATGCAAATCCAACTACCACCGTCTATAGTGGTAGAGTGCGGCACCACAATGCTCTGCCCTCACACCGGTTACTCCTCCTATGAGTAACTGTGGAGGCAGAATGACTGGCGACACTCTCAACCATAAGAGAGACCTCGTCGCCAGCATGCATGCAAATGACATGAATGCGATGTCTCACATACAAACATCCACCATAGACTCTCTATTCTACAGAGAATCATACTAACCAGATCAACGCACTCTCTATCCTACGGAGAGTCGTACTCAACTGATCATAATACTCTCTATCCTGTAGAGAGTCATACCAATCTAATCGATACACTCTCTATCCTGTAGAGAGTCGTACTCAACTGATCATAATACTCTCTATCCTGTAGAGAGTCATACCAATCTAATCGACGCACTCTCTATCCTGTAGAGAGTCGTACTCAACCGATCATAATACTCTCTATCCTGTAGAGAGTCATACCAATTTAATCGACGCACTCTCTATTCTGTAGAGAGCCGTACTCAACTGATAGACGGACTCTCTATCCTGTAGAGAGTCGTACTCGACTGATCATAACTCTCTCTCCAATCGAGAGTCGTACTCAACTGATCGACGCACTCTCTATCCAATAGAGAGTCGTACTCGATTGATCATATCAAGGTGGGACCACCGGTCCGCAGCGACACACTAATCACCCTTCACTTAACCATTACACAACTCATGGTTGGTAACAGTATGCAACATACAGGTATTGGAAGTAAATCCTACATTTAGGGCATTACCTACCCACGGATGACCTTTTTGCCAATTAATAAATTGGGTCATCCTCCGTACTAACATTTACACACTGCTAAACATCTAGGCCAATTTACATCACATCTATAACTCCTAAATCATGATAGGGTATATGTGTGATATCAACAATTAAGCATAAATACATCAAACGATAAGTTCAAGCATACGATAATAAGAGTAGGGTCAAGGTAATATGAACACCTAACATGCTCATATCTATGACTAAATATGAATGCAATACATCTACCCGGACCAGGTAGGAAATTACCCACCTGCTACTAAGATTCCTCTGAGAAGCTCCACATCCAAATAGGAAATGACAAGCTTATCCCCGTTTGTCTTCCTCACCTGCACTAAAAGGCAGTTTAGAAGCAACCACCATATATGTTAACAAAATAACATTGGTATACATCCAAAACATTCAAGTTTGGACTTACCAAGCCTAACTTCCTTCACAGCTTCTTGTTCCATGTCTGAAATAGCAACTTATACCAACTAGATGAATTTAGTCGTAGCTGCCATCTATCATCACAACCATAACACAGAACCTAGCTATCGAAACATATATTTGTTGATAAAGTTTTCAAATCTCAACTTACCCAGCCCGGCTTTAATTCCAAAGCTTCTGATCAGCGATCTTAGATTTAAATCCAAATAGCTTCTTGATACCTCTACACGTATATGATCCAAATGAATCAGTTAAACTGTAACCTATACCCAATTTCAATAACTCTAATCACCTGCAATCACAGTATCCACGTTTAATCCAATTTAAACATTACCTCAATCGTTCAGCTTCCACAACCCATTTGGAACACTCTTCCCCTGTTAACCATCAACCATGAAACCACAATCAAATTAGCTGCACAACAATCATATATCAAAATTTCCGAAACATAATCTTACCTGACCTTGTCTCCCCCATTCACTGCTGACACAACTTCACATCCCCTCTCTTCCTGCACAACCGGCAAAAATTTGCCCCTCATAGCCGCATACCAGAAAACTTCCCGCAGTTGTTCACCCACAAGACCACTATCTCTGGTGACCACCGACAACGCCATCCACAGAGCCAGCAACCACCGTCTCGTTTAACAGTAATTTAAAGCTACCCCGGTGATACTCCTCCCCCTACTTGCTCTGACTTTCACCACCGCTCCAACTCCGACCGGATCAACCAACTGTAGTGTCGCCGTCATCGCGCTGCTCGTGTGAGAAGCAGTAAGTCATGATGAAGAGATCGATTGAAAGCCAGTAAAGCATCACGCCCTAACCTTGCTCCGGCGGCGACCAAAGGGCGGCTGCGTGTCGGCTGGAGGGATTTCATCATCCGGAGGTCGTCCGACAACGACTGGTCAGAGGCGACGACGAGTGGGAAGGGCCAGATCCGGCGAAGATCAAGCGGGGATCTGCTGGATTGGGCGAAGATCGGACTGGATCGACACCGGCGACAGTAGCTAATCCAACTCGCGGTGGAAGCGACAGCGGTGTGGCAACAACAACTGGCGTGGCGGCAGGCTTGGGGCACCGGCGATTGAAGAGGATCTCGCGGGCCGTAGCGTGGCCGTGAGGAGGCGAGGAAGAAAGGATCGGGAGAGGAATAGGAACGGCGCGATTAGGAAATAAGGGAAACGGCAGAATATAAAGGTTTTTAATTAAACCCATTAATTCCTAGTCTAAATAGGCTTTACAAAAGCCTATTTGCTTTATCCTCATGAAATATCCATAAAACCTCCGTTTAAATCCAGAAAAATTTTTAAAAAATTTCTGGAAAAATTCTATAAGACAATTTATTAATTAACAAGGTATTAATTTTTTTTTTCTCGGTATTTTACAGCTCCACTTGTCAATTCTCTATTAGCCTTTCAATTGTCAAGTGTCCAATCAACCAGTCTATTTGAACTTCTCTACTTGTCAAGTATTCAATTAATCTTGACCTACTTGACATGTCATTCAGCTATCAAAATCTAAATCAAACTTCATCAATCTTGATTTAAAATTGATTGCACTAATAATCTTCTTTTTTACTTGATGCCTTATTCAATCATCAAATATATTGATCAAGTACTGAAATCCAACTCGATCTTATCAACCTTAATAAAAGGTGGATTGCACCAATCCAATCTATGCTACTCGTGTAACTCTTTAGATAGAGAGTTTCTATGACAGAAGAAAGCAAGCAGTGGCATCTAAGCCTAAACTCTAAGAATATTAGATGTGCACTTAAAATTTCCTCTCTCAAATGACAAAATAAAAAAAAGTTTGACTTTCAGTTTGTTGGTAACGGATGCCACTAAAGGGCATTCAATATGAGATAATAGAAGGGTCATTTATTATCCCAATGAAGATTAAATACTTACTATGAAGCATTTACAATGTGCTAATGAAGTGATCCTTGAGCTCATGAAGTCACCAATATTATTATATGTAGATAACCCCCTTTATGGATGACTCAGAGCTGGCCCTGGGCAGGGTAAATGGGGCGCTAGCCCAGGACCAAAAAATTATTCCTTAAAATATCATAGGTAAAAGGCCCAAATTTTATCAATTTTTTTTATCTATAAGAGGGTCTAATTTGCATTGGTTCACCTAGGACCTCTAAACACTGACCAGACCGGCTTTGAAATGACTATTCATATTCTCATCTCCTTTTATATATATATATATATATATATATATATATATATATATATATATATATATATGTGAAGTATAAAAGAAGAAGGTCTCCTGAAGGAGAAAAAGAGAGAAGAAGCAAGTGTGTGCTTCTGTGAAGCTAGTGCACAAGAAGAGATTACAAGTATACATGTAGACGATACTTGTAATCTGTGCACTTATCTTTTGTTGAGTAGAACAAGAGGATAGTCACAATCATTGGGCTTTGGATTGTGACATGGTAAACTTATGGTGAAAGTTCGAATTAACAACTCGTGACTTTTATCCCGACTGCGAGTCTTCGACGAGGATTATAGTTCACAACAAACTTCCTGAGCAAAGAAGTGTCAGAGAGTTTTGTGCATCGCCAACTAAGTATAATTTAATTTTCACAAGTAGAAATAAATATGTGTTTTACTTCATCATCTTTCATCATTAGTATAAGAACCAGATTGGTTTGATGCATTTTGTTGATCAAGCGATTAACGAGAGTACACGATGTTCATTGTGAAGAAGATGATGAACAGTGAATGTTTGTCGAGTGGATACTCAATTAAGAAAAGTTGTTCGAGCACTTTGAGTGCTCGGGATAGAAAAGCAAGAAACACTTGCTTTTCTCACATAAAGCTTGAGTGAGAAAACTCTGTCGCAGTTTTCTCTATGTCGACCGATTGAGAGATGTTCGGCACAATGAAAAGATCATGATAGAAAGGTACTCGGGTGAGCACAGTGTTCAAGATGTCCGAGAAGTGAAGTTCTCAGTCGCACATGGAAATTCCTGAGCACGTAGTGTAATATATCGAAAAAAATAATATTTAATTAATAAAATACTAAAATTTTAAAAATAAAAAAAATAAATTTAATTAATTAAGATGAAATTTAATTATTTATTAGTATTTTAGTTGATAATTTGGGATAATTTTATTAGGCTTTAATTAAGTTTAATTGGTCTTACCCAATCATAGGAGTTGATTGTTCAATCAATCTTAGGTTATAAATAAAGCCCTAAGATGGAAATTAAAACTTAAGTTTTATTTTCTTTTCCGTGCCCTATCTCCACACATCGTCGTCATTGTCCCTTGCTACACACACCATGTGGTCGCCGCCCGCAACCACCGTTGTCGCTTTCGGCATTGCTAGTCGCACCTCCAGTCACTGCGACCCATGTCCGACTGCCACAGCAGCAGAGCAGCCCCTCCCGCAACCTTTGTACCTCGTGACTATCGTCGCAACAGCAACAACCAAGCGAGTCGCTGTCACTATGCATTCACAGCATCATCGCCAATTGTGCCACCGTTTGGTTCCACTAGGGACTCACCAACTGCCAGTGTTGTTGGGGTCGGAATTCATTCTGCCGATTGTAAAGGTAAGAAAATTTCCATTAATTTTAAGTTTAATAATACCTTATAGGATTAGGTGGATTAACTAATTTACCTTATGTGATTGATTAATAATTGATAGTTTGATTAACTGTAACTAAAATGAATTATTAATTGCCATTCATTGATAAAGGTTTAATTGATTTTATAGGAGTTTGATCCAGTTTAAGGTTAATCGGATTGAGAGTTAATTAATAGGAATTTGGGATGTATGAATGGGATTAATTAGATTAAGTTTTGGTTTAATTGATAAATTGGTTTAGAATAATTAATTTGTTTTAAGGGATTAATTAATTTTAGATTTATTTAATGTTGTTTAATTGATTAAATGGATCGCGTTATTAATCTTCTGTCTAATAA
Source organism: Wurfbainia villosa (assembly GCA_025175895.1). Taxonomy (NCBI): domain Eukaryota; kingdom Viridiplantae; phylum Streptophyta; class Magnoliopsida; order Zingiberales; family Zingiberaceae; genus Wurfbainia; species Wurfbainia villosa. The sequence continues at coordinate 85,700,617 of CM045988.1, forward strand.
ATCTAAACTAATTGAGTTGATTAATCCGGATCTAAATTGAATAATTGGTTTAGACTAATTAATCTAATTAATTTATTAATTAGTATTAGATTAATTAATCTAGCTTAATTGATTAATTAGCTTTAGGTTAATTAATCAAAGGTTTTGGATTTATTGATTTATTTGAGGATAGGTTAATCTGATTTATGGGTTTAATTATTTATTTATTTATTTAATCTTTCAAGTAAATTAATTTAGTATAATTAATCCAAATAGTCTAAGTTAATTAAGAACATTTAGATTTGGAATTTATCAATTACTTAGATGGGTGTATTAAGTAAATTAAGTTAATTAGTTTGGGATTAATCGATCAATACATTAATTAATTAGATTAGAATAGTTTATTTAGATTGAAGCTAATCAGATAATAGGCCATTAAGTAATAAATTTGATTAATATAATTAATCTGATTAATTAGCTAGGTTTGGAATTTATCGATAATTAATTGATTTAGTTGGTATAATCCGTTAATTAAATTAATTATTTAATTAGATAATTAACATAATTAATTAATTTATGTGATTTATCTACAAAATAGAATAATTAATTGAATGTTCGTTAACATGAAATTTATCATTAATGGAAATAAATGAATAATTAGATTAAGGGTCAATTGAACTAATAAAAAGATTGATAGATTGATTAGATAATAAATTTAAAGATTAATTGTTAGTTGAGTTAATAATGAATTAAATTATAATAGAGTTGAAAATTGAATCAAATCCTTGAATTTGGAAGATAGCTAGGATGCTCTACAGTCAGAGGTGGGTGGTTCCTTCTTTGACCCCTTTAGATCTTTTTAATCTTAGTACATGATTATTTTAATTATGTTATTTACTTAGATTATACTACCTTTCTAGTCTATCTTCTTTCTAATATTATTTTGATCTTATTTGCTTAACCTTTTTATACTCTATTTGACTTATGGGATATTTGATTTCCATTAGTATATGAATGTTTATGCTGTTGTTTAATAGATATTATTGTTATATGTGTTTATTGGTGTATTTACTGTTTCGATCGATACCATGATTGAACAAGTAGAAATAGTATAATTTAGATGAGTTTATTCCTTAGAAGGGAATGTAAGGAATGAAACAGTATTTATGGAACATGTGTTTATTAGTAGATTGATGATCTTTATCGACCTTGATAGGCGTTTCATGCTAGATGTGTTGAAACTCTAGGCTTAACCACCCTGACGTGATTATTAGTAGATTGGTTATTTTTATCTGCCTTGATAGGTATTTCATGTTAGAAGTGTTGGATAACCCTAGGCTTAACAACCTAGGATAATCGACTGCCCATGAGACCCATTCGTGGTAGCATATTATTGCGTGTAGTCAATAACTAGATAGTTATATACTTTATTTGTCCCATGAGACTCATTCATGGTAGCATATTAGGCATTTGCTCACTAGATAGCTATATACTCTCATCATGAGATCCATTCGTGGTAGCAATGTCATTGCCCGCAAACATTGAGTCTTTATATTGTATGTTTGCCCATGAGACTCATTCATGGTAGCATATCGTTGTGCACAGACAGTGTTATATATATTGCCTATCTGTCCACAAGTTCCGTTCGTAGTAGCATGTTATTACCCGCAGATAGTGCCACTTTGTATTACCTCGAGAGTCACGAGGCTTTGTCGCAGTATCTTGATGTGTATTTCTTGCAGGTTTATAGTTGATTGTGTATGTCATAGGTGCATTTATTATATGACTGACCAGGTTAGTTGCAGACTGATATTGGTACTCTGAGATTTGGATTACTCGGGTTTACTTTCCTCTGACCTCCATTTTATTTTTATTATCTTGCACTATCTTTCTATACACTCACTGAGTGATTTGTACTCATTCCCTCTTTTCTTTGGCCTCCAGGTTAGTTGATAGAGGACAGTCTTGTTGACTACCTTTGCGTCGCTCAGAGAGTCCCTTGCCATATTGGTACCACTGCATCGTTGAGATGCTAATTTTCTGTCTTTATCATTTTCGAATTTTGTTTACATACTTTAGATTTTTGTCACAGTTTGATTTAGTATAATAAATCTATTTTACTTTAATTGGCATATGAGTCATGCATGCAGTTAATAAATAAAATTTTAGATTTTTTATTCCAAAAGAATTTGGTTGTATCTGCTTCCAGTAATGTATCTAAGAATATTGTCACTAAAGAGTACCTCCATCTTTTTGGATGATGATTATACCCCCGGGTCATGACAATTTTATTGGTATCAGAGTTTAGGTTTGCGATTTCAATTTGTGGGTTTTGTATTTTGAGATTTTCTTTTCCTTTGTTTTTGGAGTTCTTATGTTTTGGGATCAGGCAAGCTGAAGGACATCTCTGAGCTATAGGAAAAGTAGTTATCTTTAGTGGTCACTCTACTTTCCTTATGTAATAGGAAGTTATCATTATGCTTTTTGCTAGATACTTACATATTTGGTCATAGTATGAAATGCCACCTAGTGAGACTACCCCTACACATGGTCATGGATGAGGTCAATCTCAAAAGTGACCTGTTGACACTGTGGGACCTAACCCTGATATCGTAAATGAAGACTCTTCGGAGGTGTCAATTGATGTTGAGTTAGGAAGCCAAGGTTAGGCGTGCCAAGCATCCATTGGAGGTCAAGGAGTAACCCCTCAGAGAGTACCAGTCCCTACCACGATCGATTGGGTCATGGACAAGGTACGTATACTTACACTGGCCAAGATGATGAAGAATCATTTTATCTTATTTCAAGGGGATACTGATCCATGGATTGCTCATGCATGGATGTACAATCTAGAAGACTTATTTGGATACATAACCTGCATGGATGCAGAGAAGGTGGTGTGTGTTGTGTATCACTTACGAGGTCAGACCATCATCACTTGGAAACTATTCTGGGAGGCTTTTAAAAGATAGTATTTTCTGACCTCTTTCTGTATAAGTTGTCTTCAGGAGTTTCTGAATCTTAAGCAAGGCAATCGAAGCATCATGGATTACAATGTAGAATTTTACCTAACTTAGGAGTGCCCTAGGACTATGATCGTATGCTCTAGGTCATCTAAGGTCTTATAGCCTATATCCGGATTAGAATGTCTAAATCCATCATTGGTACTTATTGAAAAATGTTAGACCAAGTCATACTGATCAAGATGACCCAACAATAAGTAACTTGGGAGAAGGAATCAGAGAGATGAATATTGCAGATAGTCTCAAATAGAGGACAAGTAGCTCGGTGGTCATAAACCGCAAAGTCATACTCAAAAGTCACGATCTAGCACTAGAGGAGCCTCTCAACTAGTGAAATTAGTTTGAACATTCTCCAAGTATACCAACAGAAGTGATCATATGACACTAGTTTGATAAGATATTATTATTGTAGATTAGTTGTAATGACACTATCAAGGGAGATTCTAACATCCTGTTATGGAGTAAAAGAGTTGTCCTTAGATTTTTGTAGTCATATCTTGACATGAGATTAGACTATCATCCACTTAGAGTAACCGATTCAGATATATAAAAACTCAATACAAATGCACTAGATCTTACACTTGTTGAAGATGAGAAAACTAGTAACCAATTTAGGATATGGATCAAAAGTTGTGCAGCGGAAGCATGGTAGGTCATAACCCACAGAGACGTGGTATAAGCGAGGCCTACACTATGATAATTTTGGAATGTTAAGATATTAGAATGAGCTAGAATAGTAATGCAATACTTAAGATATTACCTAACTGTAGAAATATATAATAACTTTCATATTTTTTTAATATAGGAGTATGTACTCAATTTATTTATATTGTGAAGGTTATAGTTGGAGTCCCAGATCATATTCTAGATGCAAAGAATGTTGATTACGAAGCAAGGTCATCCGCTGGATAGATGTCGAATGGTAATGTGATTATAATGAAGAAACTACTTGGAGCATAAGAACGATGTGCAAATAGGATATTTTCATTAGTGTATCTCAAATAGAAATTTGGGGACCAAATTTTTATTAGTGGGAGAGAATGTAATATATCGAAAAAAATAATATTTAATTAATAATAATACTAAAATTTAAAATGAAATAAATAAATAAAATAAATTTATTTAATTAAGATGAAATTTAGTTATTTATTAGTATTTTAGTTGATAAATTCAGGATAATTTTATTAGCCTTTGATTAAGTCTATTGGTCTTACCCAATCATAGGAGTTGATTGTTTCAAGTTTCAACCAATCTCAGGTAATAAATAAAACCCTAAGTTGGAAATTAAAACCTAAGTTTTATTTCCTTTCTCGTGCCCTATCTCCACACACCGCTGCCATCATCACTTCTTTGCACGCACACCACGCAGCCGCCACCCGCAACCGCCGCTACCACTTTTAGCTTTGCCAACCATACCTCCGACCACCGTGACCCATGTTCGACTGCCACAGTAGTGGAGCAACCCCTCCCGCGACCTCTGTGCCTCGCAACCATCAGCAATAAGAACCAAGCGAGCCAGCTATGGACACACATCCATAACATCATCGCCAATCGTGCCACCATTCGATGCCACTAGGGACTCACTAACGACGGTGTTGTTGGCGTAATTCATTCCATCGGCGATAGAAGGTAAGAAAATTTGATTAATTTTAAGTTTAATAATACCTTATAGGATTAGGTGGATTAACTAATTAACCTTATGTGATTGATTAATAATTGATAGTTTGATTAACCGTAACTAAAATGAATTATTAATTGTGATTAATTGATAAAGGATTAATTGATTTTATAGGAGTTTGATCAGTTTAAGGTTAATCGGATTAAGATTTAATTAATGGGAATTTGGGATTTATGAATGGGATTAATTAGATTAAGTTTTGGTTTAATTGATAAATTGATGTAGAATAATTAATTTGTTTTAAGGGATTATTTAATTTTAGATTTATTTAATGTTGTTTAATTGAATTTATCATTGATGGAAATAAATGAATAATTAGATTAAGGATCAATTGAACTAATAAAAAGACCCATAGATTGATTAGATAATAAATTTAAAGATTAATTGTTAGTTGAGTTAATAATGAATTAAATTATAACGAGTTGAAGCCAAGCAAATCTTGGTTGAGAGATAGCTAGGACGCTTTGCAGTCAAAGGTGGGTGGTTCCTTCTTTGACCACTTTTAGATCTTTTGATCTTAGTGCATGATTATTTTGGTTACGTTATTTACTTAGGTTATATTATCTTTCCACTCTATATTCTTTCTAGTATTGCTTTAACCTTATATTTGCTTGACCTTTTTATACTCTATTTGACTTCTGGCATATTTGATTTCCATTAGTATGTCAATGCTTATGCTATTGTTTAATGGATATTATTGTTATATGTGTTTATTGGTTTATTTACTGTTTCGGTCGATACCATGATTGAACAGGTAGAAATAGTATAATTTAGATGAGTTTATTCCTTAGAAGGGAATGTAAGGAATGAAACAACATTTATGGAATACATGTTTATTAGTAGATTGATGATCTTTATCAACCTTGATAGATGTTTCATGCTAAATGTGTTGGAACTCTAGGCTTAACCACTCTGATGTGCTTATTAGTGATTGGTTATTTTTATCGGCCTTGATAGGTATTTCATGCTAGATGTGTTGGATAACCCTAGGCTTAATAACCTAAGATAATCGATCGCTCACGAGACTCATTCGTGGTAGTATATTATTTCAATCAATAACTATATAGTTATATACTTTGGTATCGAGATCCATTTGTGGTAACATGTTATCGCATACAACCAATAGCTAGATATATACTTTGTCCTCCCATGAGACCGCTCGTGGTAGCATGTCATTGCTCGCAGATATATCTCGAACTATCTCCTCCTTTTCGTAAGATGTTTGTTTTGATTCGGTTAATTGCCGTGTGATGTGGATTTCTGCCAGTGGGGGATGTGAGTTGGAGGTTGGGCGGCTGTGAAGTAGTAGCTGCTCGGGCTCAATAGAGATGTGAATTAGTGTGGATATGAGATTATTAGTTGTAGAATGGTTGTAATGACTGTGAATAAGGTTGTGAATGCCTGTGAGGGTTGTGATGGTTATGAATGGAGCTGTGATCAGTGGTTTAAATGGTTAGAGAGCGATTTTTGGTTGTGAAATTATTATGTGAATGGTTGGGTGTGATATCTCCACTTGAGATCAAGAAGTTGTGCAAGAGTAGATAAGGTTGGTAAGTTAGGTGTTGTGATTGGGGATTGATTTTACCATTTATCTTGTTGGTGTTGTTGTTATGGTAGATTACTTGTAAAGGCTGCTAGTTGGGGTCATTTGCCTTTGATTCGACTATGGGATTGATATATGGGATCCTGGAATTTGAGGCAAGAAGTTGTACGAGTGAAACTAGTCAAGGTGAGTTGTGATTTAAGTGCTATGGATGAGAATGTTTGATCTATAGCTAGCTTATTATTGGTTTGCTGATTAAGAGCTAATGGAGGAAGTTGTTTAGTTAGCTGATCGAGATTTTAATTGGTATTTGGACAATGGATTTGAATATGAGATCAATGTAGGATTTGATTTGGTCATATTAGAACTTAATTATAGTTCACGTTGTCTTGCAGGACTTTGGTAAGTGACAGATGCTTATACGCATGGACAACTAGCAGAGCTATTTGACAGGTGGGTAATATTCCTACCTTAGTCAGGTAGTAGCTAAACCCTGAAGTATATAACTTCATATTGTTGATACGTTGACCTTAAATCTACTCTAGTTTTTCTGATGCTTGATACTTGTCTTTGCACTTAAATACTCGATTATTGTTGTTATCTATTCATTCATCTTTGTTATGAATTATAGATATTATGGTAAGTGGAACTGTAGTGGTTTACCTATGTGTATGTAGCTAGATTCGGTTGTAAAACTGAATTGTACAATTTAGATAAATCATCAGGAGGTGGATGATTCTTGAAGTAAAGTTGAGTTTCCAGGTTATATCTTGAGGTTGTGTACGTATCCACTATGGATCATGTAGTCATGTATGGGCGGGAGATTTGTCGATACAGCGTCGCTACGGACTAGAGGTCCTAGCTTGGTGTTGTCAGTTGTATATGCCTCTCTATAGAATAGAGAGTGTGTTGATCTGTTGAGTATGCCTCTCTGCAAAATAGAGTGTTTTGATCAGTTGAGTATGACTCTCTACGGGGTAGAGAGTGTGTTGATCAGATGAGTATGTCTCTCTATAGAATAGAGAGTGTGTTGTAGACATATGTATGATTATGTGAATTGTGAATAGTGTGTCATCGACCGTGGTCCTAGCTAGATATAATCGATTGAGTACGACTCTGTATGATGGAGAGTGTATTAATCAGATTAGTATGACTCTTTGTAGAATAGAGAGTCTGTGGTGGATGTCTGTATGTGTGACTGTGCATTCATGTCATTTGCATGCATGCTGGCGACATGGTCTCCCTTGTGGTTGAGAGGGTCGTCAGTCATCTTACCTCCCAGATTACTCATGGAGGAGTAATCGTGTGAGGCGAGCATTTGTTTTGTCGCACTCTACCACTATATATATGGTGGTAGTTGGAGTTGTATGCTGTTGTCTGAGTGTGTGGCACTCGATCACTTATAGTAGTGTCGATTAGAGTGGCGATGTGAGGACCCCGCTGTATAGCTAGCTCTTTATGTTTATATGTTACTTATTCATATTTCCCACTCGGCTACTCGAGAGCGATGGTTGGTGATTGAGTTGAGACAGTTTGTCATGTCGTGCCACCTAGGCTACACCGGGTCGTGGTAGCGAGTAGGGTGCGCATGATCATTCATCCGCATTATTGCCGTGGTAGATGGCGTTTGCATATATATATATATATATATATACACACACATACGTGTATATATATATAGTTGAGTGTGATGAGAATATATATAGCTAGAGTCTATATATATGATCGTTGATTGTTGCATTTGTTTGTACTGTGCTTGCTGCATTTGATTGTAAAACATCTTGCATTCTACTTGCATATTCTGTATGGTCGTGTATGGATTACCAGTATTGAGTTCTTTAGACGGTTGTATACCTTTGACCAGAACCTTGAGGTGATATGGGATGGACCCGGTTCTTTGCGTATTTGACATAGATCGGTATTATGTCGGTGTTATGGTTTATAGAGTTAGTATTTACCCTACCATGTTGTAGGTGATGTAGTATGATATTTATACTCAGGTTGTATGAGTTACATCATAGTAGATCCTCAGGTATGTCAGTGTCTTCTATTGTTATTGTTGACCTGTTTAGTTATACAGTTATGATATGATGCTGGTGTATATCTGTTACACTTGTATACAACATATTGTTGACTTACATGTGATATTTATATAAATATTATGCATGCACTTTTATTCTTATTACCGCTGAGTTTTACTCATCACCACAGACCATGGGTTTTCTTGTCACCCAGGTAACAGGTGGCCGATTTCATGATGGGCTTGGAGCGTCGCTGGCCGACATCGTCTCATCTCACATCCGAGAGTCTGAGTGTTGGGTTTTCCGTATGTTTTGTATGTACTTGGAGTTTTACGTGATGTTATGTGTTATGGACTTGCTATGTGATGTACACACTTGTGGATTCGAGTTTTGTCGATGTTTCCTTTATGTTGTGGTGTCATTCATACTGGTATGCACTGTGTGTAGGATGTGATGTTGTTTGTATTATTTTCCGCTGTGTATTGTGCTATTTACATTTATATATGTTATTGTTATTGTGGGCCCAAGGGTCTTGTATAAACAGGATATGTTGCCACGTACAGGGGAGATGTCGTCCGTTTGCTTTTCTTCAGATACTCTGGGCGTGTGAGAAGTCGATCACCGGAGTATCCGTTAGGTAGATTCCAACGTGGATGGAGTCATTGTGAGACAACGAATAAGAGAGCAGTCGACTGTTGCCTTTGGACCGTTTACTGCTAGGTGCGAAATTAGCCTGATGTAGGTTATAAAAGGAGCAGCTTGGGGAGAATTTCACAAGCGATTTTTGGACGATTTTGAAGGGGAAATATTATTGCATTCCAGACCTTCAAGAGCAATCCAAAGCAACCAACAAGCAATTAAAAGTTCTTTATGTAAAGTTTTATTTACTTATATTTGCTTATTGCTTAGTATACTTATTGTATTTAGTTGTATTTTGTGTATTACTATTGTAATCTTGTTGTAAGAGGTTTCTCTATCTCCGGAGTATTTTTCGAGAAGGAGAAGTTTGATAGTGATGGTTTGCATCACTAGAGCTTGACCTGTGGAGTAGGAACCCTAGTTAAAAATCATATAAATCTTGTGTATTGCTTGTGTGTGCTTGTATTTTGTTCTTGTATATTGTTTCTGATGTGCTAATGAAGTATATACAAGCAATCACGAATCGAAGTGAAGAAATCTACAAAGACGCTATTCACCCCTTCTAGTGCGATGACCGATTCCTCTACAATTAGTATCAAAGCAAGGTTACTCTTCTATGGACTCATCGCAAAGAGAACACACACGCTAGAAGAAATGGAGTTTCAAGATAGATTGGGGGATGACATCACGGTTCCGTCTTTCTTCGACCGTGAAAATTTCATATATTGGAAAGGTAGAATGATGTTTTTTTATGTGGGATTTTGATAATTAGATTAACATTGTAGTAGGGTTCGAAGCTCCAAAGGATGAGAATACTCAAGAAGAAGAAGTGGACCAAGGAGTAAATTCGATATTTTAAAATAAATAATAAGGTAACAAAATGTTAGTTAATTTGTTACCTAACGATATTTTGGCAAAGTTAGGTGAGTTTAGGGATGCTAAGGAATTATGGAATAAGCTAACTAAGCTCTACGAAAAATCCTCACCGATACGAGATAAAGAGGAAGCCAAGAAAAGCTCATCATCGGCTCAAGAATGTGAGGATTCAGAGGTCGAGAGGTGTTCGACATCCAAGGAAGATGAGGTTGAAGAATCCTCCACCCCTAGAATTGAGGGGGAGGAGAGACCATTGGCACCGGAGCAAAATCAAGAAGAACCTTCTATATCTGGGAGCCATGAAGAACAAGCCTAAGAGTTTCCCATAGGTAACTCAAGCACATCTCTTAAAAATAAAAAAACATATTATATGCTTTGAGTGTAGGGAGAAAGGACACTATAAAAGAAAATGTCCAAAATTGGTTAAGGAGAAGGTCCCCATGGCACCTAAAGTCAAGGACAAGTCCAAGGAAACTAGAGACCCAACATGCAAAGGCAAGGAGCATATTGTATACTTCAAGTGCCAACAATGGGGACACTATAGAAGTCAATATCCAAAGGGAAGTTGCCCTAGGAAGGACATGAGAGGAGCATCACATGCAAGGGAACTAAGGCAAATCTTAGGGTATATTTTAATAATGCTCATAATTCAGGTTATGATAGAAAGCATGTTAGGAATGATTTTAATTTACTTGCAATTGTTCATGATCATAAGAAGCATGTTAGCAATAACTTTTTTGTTTAGGTGTTAAACATGTTAATTTGGCTAAGGACGATTCTAGAACCATTCCACCTCAGAATGATAAGAAGCTAGGCATTAACCCTAAATGGACTAGACATATATCTAGGAAGAAGAATTCCCAAAAGGTCAATGAAAAATTAAAAATTGGGAAATTATAAATGGAAAATCAAGGCTTGAAAAATTGAATAAGACCCTTAGAAGAATGGAAAATTCAACTAATAGGTCTAATGGACAAGCTTTAGGGTTTAGGAGGCAAAAGTCATCTAAGGATAGGAAAAGTTTAGGTCACAAACCTAAATCCAAGAAGATAATGTCATAATACCATAGTATTCCATTTGACTATGGAACCAACGCTAAGTCTAGGAGTATCAAGGTCACAAGGGAGGCTATCCCTAGAGTTGACCGTGATAAGACTCAAGTGACTAAGACTTCGAAGAAGTCTAAGAAAATAACTAGCAAGGTTACAAAGGGAGTTACCCCTAGAGTTAACCTTGAGAAGACCCAAATAACTAAGACTTCAAATCCTAGGAGGGTCATTAGGAGGGTAGCTAGAGAAGTCATCCCTAGCGAGTACCTAGTTAACCCAAGTAGCTCCAATAAATATTGGATTCCTAGGAGCGTGATTCTATCACACTAGATGACTTTAGGGTATGCCAACCTTGAATGGATAGGTAATTAACCTAATCATGGTAAAGATATCACTTTAGGGTATTTTTGAAGTATTTTAATACTTTAAAAATAAAATTAGAAATACATCCTAAAAGATTTTAGGATGTGCCAATAAAATTTGAGAAGTTTCAAAAGTCAATCCAAAATTGACACAATTATGTCAGATGTATGGTGTGCCAAAATTTGAGGGTTTGGCATACTCAAGGGGTTAAATTTTAATTATGTCAAATTTGGTATTTGACATAATCCTAGATAATGACAATTAGAATTATGACTTAGACAATCTCATTGTACTTCATACACTTGTCATGGTTCATATGTCATATTGTATGTTTGCATGAAAAGTGTGTTTTGATGTATCACATCTAACAAAAATATAAGGCTTACCTTGATTGTGCATTTCAACATATAGATAGGGTGAGATGCTAGGAATCAAATTTTTGGCTAATAATGCTTGTGAAAATAGAATAGAATGTCAAAACGCATTAACAAATACACAAATATAAGCATAATACTGGTATAACTAGTACACAACGACAAAAACACAAAATATAACAACATTGAGTTGTACAAATCGGTTTTAACAAATTTAGTCGAATATTCAATTAGCAGTCGATTGCATTAGGCAAGCAGTCGACTGAAATTACTATAGCAATGATAGAAAGTTTAGCAGTTGACTGCTAGTGTTATACATGACCACAGAAAGGGTGCGATTGACTATCAGATTATAGCAATCGATTCGTGATGTTTAAAAGACGAGCCCTAGCCGCTTGGCCTTTCACACAATCAACTTCTTTCCAAACTCGTCGCTCATCGTTCCCAATGTCTTTTCCGATGATCTCGCTCTCCGATAAGCCCCGACCCGAAACCCTAAATCTAGGTATTCTAGGTTAGCCATTATCCCTATTGAGCTAATCTGAGCCTTCTCTTCCTCTTGTTTGGTTGACTCCGCTCGTTTTAGGGTTCCGGCTTCACCTTCATTTTTGGCCATCTTCCTCCGGTGTTCCTCCGACATATTCCTCCGGTTGTCTTCTACAACCCCACACTAGCAAATGACACCAAAGTAATGATCCTCTGCCATCTTCCTCCGATTCATTCTTACATTGTTCATTTTATAACCAAATTGTTTGTGCATTCATGATCATGACATTCATATGCATTTATTTTATACAAAGATGTAGATTAGAGTCGGATGAAGGAACCTCAAGGAATCGAGGATCCTCGGATCCTAGGGCTCCGAGTGATGATCGTTATCAGTCTCGGACATTCTAGCTTATACCGGTTCATTACCTGGGCGAACAGTTCTTTAGAAATTATTGTAGGTATGCCATTTAGATCATCATACACTATCACTTAGAAAAGTTAGTCTTTTGTAGTCATCCCATAAATGTAGATCTTCTATCCAAATTTTACATAAACCTTAGGAAAGTCAGAGATGGTCTGACGTATCATACTCGCATTGTATAATGCAATCTAGAATTTACTCCGGAGATCCTATGGAAATTTCTATGTTGTCGACTATCTGATGACACTTTTGTGTTTTATCCTACTTTAGATGAGTCACCCCCATACCTTTTGATCATATTACGATATATCATATGCACGAGTGTTTCTTTCACTGACCCCGTCGCTTAGGTCAAAATCTATTTTCAATCAATGACTTATCAGCTCCGGATAATGTCCTCTATAAGGTCATTGTAGCATTCATACTACCTATAGTCACTAGAGGTCAGGCCATGATTCACCCTCCCCATTTATTTTTGATGTATGCAATGAGTAATTTATTAGATGTCAATCTGCCATTGAATGTTTTTCATTGCATAGTATACTTTGTGTCCCCTGTCCAAGGGAAGATCCATATACCCTTGGGTCACATCATTACTACATGGTTAGCATCTAAGGGCATAAATGTCTCCAGGGGTATAGTGAATCAGTCATTAGACACATATGATCATATCACCCTAAGGCACTTCGCACTGGCAGAGATGGTTAGAGGCTACAGACAGATGGAATGGTCAGAGCAGCCTTAGCCAGTTAGGGCAACTGAAGGGGAATTTACAGAGGAGGATATCCCTATGTTACCAGATGCACTAGATGTGGATCTCTCTGCTTGTTTTACACGTTTAGAGTCCTAGTTCGAGGAGCTCCATGAGACTATCGATACACAATTTGAGGAGCTCAATCTTGAGCATTCATCCATGACTCAACACCTGACACATATCGATTCTCATCTTTACACATTCGAGCAGCATTAGCTCGAGATGTACGTGATGCGGAGTTGGACTATGAGTCAGCAGCCTCCACCTCCTCCGCCACCTCTGGCCGACGACACTGGTGGCTGGTAACTAGGATTATGACCATGTATTTTCCTTTATTTCTTGGTGAGGTTGAGGGTTAAAACTTTTTGTGTGTCACTTGTATGGATGGTTCTTGAAATGAATGGAATGATCGTTTTTTCAATGGCTAAATTGTGTATCATTTACTTTCCACTGTTTAGTTGTCAATTTGTATGCTCTATTGTTCATAACATGTTTTTGCTGTATATCATGACCATGTATGTCATGCTTATGCTTCAATTATCTTTGCTATGTCATGACATCATGCTTCGTATTAATCATATAAAATATCATGATAATATTTAGATTAAATATATCATGGTTGTATTTAGGTTTATCTTTATGTCATGATATCATGATTATTGACTATGCTTTAAATTATGCAATCATTATATGTCATGATCATATTTCATGCATTAAGGTTAATAAAATTGAAATTAAGGACATGACATGATTTGAAGTCATATGTTAAGGGAATCAAATAGAGCTACCTAGATAAAATGCATAAGACCTTAGGTTAGGGAAGAACCTAAACCCACATCTCACAAGGACATTAAATTGACATGTGTATATATTGATATGCCCTAGACATATGTGAGATGTTAGGAATATTAGTTAAGTTCAGGGTGCATAGATCGATCTAGATGAACTCAAACTCATAATATAACATTAAAGAATCATGAGGAAAGCTAATGTACAAGTCATATGCATTTAGCCTATAAACCATGATTCAAAATAAGATTTGAATAATATTTTAAAATCATTTTGAAAAATCTTAGTGAAGTTTATCTTTTGATAGCAATTACCATAGAACAAGTTGGCACAAAGTTAGGCAAAAACATCAAGTTTTCAATGGTTTTGAACTTTGTATCAATTTTTCAATTTAATGAGTATTTTAATTTAAAATTATTTTTCACTCATTGTATTTCATGTAAGTAGTATACATATGAAGTTTCATGATTTTTCAAAATACGTATATTTACTTATGCATTTAAAAAATTCATATCTAAAAGTTATTTTCTGCACATTGCGAAACCGATCGTGCTTGAGTAGTCGATCGTGATAAGGCGATCGATTGGTTTCTAATTTCAAAGGTATTTCTTGAAGTTGATTCAAATAAGATTTGTTTAGCCATGTATCATCTATTTTATGTTACCATAACGCCTCCTAACCCTAGAATATGCTTTAGAAAATATTGAAAGGGTGAAATTATCATTAAAAATGATTAGGAGAGTTATTTAGGGTGGAGTATCAAATTTCAAGGGGACTTTTCCAGGACATTATTGGTGCAATGGTCAACGGGGAGCAAGTCTTTAAGGGGAGTGTGTCCATCAAAGGATGATGAATGCAATTTTATTTACAAAGGGAAGAAATGAGGGTTAGGTAAACTTTCATTATGGATTGCCTCTCATTTAGTGATATGGAATTTATCACTAGGAAGAGTGAAGACATCCAAGATATTTTTGGACTAAGGGGGAGAATGTAGGATGATCTCTTTGAGAGATGAGACATTGAAAACCTTAGTAGTCTTTTTGTTGTATGCCAAAAGGGGAGAAGTGAGGTTTAAGTTAGGTAAATCTTTACTATGCTTTGACATTAGAAGAGTTAAGTTGGGTTATTGATAGCCTAACTTAAAGGCACATCAAAAAAGGGGAGATTGTTGGTGCAATAGGCCCTGAGTTAATGTTGACCAAACTCGAGTGGGACTCGAGTAAAATTTTGATGTTTAACAATGGGTTTGATCATTATTTGACTATACGAGTTTGATCATATGTTGACTATATGATTAGTGGATGATTGAGATATCCAAAGTCATATATGGGAGATTATTTGGGAGAGATTGTTGGAGCAATCAACCTTGGAAGTCTAAGCTTGGATACTTGGCAAAGAAAGTCCAAATATGAATATTTGTCAAGGGAAGTCCAAAGGTAAAATTTTGGTAGCATAAGTTCAAGTGTGTAGTTTTGGCGGCATAAAGTCCAAGTGAACTTTGGCAATTGAAAAGTTCAACATGGAGTTGGCATGAAAAGTCCAAGCATGGTCTTGGTAATGGGAAAGTCCAATGATGTAGTTTTAGTAGTGTAAAGTCCAAGTATATAGTCTTGGCGGCATAAGTCCAGATAGATCTTGGCAAGAAAGTCCAAGCATTGAGGCTTCGTAATGGAAAAGTCCAAGCATGTGGTCTTGGCAGCATAAGTCCAAATGAACCTTGGCAAATAACCTAGTTAGCATAATATAGCCAATGGAAGCACATGAAGGCTAGTGTGAAGTATGAAGAGTCGCGGACTTGAGGGATCCGAGAGGCGTGAGGCTGATGGAGATGGTTAGAAGGTTTAAGTTTAGATTATAGGTGAGTATCAAGTATGAGGGAATCATACTTGGGTCAAACCTCATGATTGAGGTTTACGAGTCGACTAGGTTTATGGACTAATTGACTAGCCAAGTGTTTGACACTCGGGAGCTTAGTTGACTCAAAGTAGTCGATTGGGGTTATGCCCCAGTCCACTGGTCGAGGAGTCTACTGAGGCTCGACTGATCAGTTGACATTGTGACAGTCGATTGCCATGTATGGGCAATCGACTGATAGCACTGTAATAATCCATAGATTCTCGTGTAGTCGATTGGTCAGTCAACTACTGGATAGCAATCGACTACTGATAAGGGCAGTCGACTGCTGAAGTATATGTTGGATAGATTCCAACATAGATGGAGTTGTTGTGAGACAACGGATAGGTGAGCTGACGATCATTTGTACAAGTTATAAAGGGAGTAGCTTGGGGAGGATTTTGCAAGTGATTTTTGAGGCAATTTTTAAGGGGAAGTGATGTTGCATTACAGACCTTCAAGAGCAATATAAAGCAACCAACAAGCTACCAATCAAAAGTTCTTTGTGTAAAGTTTTTTTTACTTGTATTTTCTTATTGCTTAATATACTTATTGTATTTGGTTGTATTTCGTGTATTACTGTTGTAATCTTGTTGTAACAGGTTTCTCCACCTCCGAAGTATTTTTCAGAATGAGAAGTTTGATAGTGGTGGTGTGCATCACTAGAGCTCGACCTGTGGAGTAGGATCCCTAGTTCCGAACCACGTAAATCTTGTGTATTGCTTGTGTGTGCTTGCATTTGTTCTTGTATTTCATATATATTGTTTCTACTATGCTAACGAAGTATAGACAAGAAATCACGAATCGAAGTGAAGAAATCAACAAAGATGTTATTCACCCCCCTCTAGCACGATGACCGATTCCTTTGCACTTTGTTCCTCTAAGCATTTTCTTCTCCTTCATGTCCTAACTTGAGTATCGGAGGGGCTTCGCCGAAGTTTCCCTCAACCCCCTTTCTCACTCGATTGTGAGTTTCCCCTAGGTTCAAGTTTCGACAACTTCGACGATGCCCCTGATGATGACTTGGGTTCAAGTCTCCTTTAGGAAGATGATTCAGATCATTCCATGGCCTAGAAGACAAACGTGAACTAGAACTTGGCTTGCCCCTCTTCAGTTCAGGCGAGAGCACTTTGTTGAGTCATTACATCTCATCGTCTTAGACCAGAACATAATTGTCGCTGCCGTTTGTGAAAAGCATCTGAGTTGAGACTTAGAGATGAGAGACTATAGAGAGAATTCTGATAATCAAGATCCGACAGGTAGGGAACACTACAAAAAAACATCAAATTGGCGACGAAATTTGGCAACAAAAAAAATTTGTTACAAATTTGCAACAAAATTTGTGACGAATTTCAAATTTCGTCGCAAATTAGTAATAAAGTTTCCAACAAAATTTTTTTTGTTGCAAAATTATTTAAATTTCCAACAATTCATTTTCGTCGCAAAATTCATTGTAAATTGGCGATAAAAAATCATTTTCGTCGCCAATTTACGAAGAAACAATATTTTTGTTGCAATTTTTTGCAATGAATTTTAAATTTGTTGCAAAATTTGTAATGAATTTTATTTTCATTGCAAATTCTACAATGAATTAAATTTTTGTTATAAAAATTTGCAACAAATTATAATTTCGTTGCAAAATTTGCAATGAATTCAAAATTTGTTGCAAAAATTTGCAACGAATTCATGAATTCGTTGTAAATTTTGCAACGAAATTTGTTTCGTTGCAAATTAGCAACGAATCTAAAATTCGTTGCCAAAATTAACAACGAATTCATGAATTCGTTGGAAATTTTCCATCAAATTTGGTGATAAAAAATTTTCGACGAAAAATTTTCGATGAAAAATTTCAATTATTTTTGAATTGTGGGAATTATAAAATTTGCGACGAATAAAATATTTGTCGCTAAATTGACGACAAAAAATATATTGGTCGCCAATTTTGCGACGAAAAATAAATTTCGTCGCAAAATTGACGACGAAAAATAAATTCAACTAGTTGTGGAGCAGCTCAAGGAGTCTTTTGAGATTAACAATGATCGACTCCGATATGCAAAGGTCTATGGGAAGTTGATGTTGGATCGGAAAGACGCTAGAGAGGGGGAGGGGGTGAGCATTTTTAAAATCTTTTTCTTTCTCGTTTGAGACACTCGTAAAATCAAAGTAAGAACATAGTGGAAAATTCAAAGACAAAGATATTTATTTTTACTTGGTTTACAACCAGAAGATTGTTAGTCCAAGGCCCGCAATTCTCAACCACTTTCAATGGGCAATTCAGTAGAAGTCTCTTCCTCATTAGAGGTAAGAGATACAATTTTACAAATGTAAAGGAGACGATAACATCCTTACCGCTCCTTTTAGAAGTTAAGTAAAATAAAGAAAAATATGCTAATGTATACCGACAAAAATAATGCAAAAGGAGGTGCACGGTCGGAGTTGTAGCGTTGCGGCATGAAGGTCGTTTGTTGATTGCAGAGATTGAGAGCTAGAGCACTTGGGAAAAGATGATTAGGGTTTGTGTCCAATACAATTTTTATAGACCTTTCCAATTGCTTTGAAATAGTCATTTTCGTCCAGATCTAGATCATATTTAACGACAAATCTTATCTTGATGTGGCAACTTGGCTCTTGACTAATTCTATTCACCTCAGTCGATTGGACCTTTTACTAGTCGACTGGATTCTAGTCCAGTCGACTGATACTTGAGTTTCTTTTCCTTGAATTCTCATCCAGTCACCTTCATCACAAGATTAGCACAATGTATATAACAATAGTAGTAATGACAGTCTTTGACCATCTGATCTTGACTTCAGCCTTCCCCTGGAACCCTTAGTCGGATCAATACCTAAGGTTGTCTTCGTACCAAGAACACGACCTTATCACTCCACACAAGGTCTTTGCTGATGGTGCAATAGACTCTGGGTCAATGTTGACCAGACTCGAGTAGTATTTTGATGTTTGTCAATATGGTTAACTATATGGTCTGATCATATGTTGACCATATGACTAGTGGATGATTGAGATATCCAATGTCATATATGGGAGATTGTTATGAGGAAGATTGTTGGAGCAATCAACCTCGGGTCAAAGTCCAAGCTCGAGTGGGAAGTCCAAGTTTGGAGATTTGGCAAGGGAAAGTCTAAGAATGAATTTTTAGCAATGGAGAAGTCCGAGTATAGATACTTGGCAAAAGGAAAATCCGAGGGTGTAATCTTGATCACGTAAGTCCAAGTGTGTAGTCTATGTCATTGTATGATGAGACATTGAAAACCTTGGTACGATTTTTGATGTATGTCAAAGGGGGAGAAATGAGAGTTTAAGTTAAGTAAACCTTCACTATACTTTGGTATAAGAAGAGTCAAGTTGAGATTATTGTTAGCGTAACTTAACTGTATTGTCAAACATCAAAAAGGAGAAGATTGTTGGTGCAAACGATTGAGGCCGACATTCGAATAGGATTTTAATGTTTGACAATTTATTTTTTATTTTTAAATTTGTCACGATCCCATCAAAAGAAAAAAAAAGAACCTTCTATTTTTCAAAATAATCTCACAAAAATAAAAATAAAAAATTTAAAGAAATTCTAAACCAAAGATATCCTTATCCATATTTTTTCCTTCTCAAATAATAAATAGATAGCGAAGCTAAATGAAAGTAAAAATTGGAAAAATAAAACTATCTTTTTTCCTCTTAACATAATATCTTTTTATCTCTCATCTGCAAAAAAAAAAACAAAAAAAAAAAATCTTACTCTAATATTATAAAATAACAAAAGATACACTTAGTAAGGAATTAATGACTTGGTGCTGATCGCTGCAAGAAGCAATTAATAATCTGATAATAACCGTTACAACAGTTGAATCGTGATGTCACAAAGGCTCTATTATGATCACAAACTTGCAATGACCTTACTAAAACTGTAAAATCGCAATGATACCTAATCGTCAAAATTAAGAAAGTTTATTATTATTATTATTATTATTATTTGTCATACTTAAATAAAAATAAAAATCTTATTGCAACGATAAAATTTTTATCGTATTATCTAGAGGTTCTCAAAAATAATTTTTCATAAAATAGAATAAAGTTAAGTATAATAGATTTCTCCCGTATAATTAAGTGGGACTATCTCTTATATTTGAAAAAAAAAATAAGAAAGTAATAGTTTTAATTTTAAAATTAAATTCCTTTTTATTCTACCCTCAAAACTTAGTTATCAAATTAAATATAAAAAATATATTATAAAAGATTTAAGTTAATAATTTATTATGCTTATACTTAATTTTAGAATTAAATTTACAATTTACTAATTTTTTTAGGCCGAATATATGTTGTACAAATTTTCCTCCTTCAGAGGGGAGAGTTGTTGCACTGACTTCGGACAGTTCTCTCAGCGTCGACGGAGTCAATTCAGCAGAGCCAATTTGGCAGAGTCGATCCGGAAGAGCTGATTTGGAAGAACTGATTGGCGGCGCGAGCCGGACCGCGAATCGAATAATGGGCGTAACCGCACAGAATCGAATAGCGAGCCACGAGCCGCACCGCAGAACCGAATGATAGAGCCGTGAGCGCGTAATCGAATGGCGAGCCGCAGAGGCAGAGTAATGACAGAGCCGCAAAGCCGCACCGCAGAATAATGGTAGAGCCGCAGCGATGTCAAATCGCGAATCGAATGATAGAGCCGCAGTCGCCGCGCAGATAAGCGAATGGCGCAGCCGCGCAGCGTAACCGAATGGCAGAGGCACAGAGGCATGAGCGAATGAGCCGCAGAGCCGCACCGTAGAATGATGAGTGCGAGCCAAACCGCATAATGAATGACAAAGTCGCACTCTGACGAATAGCCGATGAGCCGCACTGCAGAACCGAATGACAGAGCCGCACCACAGAACCGAATGGCAGAGCCAAACCGCATAACCGAATGGCAGAGTCGTAGAGCCGCACTGCAGAACCGAATGGAAGAGCCGCAGAGCCAAACCGCAGAACCGAATGGCAGAGCTGATTTCGCAGAGCCAAATGGCAGAGCTCGGAGAAGTGCTCGATTGTTCCGCAACACTACTCGTTGTCGAGACCTGTGGTTTCCACAGTGTCCTTAAAATAGATTCGCCCCCTCCTGAGTGCTTTCGAGGGCGATGGACGATTGTTTCCCAGGACACAACGACAAAAACCGGGTGTGAGCGATGAAAGCCCGCGTTTATAATTGACTACACCAGAAAGCTATCAACGACGCAGGAGGAAAAAGAGGAGAGTCAGAGGGAAAAAATTCTTTTCATT
Organism: Wurfbainia villosa; assembly: GCA_025175895.1. Taxonomy (NCBI): domain Eukaryota; kingdom Viridiplantae; phylum Streptophyta; class Magnoliopsida; order Zingiberales; family Zingiberaceae; genus Wurfbainia; species Wurfbainia villosa. Next base: position 85,721,779 of record CM045988.1, read on the forward strand.
CACCTTACCAATGCTTCCTCTCCTCTTTTAAACTCCGCAGCATGATAATTCAATTAATTACGTAATTAATAGATTAATGACTCATTTTTGGAACGTCTACAATCAACTTGACCGTTTCAACGTCAAGCATCAATGCATGCGTTACAAAAAATGGAACAGATTAGCAAAAGATTGGTTGGATCCACTTAGGTAAATTATGCCTCGATCGGTTATATATTCGATACGCTCGCACACGAGTCACCTTGCAATAGTGCAATCCGGACACTGGATTCAAATATAAAGACTTATCCATATATTTCTGTTTGTCTGTTTTTTCAAATTAAGGCTTTAAGAGTAGTTTTATAAAGCAACAATAATTGAAAAAAATAAAAAAAATAATAGTTTAAAAAAAATTTTTTAAATAAATATAAGAGTAAAATAATTTTAAAATTAAAATAACTCTCAAAAATATTGTTTTTATAATTATTTTTGAAAAACATAAAATTATAAAAGTATTTTAATTTTTTAATAAAATAGAATTATAATTTTTTTAAAAATATTTCTTATAATATTGTTCCCAACATTTTATATATATATATATATATATATATATATATATATATATATATATATATATATATATATATATTGATTTTTTTTAACGGAAATATTTTGACATATTTGAGGTTTTATTTGGTAGAAGACTAAAAAAATATTAATTTAAATAATAATTTCTAAATATAAACTATATTTTTTTGCCATATAAATTTTTTATATATAACTTTTATTCCAACAAAAATTAAGTTAATAATACAAATTTTGTAATTTATCTATTATTTTGTAATTTTATTTATTTAAAAAATTTGATTAAAACAATCAAAATTTAAATGTTACATACATATAAATAAAATCTTTTTTAATTCTTTAAATTTAGATTTTATAAAGTTTTAATTTAAATTTATTAAATAAAAAAATTATTAATAAATACTAAGTTAATCTCATATTAATAAAAGACCCAAGGGCAAGGATAAAAAGCGTGAGCTAGAGTTTATGGTTTCAATGGCGTGAATATCTAAAAAAGGGGTCTGTGTATTCATCATTATATGTACAAAAATAAGGCTCTCATAATGAATAAATTTTCAATTCGTCTTTCATTCCTTTGAATTTTTTTCTAAACGATATAGTCCGGTGGAAATGGAGATTACTCTTGAGGTATATATGGATGCTGCATCTTTTCTTTTATTTCAGAAATGTTTGATGTTTTTAAATTTGATGTTTATGATTGATCGTGAAGTTTGAAGATGTGGCATACAAGATTAAGAACAAGAATCAAAACGAGCAAGAAACCCTTTCCGGCACGGTGGCTCCTCGCGAGATGCTGGCCATGCTCGGCCCCTCCAGCAGCGGCAAGACAACGCTCCTCACGATCCTCGGTGGCCGCATCATCCCCAGCCGCATATCTGGAAGCGTCGCCTATAACGGCCGGCCGTTCTCCGACTCCTTCAAGCGCAACATTGGCTTCGTGACACAGGACGATGTGCTCCACCCGCATCTCACCGTCGCCGAGACGCTGGTCTACACAGCGCTGCTCCACCTCCCGAGCGCCCTCCGGCGGGCAGCTAAGGTAATGCAGGCGGAAGCCGTGTTGTCGCGGCTCTGCCGCGTGGCCTGCCGCGACGGAATCGTCGGTAGCCCGCTGGTGCGGGGGGTGTCCGGCGGCGAGCGGAAGCAGGTGAGCATCGCTCAGGAGATGCTGGTGGACCCCAGCCTGCTGCTGCTGGACGAGCCCACCTCAAGGCTCGACTCCATCATCGCCGGCAGGATCGTGTCGACGCTGAGGGAACTCACCGGCAGCGGGAAGACCGTGGCGATGACCATATACCAGCCGTCGAGCCGCCTGTTCTATATGTTCCACAAGATCTTGCTGCTGTCGGATGGCAACCGGATCTACTTCGGCAAAGGGTCCGAGGCAATGGGCTACTTTGTTGGTTGCGCACCAAATCTGGCAATGAATCCTACTGATTTTCTTCTCGATCTTACTAATGGTATTACTTTCGATTTGAAATTTGTATTCAATTTCACATTTTACTGAAACTTTTTTCATAAATATATCTTGCGATAAGCATATAAATTTTATTTGGATTTGGTCGATCAAAGACTAATAGGGTTGGTTTTCATCAGAATAATCCAGTTTTTTTTTTAATTTCATGCTTTTTTGTTGAAGTACAGATTTGTATGTAAAGGAGACCCTGCAATATGTAACATTTATATGACTGTTTGAGTTCAAGATTGTTGTATCCATTCATCATCGTCAAAACTCTGTCCTACATTTATTCTTTGAAAAGACTTTTCTGCATTACACAGTAATTAATTGATTTCAACTCTGGGTATATCCTCAGACGAAACGTTAGAAGAAGAAAGAGCATCTACTAAACAAACGGCTGCTTATATACAACACTTGGATGATCCAGTGAAGGAGGAGATTTCTGGAACGATGACGACTGAATGGTACACCACTTGGTGGGATCAATTCACAGTACTACTGCAGAGGGATCTTAAGAAAAGGAAACGTGACAGGGGTGAGAAATTTTTGTTTTCTATTTTCATTTTTTTAGAAAATAGAAAATATTTTTTTTTATTTTTCAGTTTTTTAGAAAATATTTTTTTATTTTATTTTTTGGAAAACGAAAATAAAAATCGAAAACGATTATTTTTCATTTTTCAGTTTTCCAGAAAATACTTCTTTATTTTCTAGAAAATGAAAATGAAAAACGCAAACCAAATATGTTTTTTTATTTTCACATAAAATAAAAATAAAAAACAGAGAAAAAAATACATACTAAATGTCCCCGAAACTTTCTCGTGGCGAAGAATTGCACAAGTGTTGGCAATAGCTCTGCTTTCGGGAATTTTATGGTTTCATTCCGAAGGACACGTCCAAGATCAGGTAATCCACTTTGTTCTTTTCTAACTCTTCGTTCCATTTCCAATTTCATATTGTATGTATCATTTTTTTAGGTGAGACTTCTTTACTTTGTCGCTGGATTATGGGTCTTCTATCAAGTTTTTGAAGTCATATTCACCTTCCCACCGGAGCGAGCTTTGCTAACAAAAGAACGATCCTCGGGAATGTATCGCCTCTCATCCTATTTTACAGCGAAAATGGTTGGAGATCTTCCGATGGAACTTATTCTACCAATTATTTTCATCACCATCACGTATTGGATGAGTGGCTTAAATTCATTCGCCGCAGCTAATTTCCTAGCGAACTTATCTGTTATGAATTTGAAAGCTGCGGGCTTCCATGTGTAGAACGTTCCTTCTTTCATTATATGGATTAAGTATATTTCCCTCTCCTATTATACATTCAAACTTCAAATAATATTTCAATTCTCTCCGAAAGATACATATCAGTGCACGCCTACAGTGAGATGCTCGATTTTGGAATTCCCCTCGAGATGATTGGTTTTGATGATCGAGTCTGGACTGCGGTGGTGCTAGTCATCATGCTCTTTGCCTATCGGTTTATTGCTTATCTAGCCTCTTTCAGAAATGGCGTTGCCAAGTAAAATTAAATACATTATGAAATGTTGGATTCTATGTTTTATATTTTGTAAGGTAATTGAATCAGGACAATAGATTTTTTGATTGAGATTTGCATAGTTATGACCTTCAACTTTCCAGTTTAAAATTTCAGAATTCACATTTCGCGTGCAATTATTTTGTACAAAAAAAAAAAAAACGTGCTCTGTCTACGAGCTATTGAGCAAGGCACACACAAAAGTATTCATAGGAAATAGACAGTCTATTTCTTAGTTCGTAATAGAATAAATCTACAGTATAACTTGCCCACCCTTAAAGATATATTCGAATTCTAATTTCTCTATTTATTTCTCAAGTGCTTCATCGATATGCCACACCATTAAATTATTTTAGCATTGGGTTGCAACATGCAAACGAGATATCGGTGCCAAAAGCAGAATTATCCATTCCTTATAAACAATATTGCACTCGGCCTATTCAGATTAAGATAGGTTATATAATAAATGGAATTAATATTTCCAATGTAGCGCAATTGAAAAGATTTGGATAACCAGAAAAGCAACCTAAAACACACGGTGCTAAGGTGAAATTCTTATAATCTTCATGGAGATTCTAATTTTAATTTAATTTGGCCTCCCAGGCTTCCAATTGATACAATTAACTAATATTTTCTTTGCTGCTTGCATGATTATGCATTAAGGTTAGGTCGACCGTTTCCGTATTGAATATATATAAATTTTTAAAATATTGAACAAGAAAGAATAAAGAAGGAGAATACGAGACTGGAGATTAGGAATTAGGTTCCTTCACTCAATTGATTAATTTTTTTAAAAATAGCTTTAAGTTGTGTAAACTAAAAAATATAATGATCTATTCAAAATTCATTGACTAGTAAATCAAGTTTTGCTCTATGTTTATCAGGTTATTTTAATTAACTTAATCTTTTATTATTTCCCAATTTTTAGCTAGATTAATTATGAATTTAGACATGGACGACTTGTCCAGTTATATTCTATATGGAAAAACTCATAAAAGACGTGTGTATATAGTCAAATCTCACATAAACTATAGCTAAATCTCTTTTAAAATTTCTGAGAAACTCGTTTTATTTTAGTTTTATAATAACCAAAATCACTTTATGTCACGCCCCGAGAGCATGCCGAATCGAAAATCAAACGGACGACACCTCCCCTGTACGTGGCAACATTTCGGTTAATCTGAGGCGTAGGCCCACAATAACAACAATATATATATGTATGAAAATAAACTACACAAGACACAGTGAAACAAACCACAATACAACAATAATCTCACATGCATACATGTATGACTAACACACCCAACAACATAACAAAACTACTACGACAAATACACAGTGGAAACGATACAACAATACAATGTCACACCCGGGCAGCAGGCCCAAAACAAAAGACGGGAGCCTCATGAGATGAGATGACGTCAGCCGGCGGTGCTCCAAGCTATCACGAAGTCTTCACACATTACAGGCGATGAAAACCCGAGTCCGCGGGGTGGTGAGTAAAACTCGGTAATAGAAAACATGTATATATGTAATATCACATGTATTTCGACAACATAATCTAGATGTACAATGTATATCGGATAGTATATAAATACAAGCATATCGTCTAATCAATAAACAACATAAAAATGCGACATACTCAAGTTAAGCTACGCTACTCTGATCCAACCTGAACATATATCCAACATATATATATATATATATAACAGGAAGAGTAGATCAACTCAAAATAAACTCTATCTACAGGTCAAGGTATCTATGGTCTATCCAACACATACCAATATCTGATACAATTGTATAACATATGCAAGAAACATGCATGAATATGATGTCCACCCAAATGCAGCAAGCATAGTACAAATAAATGCAACATCACAATAATCAGATATATATATATATATAGACTGTATCCATATATATATATTAACCTCAACCATCCATATATATATATATACATGCATATATGTATATATATATATGGTAATATGCAAAACGCCATCAGATACAACAATGCAGCATGCATGGTCATGTCGGCTCACCCTAAAGCTACCACGACCCCAGTGTAGCCTCGGTGGCTCGAGCATGACAACTGTCCCAACTCAATACCAACCACTACTCTCGAGTGGCCGAGTGGGCAGTATGATCGAGTAGCATATAAGCGTAAAGAGCAAGCTACACGATGGGGGTCCCTGCTGTTGGTCACTCCGACAGTCACTACCCATGAGTGGTCGAGTACCACACACGCAGCGAGGACTACGGCACGCAAATCCAACTACCACCCGTCTATAGTGATAGAGTCGGCACCTCGATGCTCTGCCCTCACGGGTGACTCCTCCTATGAGTAGCAGTGGAGGAGGATATTGGCGACACTCTCGACCACAAGGGAGACCTGCGTCGCCGGCGTGTAAATGCATGAATGCAATGTCTCACATCTGACATCCACCATAGACTCTGCTTCTCTGAGAATCATACTAACGGATCTCGCACTCTCTATCACAGCAGAGTCGTGCTCAATCGATCATAATACTCTCTATCACCGTAGAGAGTCATACCAATCTAAGCGACACACTCTCTATCACGTAGAGAGTTGTACTCAACTAATGGACACACTCTCTATCACAGTGAAGTCGTACTTATCGATTATAACAAGCTAGGACCATCGTCCGTAGCGATACCCTAAATATCATTCCTCGACCATTTACACAATACAAGTTTCGTGGTAACATACAACCTAAGGGTACTAGAACTAATCCTAGGTTAAAGACATTATCTACCTACGGATGACCTTTTTACCCAAAGTACAATCGAGGTTGTCATCAGGACTTTACTATTTGCACTTAACTTAAACAAATTCTAAGTTATTTACATCATCTATATGTATAACTCCTAATCATGATAAAATAAACATGATATCAAACAATGAAGTTAATAGCCGATGGTAGAAGATCAAGCATGCGATAAAAAAGAACAGTCAAGGTAATATGAACACCTAACATGCTCATATCAATGACTAAATCGAATGAAATATAACTACCCTACCGGTAGGAAATTACCCACTTGTTAAATAGCTTCGCTCGCTATCAAGCGTCTGCATAGCATCATCACTAATCAAAGTCCCGCAAGACAACACGAACAAATATTAAGTTCTATTATACAACAAGTGATCGATCGAATGCTATATGACTTCATATCCCGATCAACTGGATCGATCTTGTTATCCACTTAACCTAATCAAGCCTTCACATCTATCCTCATTCAATTAATCGCAATTCAATTCACCCCAATTATCAAGTACAAGAAGGGAATTGATCTTTCTTACGTAAATTAAAGCTCCACCGCACTAGACAATCCCTCAACAAAGAACCTTCCTTGGCGGCTCTCCTCCCCATCGCTCAATCCGTCGGAAAGATTGTGCTCAACCTACTGCCATCACAAACAGAACGCATCACAAATGGATCCCTTCGAAGATCGAGTGAAAATAAGGAACGGGCAGCCAAAAGGTATACCTAAATTCAACTTCACCGACGACCCTCCCCCTTTATCCCTTGTCCACCTGCACACAACACTTGCTCCGGCAGAACTCACGAAGGCCTCCAAATCTCCAGTTCACCATGATCGGCGGCCAAGCTCCGCGACCGGCGAGCCAACTCATGAGACCGACGATGGTGGCAAGTTACTGCTGTCGGGATCACAGAAGGGAACGCCAGATATCGAGAACGAGATAAAGGCTGTGGCTAGGGCTTGACGATGGCCAGATCGGAGATGGCAGTCACCCGGACGACGATCCGAAGAACAGGCGGTGGTCGGCGATGTCAAGGGTTGTGGTCGCTCGCCGCGTGCGCGATCGGCGAGTCTGTCGCGGCCGCGCGAGGCGGCGACGCGTGGGTGCTGCTTTCGGAGATCGCAATCGCTGGTGCGTGCGTCTGCGTGAGGTTGGCGGTGTTGCGTCGGAGAAGAAGAAGCGGCGTCACGGGCGAGAACCCGGAGGAAGAAGATGCAAGGGTGAGGAGATCGGGATCGGGAGAAGAAAGGGATTGTGGTGAAACTGAAAATCGCAAAGAAAACGGAAGGAATCAATTTATTAAACCATTTAATATATTAGGAAATTGTCTAAACAGGCTTTACAAAAGCCTGTTCGCTTTATCCCCATAAAATATCCATAAGACCTCCGTTTAAATCCAGAAAAATTTCTAAAAAAAATTTCTGAAAAATTCCACAAGATATTTTATCAATTATCAAGGAATATATTTTATTTTATTTTATTTTTATTTTTTTATTATTATTGTATTTTACATTCTCCTCACTTATAAAAATTTGGTCCCCCAAATTTTACTAACATGCAAAAATTTACTTCAAGCAAGTTTCGAAAGAACCACATACCTTCCTCAAGACCAGATGAGACCATCGAGCTCGGATAGTATCTTCCGGCTCCACATAGCCTCCTCATCGGTATGATCTTTGTGATCCAACCTTTACGAGTTGGATGGTTTTCATCCCACTACTGTCGCTCCTTGCGACCCAGGCTCCACCCTGGAATCACCTCGTAAGTCACATTAGACTGAGGTAGAATTCGGAACCTCTTTCAGAACATGATCAGATCGCGGCACGTATTTCCTTAGCATATAAACCTGAAATACGTTATGAACACCCGCAAGTGCCGAGGTAAAGTCAACCGAAACAAGCTACACCTCCGTAATCCACGACACAAGATCTCGAATAGATCCTCCAACGCGTCTAAATGATACACTCGCTGCTCATCCGCATGCGTATGAAATGTTGCACTATCGCCGAAGCTTTGTGCCCATAGTCGTGCGCAGAGATAAATCGCGAATCTCTATCCGATATGGTACTTAAAAGTACCCCACGCAATCTGATAATCTTTCGGTAATACAACGCTGTCGTATGGTCCAACGAGTACGACCCACGAGTAGGAAGGAAATGAGATGATTTGGTCAGTTGATCCACAATCACCCAAATCGCATCACGTCCTTTACGGGTTCTAGGCAATCCCGTACCGCAATCAATCGTGATATGCTCACACTTCCATTCCGAAATCGGAATCGTCTAGAGCAATCCAGCGAGTTCTGATGTTCAACCTTCACCTACTGACATACTAAACATCGAGCAGTTAAATCTGCTATAACTCTCTTTATATAAACGTTTCCAATCTCAGTACCTCCAAGTACCACCAAGGTATATAGCCCATCTCGGATGATGTGCTTCCTGTAGCAACTCCGGAACCCACTATCCTTATCAGAGACGGAGAATTATTTTCTCAAAAGAGAAAACCATCAACCATTAAAAATCCACTCTATCACACACTCTGTAAGTGCATGAAAGACTATAGCGATCAATCTCCCTTGTTGCAATTGTTGCAACTGTTCGCGCTCCAGCAACTCCATTGTAGCTACCCAGTAGCTTGTTAAATTCAATGAGCACTTCTGCTCCATACAACTACAAATCCAGATAATAATTACTAAAGTCACGTCATGTATATGACAGACTATCTCATAATTTCTTAACTAACGTTAGCATAAGGTATGCCTCATTCAACTGCATCGGAATCGTTCTGATCCCTGAAGCGACGCATCTGCGTACATCATCCTTTTATCCACACCGGAAGGATTAACTAATACTCGTGTAAAAGTTAACCGCCGTCTAAGCCTTGTAACTGGTTTCACCATCTTCCGACTAAATAATTTCCAACATTACCTTTGTCAAACAAGTTCGTGGTATACTAATGCTTAAAAGCATCCCATCCATATTCGTAGGAATAACAAAATCAATACAAGGAAACAACAACTACGGTGGTCGACTGCGCAACTCCAACTACCACCATCAATAGTAGCCAAGTTCATAACTCCAACGACCACAACTGATCAAATCGTGTCCGAGTACCGATCCTCAAATCCGAGGGCGACTAAATCGTTAATTAGTCTAACTTAATCAAAATTCATACAATTCATACCAAGTATGAAATTGTCGTCTCCACACACCTGCATCTCCTTTACTCTAAGCTGACGATATAATAATCATCACATCGACAATGATAATCGTATGACATCATGTCACTACAATATCAGTACTCCAGTCGTAAACCAACCTTAGAGTATACACAGGTGTCTTTGGCTGATCTAAATAGATCATCTATCCACAACAAGGATATTTACTTTCAACAACTATCGCATTCCATCATCGATAATCGATGCATAATTTCAAAGGTTCATTTCTCTTTCAATAAGAGTTAGGATCTTCTCAAGGAGGAATCTTGGGATAGATAAATATCCTTTAATCTCTCCTATAAGTCGCAATTTACGTTCTTCCAGTTTCTATAGTGTTTAAAAATACGATACCAACAAAACTATCACCCGATATGTGATCTTCGATATCGAACTATTTCGCAATCATTTCTGATCGCCTACTCCACTTGTCTATGCAGACAAGCCTAGAAGTTCATCCAAAATTACATCCGAATGCTCTCGGATTATACGCACATCCGAGAAGCATATCATACCATACTTCCAACAATTTGACCATCCGTAAGGATATGTCTATAGTAAAAGTATGTCTATCAAAGTCTAAGGGTATCCCTTGACTTCTTAACTGTTGGTCCACATCTCACCTGACAGTAGAGATACCACCGACCCACAAGTCGATGTATAGGAACCTTCTAATCCAACTGAGAATGTTCTAGAATCGGATACTGTAACTACAAGCATCTCTCAATATATTAACCTTGAGGGTAAACTAAAGTAATACCCTGAACAATCCGTTATCTGTCGATCTGATTCAAAGGCTCCTCGCAAGTCTCGGCCTTTCTCCGAAGAGAAGATCAGATCCAACGGTCCGCGATAACACGGTCGCATTTCTACAATGAATGATCCGAGGATTTTTCCTAGATCATTTGATCTCATCACTTAATCCTACGAGCGAATCAGAATCGAATAAATCGACCATTCGTATACTCTCTCCTCTCTGTACTAAGCAAAACACATCTGGAGGTAATTGTTTGTTGTTGTCTACTGAGTCTTCTACAATGTCTTCTGTTAATGCTGCTTCTGTGCTGATCTCTACTGAAGGGTAATATCACGGAACTTCAACCATGCCTGAGGTAGTAGGTTGATGCTGATAAGGTAACCCACATCTTCTGATCTCTCATTGCCGAGACGATGCATCTTCCTCCGGAACACCATCGATAGTCTTCAATCAATCTTAAAGTACATCTTCTCCTGCATCTTGGTTGCTCACAATAGCAGAAGACGATCCAATGGATTATCGACTTGCGTGTCTTCGTGATCCGTGATGCGCACACAATCCTTCTTGAGTCTTTGTTACGATTTTGCGATATCCACAATAACATTCGATGATCCGTGATTGGTCTTCTATAATCGGATAGTAGCTCAAAGCCTATGACTCGATCTTGCTCCTTTAATCCAACGATGAGACCTTCTAACTCTATTAAGTTGACTGTAATATTTGCTTATCGGTCTCCAACTCTTAAACCCTTATGCGAGTCATTTCTAAACTTGTCTCAATCAAGCGTCTTCCAGGATCTCGGTAGAAGATCCCCATCCTTATCCAACTATAAGTCAATAACTCTAGGTGGCTTAAATAATCCATTCATCTTCTTGAGCTATTAGGTGGTCGTAACCTCGAGTCTCACGACTCTGCACAGTACACTATTACTAACTGATCACTCTACTTGAAGCTCAAGAATTCCCTAAAATGCGTCACTGAAAGTGACACAGGAAAATACTCTCTTTCTACATCACTAGACCATGATCAAGTGATATATTATTTCCCTGAAGATTATTTTCTGCATTTACCACCAAATACCGGCTTGACCCCGATAATGGTATGTAAATAACTCTTCTTTCTCGGTATAACATGAGTTAAGTACTCAAAAGTACTCTCAAAGTTATACAACTCCGTACTAACAACTCAGGGATACAATCCCTTTGAAACACTGTAACCTAGCCTTCCGCTATCTGCATCAACAATAGTCTATTTGTCTTCATTACCCAGGTAATGATCGACTAGATTAGTGGAAATCTCTAAGGCTGAAATCTATGATTTCAACCAGAAATGTGACGACTTGACCCATATTTTTTTTTTTCCGACTCGGTATCAGTCGGCTCTCAAAGGTAAATTACCTTCTCGACATAGGTTCAAGACTCACAGATTCAACAGGTCGTTTCCGTGGTCAACTCATACCACGGTTACGAATAATAACCAACACACTACAGGTTATTCCCTGGTATAAGCATCTAAATGCATAGGCAATAAAAACTAGGAGTATAAACACTAAGGTAACTCCGGTTGGTCGTCTCGGTGGACGACCCCTACTAAAAGTCTACACAGGTGTCATAACTCTATACACCTCATCAAGTTTAGATAAATATCTACTAAACCATAAATTTTTCAGGAATTCTTACCTCGTGCTGCTTGGAGCTCAGGCCGCTGTCCATCTCATCTCAAAAACCAAAACCGAATAACTCGACTCCCGAGAATCCAAGACTCGATACAAAAAAAACATTGTATGGCATCGCAGAACCTTGGGCTCTGATACCACTAAAGTTGTCACGCCTCCAGAGCATGCGAACCGAAAATCAACGGACGGCACCTCCACATGCGTGGCAACATTTCGGAGTTAATACAAGGCCCGTAGGCCCACAATAACAACAATATATATGTATGAAAACAAAACTACACAAGACACAGTGAAACAAACCACAACAATACAACAATCTCACACATGCATGCGTATGACTAACACACCCCAACAACATAACAAAACTACTACGACAAATACAGAAACGACATAACAACAATACAATGTCACACCCGAAGGAAGGCCCAAAACAAAATACGGAGCCTCATGAGATGAGATGACATCAGTAGCGGTGCTCAAGCTATCACGGTCTTCTACATTACAGGCGGCGAAAACCCCGAAGTCCGCGGGGTGGTGAGTAAAACTCAGGTAATAGAAAACATGTATATATGTAATATCACATGTATTTCGACAACATAATCTAGATGTACAATGCGGTATATCGGCATAGTATATAAATACAAGCATATACCATCTAAGCGAATGAATAACATAAAATGCGGACATACGAAGTCTTTCGCTACTCGATCCAACTTTGAACATATATCCAACATATATATATATATAACAGAGTAGATCAACTCAAAATAAACTCTATCTACGAGTCAAGGTATCTATGGTCTATCCAACACATACCAATATCGACACTAATTGTATAACATATGCAAGAAACATGCATGAATATGATGTCACCAAATCACGCAAGCATAGTACAAAACAAATGCAACATCACAATAATCGGATATATATATATATATAGCGTATCCATATATATATATTAACCTCAACCATCCATATATATATATATACATGCATATATGTATATATATATGGTAATATACAAAATGCCATCGGATCGGCAATGCGGCATGCATGGTCATGTCGGCTCACCCTAAAGCTACCACGACCCGGTGTGGCCTCGGTGGCTCGAGCATGACAAGCTCCCAACTCAACACCAACCACTACTCTCGGTGGCGAGTGGGCGTATGATCGAGTAGCATATAAGCGTAAAGAGCAAGCTACGATGGGGGTCCTGCTTGTTAGTCACTCAGGCGATCACTACCCATGAGTGGTCGAGTACCACACACGCGAGGACTACGACACGCAAATCCAACTACCACCGTCTATAGTGATAGAGTGCGGCACCTCAATGCTCTGCCCTCACGGGTGACTCCTCCTATGAGTAAGTGGAGGGAGGATATTGGCGACACTCTCGACCACAAGGGAGACCTGCGTCGCGCGTGCATGTATAAATGCATGAATGCAATGTCTCACATACCGACATCCACCATAGACTCTACATTCTACGAGAATCATACTAACAGATCTCGCACTCTCTATCTGAGAGTCGTACTCAATCGATCATAATACTCTCTCTATCACAGTAGAGAGTCATGCAATCTAAACACACTCTACATCACATGTAGAGTTGTACTCAACTAATGGACACACTCTACATCACATGTGAGAGTCGTACTTATCGATTATAACAAGCTAGGACCATCGGTCCATTCCTCGACCATTTACACAATACAAGTTCCGTGGTAACATACAACCTAAAGTACTAGAACTAATCCTAGGTTAAAGACATTATCTACCTACGGATGACCTTTTTACCCAAAGTACAATCAGGTTGTCATCCGGACTTTACTATTTGCACTAAACTTAAACAAATTCTAAGTTATTTACATCATCTATATGTATAACTCCTAATCATGATAAAATAAACATGATATCAGCAATGAAGTTAATAGCCGATGGTAGAAGATCAAGCATGCGATAAAAGAAACGGTCGAGTAATATGAACACCTAACATGCTCATATCAATGACTAAATCTGAATGAAATATAACTACCCGGACCAGGTAGGAAATTACCCACCTGTTAAATAGCTTCGTTCGCTATCCAAGCGTACAAGCATCTGTCACTAATCAAAGTCTCCGCAAGACAACACGAACAAATATTAAGTTCTATTATACAACAAGTGATCGTATCGAATGCTATATGACTTCATATCCCGATCAATGGATCGATCTTGTTATCCACTTAACCTAATCAAGCCTTCACATCTATCCTCATTCAATTAACGCAATTCAATTCACCCCAATTATCAAGTACGGAAGGGAATCGATCTTTCTTACAGAAATTAAAGCCCACCGGCACTAGACAATCCTCAAGCGGAACCTTCCCTTGGCGCTCTCCTCCCCATCGCTCAATCCGTCGGAAAGATTGTGCTCAACCTCGCCATCACAAACGAGCGCATCACAAATGGATCCCTTCAAGATCGAGTGAAAATAAGGCAGGCGGCCAAAAGGTATACCTAAATTCAACTTCACCGACGACCCTCCCCTTTATCCCTTGTCCACTGCACACAACACTTGCTCTAGCGAACTCACGAAGGCCTCCAAATCTCCAGTTCACCGCCGATCGGCGGCCACAAGCTCCGGCGACGGCAAGCTAACTCATGATACCGACGATGGTGGCAAATTCTGCTGGTCGGGATCACGCGAAGAACGCCAGATATCGAAGCGAGATAAAGGCTATGGCTAGGGCTTGCGATGGCGGATCGGAGATGGCGATCACCGGACGATGATCCGAAGGGCGGTGGTCGGCGATGTCAAGGTTGTGGTCGCCGCCAGCGTCGGCGGCGAGTCTGTCGGCAGCGCGGAGGCGGCCGACGTGAGTGCTACGCCGGAGATCGTGCGTCGCGTGGGTTGGCGGTGTTGCGTCTTGGAGAAGAAGCGTCTGAGAAAGAGGAAGAAGATCTGTGAGGAGATCGGGATCGGAGAAGAAAGGGGATTGTGGTGGCGAAAATCGGCGAAAAAGAAAAACGGAAGGAATCAATTAATTAAACCATTTAATATATTAGGAAATTGTCTAAACAGACTTTACAAAAGCACTGTTTATCCCCATAAAATGTCCATAAGACCTCCGTTTAATCCAGAAAAATTTCTAAAAATTTCTGAAAAAATTCCACAAGATATTTTATCAATTATCGAGGAATATATTTTATTTTTATTTTATTTTATTTTTTATTATTATTATTTCGGTATTTTACATTCTCCCCCACTTATAAAAATTTGGTCCCCAAATTTCGTACTAACATGCAAAATTTACTTCAAGCAAGTTTCCGAAAGAACCACATACCTTCCTCAAGACCAGATGAGACCATCGAGCTCGGATAGTATCTTCCAGCTCCCACATAGCCTCCTCATCGGTATGATGCTGTCATCCAACCTTTACGAGTTGGATGGTTTTCATCCCACTACTGTCGCTCCTTGCGACCCAGGCTCCACCCTGGAATCACCTCGTAAGTCACATTAGACTGAGGTAGAATTCGGAACCTCTTCGAACATGATCGGATCGCGACGTATTTCCTCAGCATAGAAACATGAAATACATTGTGTACACCTGCAAGTATCGGAGGTAAAGCCAACCGATAAGCTACACCTCCATAATCCACGACACAAGATCTGAATAGATCCTCCAACGTCTAAATGATACACTCAGACTGTTCATCTTTCTGCGAATGAAACGTTGCACTAAGCCGAAGCTATGTGCCCATAGTCTGGTGCAGACTCTGTCAAAATCGCGAGGTCAATTGTGAATCTCTATCCGATATGGTACTTAAAAGTACCCCACGCAATATGATAATCTTTCGGTAATACAACGCTGTCGTATGGTCCAACGAGTACGACCCACGAGTAGGAAGGAAATGAGATGATTTGGTCAGTTGATCCACAATCACCCAAATCGCATCACGTCCTTTACGGGTTCTAGGCAATCCGTCGCAATCAATCGTGATATGCTCACACTTCCATTCGAAATCGGAATCGTCTAGAGAGCAATCCGGTGAGTTCGATGTTCAACCTTCACCTCTTGACATACTAAACATCGGCTAAATCGCTATAACTCTCTTTATATAAACGCGTTTCCAATCTCAATACCTCCAAGTACCACCAAGGTATATAGCCCATCTCGGATGATGTGCTTCTGTAGCAACTCGGAACCCACTATCCTTATCGAGAGGCGGAGAATTATTTTCTCAAAAGAAAACCATCAACCATTAAAAATCCACTCTATCACACACTCGTAAGTGCATGGAAGACTATAGCGATTAATCTCCCTTGTTGCAATTGTTGCAACTGTTCGCGCTCCAGCAACTCCATTGTAGCTAACCAGTAGCTTGTTAAATTCAATGAGCACTTCTGCTCCATACAACTACAAATCCAGATAATAATTACTAAAGTCACGTCATGTATATATCTCGTAATTTCTTAACTAATGTAAGCATAAGGTATGCCTCATTCATTCAACTGCATCGGAATCGTTACGATCCACGAAAGCGCATCTGCGTACATCATCCTTTATCCACACCGGAAGGATTAACTAATACTCGTGTAAAAGTTAACCGCCGTCTAAGCCTTTCTTGGTTTCACCATCTTGACTAAATAATTTCCAACATTACCTTTGTCAAACAAGTTCGTGGTATACTAATGCTTAAAAGCATCCCATCCATATTCGTAGGAATAACCAAAATCAATACAAGGAAACACCATACTACGGTGGTCGATGCGCAACTCCAAACTACCATCAATAGTGGCCAAGTTACGCAACTCCAACGACCACAACCTGATCAAATCGTGTCCAGAGTACACGATCCTCAAATCCAGGGACGACTAAATTGTTAATTAGTCTAACTTAATCAAAATTCATACAATTCATACCAAGTATGAAATTGTCGTCTCCACACACCTGCATCTCCTTTACTCTAAGCTGACGATATAATAATCATCACATCGACAATGATAATCGTATGACATCATGTCACTACAATATCAGTACTCCAGTCGTAAACCAACCTTAGAGTATACACAGGTGTCTTTGGCTGATCTAAATAGATCATCTATCCACAACAAGGATATTTACTTTCAACAACTATCGCATTCCATCATCGATAATCGATGCATAATTTCAAAGGTTCATTTCTCTTTCAATAGAGTTAGGATCTTCTCGAGGAGGAATCTTTGGGATAGATAAATATCCTTTTAATCTCTCCTATAGTCGCAATTTACGTGCTTCTAGTTTCTATAGTGTTTAAAAATCGATACCAACAAAACTATCACCCGATCTGTGATCTTGATATCGAACTATTTCGCAATCATTTCTATCGCCTACTCCACTTGCCTATGCAGCGACAAGCCTAGAAGTTCATCCAAAATTACATCCAATGCTCTCGGATTATCGCACATCAGAGAAGCATATCATACCATACTTCCAACAATTGGACCATCCGTAAGGATATGTCTATAGTAAAAGTATGTCTATCAAAGTCTAAGGGTATCCCTTGACTTCTTAACTGTTGGTCCACATCTCACCTGACAGTAGAGATACCACCGACCCACAAGTCGATGTATAGGAACCTTCTAATCCACCTGAGAATGTTCTAGATACAGATACACCGTAACTACAAGCATCTCTCAATATATTAACCTTGAGGGTAAACTAAAGTAATACCCTGAACAATCCGTTATCTGTCGATCTGATTCAAAGGCTCCTCGCAAGTCTCGGCCTTTCTCCGAAGAGAAGATCAGATCCAACGGTCCGTGATGCTGATGCATTTCTACAATGAATGATCAGATTTTCCTAGATCATTTGATCTCATCACTTAATCCTGAGCTGCAGTAGAATCTTGAATAAATCGACCATCGTCGTATACTCTCTCCTACATGCTAAGCAAAAACACATCTGGAGGTAATTGTTTGTTGTTGTCTCTCTTGAGTCTTCTACAATGTCTTATTAATCTCATCTCGATCTCTACTGAAGGGTAATATCACGGAACTTCAACCATGCCTGAGGTAGTAGGTTGATGCTGATAAGGTAACCCACATCTTCTGTGCTGATCTCTGCTGTCGAGACGATGCATCTTCCTCCCGGAACACCATCGATAGTCTTCAACTGAATCTTCAAAGTACATCTTCTCCACGGTACTGGTTGCTCACAATAGCAGCGAAGGCACGATCGATGGATTATCGACCATGTCTTTGATCCGCCTTGCGCACACAATCCCTTCGGAGTCTTTGTTCTGATTTTTGCTGATATCCACAATAACATTCTGATGATCTGTGATTGGTCTTCTATAATCAGATAGTAGCTCAAAGCCTATGACTCCGATCTTGCTCCTTTTAATCCAACAGTCGGAGCCTTCTAACTCTATTAAGTTGACCTGTAATATTTGCTTATCGGTCTCCAACTCTTAAACCCTTATGCGAGTCATTTCTAAACTTCTCTCAATCAAGCGTCTTGGCGGGATCTGGTAGAAGATCCCGGCATCCTTATCCAACTATAAGTCAATAACTCTAGGTGGCTTAAATAATCCATTCATCTTCTTGAGCTATTAGGTGGTCGTAACCTCTGCAAGTCTCACGACTCTGCACAGTACACTATTACTAACTGATCACTCTACTTGAAGCTCAAGAATTCCCTAAAATGCGTCACTGAAAGTGACACAGGAAAATACTCTCTTTCTACATCACTAGACCATGATCAAGTGATATATTATTTCCCTGAAGATTATTTTCTGCATTTACCACCAAATACCGGCTTGATGCAAATAACTCTTCTTTCTCGGTATAACATGAGTTAAATACTCAAAAGTACTCTCAAAGTTATACAACTCCGTACTAACAGCTCAGGGATACAATCCCTTTGAAACACTGTAACCTAGCCTTCCGCTATCTGCATCAACAATAGTCTACTTTGTCTGTTCATTACCCACAGGTAATGATCTGACTAGCACAGTTAGTGGAAATCTCTAAGGCTGAAATCTATGATTTCAACCAGAAATGTGACGACTTGACCCATATTTTTTTTTTCCGACTCGGTATCAGTCGGCTCTCAAAGGTAAATTACCTTCTCGACATAGGTTCAAGACTCACAGATTCAATGTGTCGTTGTGGTCAACTCATACCACGATTCTGAATAATAACCAACTACAGTTATTCCCTGGTATAAGCATCTAAATGCATAGGCAATAAAACTTATAAACACTAAGGTAACTCCGGTTGGTCGCCTCGGTGGGCGACCCTACTAAAGTCTACAGTGTCATAACTCTATTGTATACACCTCGATCAAGTTTAGATACATCTCTACTAAACCAGAAGTTTTTCAGGAATTCTGACCGCGTGCTGCTTGGAGCTCAGGCCGCTGTCCATCTCATCTCAAAAACCAAAACCGAATAAATCGACTCCCGAGAATCCAAGACTCGATACAAAAAAAAAATTGTATGTAATCGCAGAAACTAGTGCTCTGATAACACTAAAGTAGTCACGCCCCGAGAGCAAGCCGAAACGAAAATCAAACGGACGGCACCTCCAGACGTGGCAACATTTCGTTAATACAAGGCCCGTGAGGCCACAATAACAACAATATATATGTATGAAAACAAAACTACACAAGACACAAATGAAACAAACCACAACAATACAACAATCTCACATGCATACGGTATGACTAACACACCCCAACAACATAACAAAACTACTCGACAAATACACATGACGATAAACAACAATACAATGTCACACCCGGGAAGCAGGCCCAAAACAAAATACGTGAGCCTCTTGTGATGAGATTACGTCAGCCGGCGGTGCTCCAAGCTATCACGAAGTCTTCTACCATTGCACGGCGACATGAAAACCGAGTCCGCGGGGTGGTGAGTAAAACTCAAGAGTAATAGAAAACATGTATATATGTAATATCACATGTATTTCGACAACATAATCTAGATGTACAATAGGTATATCAGCATAGTATATAAATACAAGCATATACCATCTAACTGAATGAACAACATATAAAATGCGACATACTCAAGTTCTCGCTACTCGATCCAACCTGAACATATATCCAACATATATATATATATATAACAGGAAGAGTAGATCAACTCAAAATAAACTCTAGCTACAGGTCAAGGTATCTATGGTCTATCCAACACATACCAATATCCGACACAACTGTATAACATATGCAAGAAACATGCATGAATATGATGTCCACCCAAATGCAAACAAACAAATGCAACATCACAATAATCGGATATATATATATATATAGGCGTATCCATATATATATATTAACCTCAACCATCCATATATATATATATACATGCATATATGTATATATATATGGTAATATGCAAATGCCATCGATCTGCAATGCATGCATGGTCATGTCGGCTCACCCTAAAGCTACCACGACCCCAGTGTAGCCTCGGTGGCTCGAGCATGACAACTGTCCCAACTCAACACCAACCACTACTCTCGAGTGGCCGAGTGGGCAGTATGATCGAGTAGCATATAAGCGTAAAGAGCAAGCTACGATAGGGGTCCCTGTTGTTGGTCACTCGACAAATACTACCCATGAGTGGTCGAGTACCACACACGCGGGACTACGACGCAAATCCAACTACCACCGTCTATAGTGATAGAGTGCGGCACCTCAATGCTCTGCCCTCACACGGGTGACTCCTCCTATGAGTAACCGTGGAGGCAGGATGACTGGCGACACTCTCAACCACAAGGGAGACCTCGTCGCCAGCGTGCATGTAAATGCATGAATGCAATGTCTCACATACCGACATCCACCATAGACTCTCTATTCTACAGAGAATCATACTAACCAGATCTACGACTCTCTATCCCTAGAGAGTCGCACTCAATCGATCATAATACTCTCTATCCTAGAGAGTCATACCAATCTAAGCGACACACTCTCTATCCTCAGAGAGTTGTACTCAACTAATGGACACACTCTCTATCCTCAGAGAGTCGTACTTATCTGATTATAACAAGCTAGGACCATCGGTCCGTAGTGATACCCTAAGTATCATTCCTCTGACCATTTACACAATACAAGTTCCGTGGTAACATACAACCTAAGGGTACTAGAACTAATCCTAGGTTAAAGACATTATCTACCTACGGATGACCTTTTTACCCAAAGTACAATCAGGTTGTCATCCGGACTTTACTATTTGCACTTAACTTAAACAAATTCTAAGTTATTTACATCATCTATATGTATAACTCCTAATCATGATAAAATAAACATGATATCGCAATGAAGTTAATAGCCGAGTAGAAGATCAAGCATGCGATAAAAAGAAATGGTCAAGGTAATATGAACACCTAACATGCTCATATCAATGACTAAATCTGAATGAAATATAACTACGGACCGAGTAGGAAATTACCCACTTGTTAAATAGCTTCGCTATCCAAGCGCATACATCTGTCACTAATCAAAGTCCTGCAAGACAACATGAACAAATATTAAGTTCTATTATACAACAAGTGATCGTATCGAATGCTATATGACTTCATATCCCGATCAACTGGATCGATCTTGTTATCCACTTAACCTAATCAAGCCTTCACATCTATCCTCATTCAATTAATCGCAATTCAATTCACCCCAATTATCAAGTACAAGGGAATTGATCTTTCTTACGAAATTAAAGCTCCACCGCACTAGACAATCCTCAAGAACCTTCCCTTGGCGCTCTCCTCCCCCATCGCTCAATCCCGGAAGATTGTGCTCAACCTCATCGCCATCACAAAATGTAACGCATCACAAATGGATCCTTCAAGATCGAGTGAAAATAAGGAACGGCACCAAAAGGTATACCTAAATTCAACTTCACCGACGACCCTCCCCTTTATCCCTTGTCCACCGCACACAACACTTGCTCGTGAACTCACGAAGGCCTCCAAATCTCCTGTTCACCGATGCAATCGGCGGCCACAAGCTCCAGCGACCAGCCAAGCCAACTCATGATACTGACGATGGTGGCAAGTTACTGCTGTCGGGATCACAGAAGGGAACGCCAGATATCGAGAACGAGATAAAGGCTGTGGCTAGGGCTTCGACGATGGCGGTCGGAGATGGCAATCCCGACGGCGATCCGAAGAACAGTGGTCGGCGATGTCGTCAATTGCTGCGCCCGCGTCGCAGGGCGCGATCGGCTGGTCTGTCTGTGCGACGCGCAGGCGGCGCGACGTGGGGTGCTCGCTCGAGATCGCAATCAGCTGATGCGTCGCGCAGTGAGGTTGGCCGGTGTTGCGTCACGGAGAAGAAGGCGGCGCGCGAGAACCCGAGAGGAAGAAGAAGATCGAGGAGATCGGGATCGGGAGAAGAAAGGGGATTGCGGTGAAACTGAAAATCGACGAAAGAAAAATGGAAGGAATCAATTAATTAAACCATTTAATATATTAGGAAATTGTCTAAACAGACTTTACAAAAGCCTGTTCGCTTTATCCCCATAAAATGTCCATAAGACCTCCGTTTAATCGAAAAATTTCTAAAATTTCTGAAAAAATTCCACAAGATAATTTATCAATTATCGAGGAATATATTTTATTTTTTATTTTTTATTTTTTATTATTATTCCGGTATTTTACATTCTCCCTCACTTATAAAAATTTGGTCCCCAAATTTCGTACTAACATGCAAAAATTTACTTCAAGCAAGTTTCCGAAAGAACCACATACCTTCCTCAAGACCAGATGAGACCATCGAGCTCGGATAGTATCTTCGGCTCCCACATAGCCTCCTCGTCGGTATGATCTTGTGATCCAACCTTTACGAGTTGGATGGTTTTCATCCCACTCTGCTCCTTGCGACCCGGGCTCCACCACGAATCACCTCGTAAGTCGCAATAGACTAAGGTAGAATTGGAACCTCTTCTGAACATGATCGGATCGCGACGTATTTCCTTAGCATATAAACTGAAATCGTTATGAACACCCGCAAGTGTCGGAGGTAAAGCCAATCGAGCTACACCTCCGTAATCCACGACACAAGATCTGAATAGATCCTCCAGCGTCTAAATGATACACTCGGTGTTCATCATGCGGATGAAATGTTGCACTAAGCCGAAGCTTTGTGCCCATAGTCTAGTGCGGACTCTCAGATAAATCGCGAATCTCTATCGATATGGTACTTAAAAGTACCCCACGCAATCGATAATCTTTCGGTAATACTGACCGTCGTATGGTCCAACAGTACGACCCACGAGTAGGAAGGAAATGAGATGATTTGGTCGATTGATCCACAATCACCCAAATCGCATCACGTCCTTTACGGGTTCTAGGCAATCCGTCACAATCAATCGTGATATGCTCACACTTCCATTCCGAAATCGGAATCGTCTAGAGCAATCCAGTGAGTTCTGATGTTCAACCTTCTCCTACTGACATACTAAACATCGAGCAGTTAAATCTGCTATAACTCTCTTTATATAAACGTTTCCAATCTCAATACCTCCAAGTACCACCAAGGTACATAACCCATCTCGGATGATTTGCTTTCTGTAGCAACTCCGGAACCCACTATCCTTATCAGAGACGGAGAATTATTTTCTCAAAAGAGAAAACCATCACCCATTAAAAATCCACTATATCCCACACTCTGTAAGTGCATGAAAGACTATAGCGATTAATCTCCCTTGTTGCAATTGTTGCAGTTGTTAAGCTCAAAGAACTCCATTGTAGCTACCCGGTAGCTTGTTAAATTCAATGAGCATACGCTCCATACAACTACAAATCGGATAATAACTACTAAAGTCGCGTCATGTATATGACGGACTATCTCGTAGTTTCTTAACTAATGTAAGCATAAGGTATGCCTCATTCAAGCGCGCCGAATCGAATCGTTACGATCCACGAAGCAGCGCATCTGCGTACATCATCCTTTTATCCACTCGGAAGGATTAACTAATACTCGTGTAAAGTTAGTTAACGCCATCTAGGTCGTAAGGTTTCACCATCTTCCGACTAAATAATTTCCAACATTACCTTTGTCAAACAAGTTCGTGGTATACTAATGCTTAAAAGCATCCATCCATATTCGTAGGAATAACAAAATCAATACAAAGGAAACAACAACTACGGTGGTGTCATTGCGACTCAACTACCACCATCAATAGTGGCCAAGTTCGCATAACTCCAGCGACCACACGATCAAATCGTGTCCAGAGTACACGATCCTCAAATCCAGGGACGACTAAATTGTTAATTAGTCTAACTTAATCAAAATTCATACAATTCATACCAAGTATGAAATTGTCGTCTCCACACACCTGCATCTCCTTTACTCTAAGCTGACGATATAATAATCATCACATCGACAATGATAATCGTATGACATCATGTCACTACAATATCAGTACTCCAGTCGTAAACCAACCTTAGAGTATACACAGGTGTCTTTGGCTGATCTAAATAGATCATCTATCCACAACAAGGATATTTACTTTCAACAACTATCGCATTCCATCATCGATAATCGATGCATAATTTCAAAGGTTCATTTCTCTTTCAATAACGAGTTCCGGATCTTCTCAAGGAGGAATACTGGGATAGATAAATATCCCCTTTTAATCTCTCCTATAGTCGCAATTTACGTGCTTCTAGTTTCTATAGTGTTTAAAAATCGTACCAACAAAACTATCACCCGATCTGTGATCTTGATATCGAACTATTTCGCAATCATTTCTATCGTCTACTCCACTTGTCTATGCAGCGACAAGCCTAGAAGTTCATCAAAA
>CM045988.1:85746660-86085200 GCA_025175895.1 Wurfbainia villosa
AATCACAAATACTCCTTCTCGACACAAGTCGGAGGTGGAGAAACCTCTTACAATAGATTACAACAATAATCTAAAAGCAACACAAACAATACAATGAAGAATAATGCAATACAAGTAAAGAAAACACTTTACAAATGCTTTGGATTGCTTGCTTTTGGTTGCTTGAAGAGTGGTCTTGGAGACTCGATTTGCGGCAACAAATCGCCCCAAAGATGCTCAAAAACCATTGCCAAAATCCTCCCGTCGAGCTCCTTTTATCTTTACTTGCGACACTGGATTTCCGCTTATCGGATCATTGCCATAAGTCACCCGGTCGGTGATGCCACTATTGTCGTGAGACAACGGCTCGATCCACGCTGGAAAAACTCCAACGAATCTCTTGGCGATCAGCCAACATTGGCGATCGGCCCGCGCGCGCGTAATCGATTGCCCGATCGGCTCACGGGCGTTACGTGCTCGACACTCGGCCCGCGATCAGCTACTAACGCGATTGTTGCCAGGGCATTTTCATCCCCAAGCTGGCAGTCGAACTCAAGTCGACTCACGGCAGTCGAACCGGCCATAATACCAGTCGACTGCCAACCTCAAGAATGAGGTTTTAACCCAAGTATGGTGCCCCCATACTTGCTAGACCACCCTTAGCCTTCTAGCCACCTCCATCAGCCTCACGCCTCTCGGATCCCTCCAAGTCATCCATGACTTGTTCATCCATCGCGCTAGCCTCCAGGTGCTTCCCTCGGCTATTGTCATGCTAACGGTGTCTACACCGCCAAGGCACATTGGACTTACGCCGCCAAGACTCCGCTTGGACTTTACGCCACCAATATCAATCCCCTTGGACTTTCCAAATGCCAAGACTCAAGCTTGGACTTTCCCTTGCCAACCCATGTTGGACTTTCATGCCCAGTACTCAAGACTTGGACTTTACCAAATGCCAAGTGTCCCACTTGGACTTTCCATGCCAAGTACCCATGACTTAGACTTTACCTTGCCAAGACCCATGCTTGGACTTTCCCATAATCACATGGTCAACCCCAGTCAACTATCAAAGTCTCCCTCGAGTCAAACTCGAGTCTAGTCAATTATAACCTGGATCGATTGTATAAACAATCTCCCCAACATATTAATCAACATTAATGTCAAACATCAATGCCAAACCACTTTGTCAAACATCAAAACATCACTCGAGTCAAACTCGAGTCTGGTCAATCGTGACCTGGCCCGATTGCACCAACAATCTCCCCCTTTTTGATGTTTGACAAAAACCAAACAAATCATCTGAGTTAGACCACTAACTCAAATCCCTTACCAATTATCCCAAATTGGTAAATACTCTCCAAATGTTCTCCCCCAAACATTCTCCCCCTTTTTGACTAACATCAAAAAGGTTTTCTCTCCAAGGAGGTCAATGTCTCATGTCCCAATGAGATCTTACAATCTCCCTCTTGATCCAAAAATAAAAACCTAGGATGCCTACCATCTTCCTAGTGATAATTCACATATCACTCAAGAGAGACAATCCCATTTACTCTCCCAATTTCCAAATTGGGTCTCTCAAAAGTCCCATCAATTTCCCAATTGATGTCATATTTTCCCAATAACTTCTCCTCTTCAAGGAGAAAAAACACATCCATCATCCCAAGATGGATACCTCCCCCTAAAGGCTTGCTCCCCCTTGACCATTGCACCAACAATGTCCTTGGGAAGTCCCTAAGCCAATAGGAACTCTAAACCATCAAAATTAAGGTTAGAAATTCAATATAGAACTTTCCAACACCTTAAAATTGATACAAACCCTAAATACTTCTCCTAATCCATATCCAATGGATTTGCACCCTTCATCATGCTTCCCAAAGTATATCCTAGGGTTAGGAGTGGTTAGGGACCTTAACCGCAGCTGAAATCAGGTTAAACAACCTTGGTTATCCCGAAATCAGGCAATCAGTGATTCAAATCGATCATTGGCACCTCCATCAGTCGACTGCCACCAATAGCAGTCGACTGATAACTGAAATATCCGAATTTCAATTATCAGAGTTGAATTTTAGAAAATCATAAATAATTATACGTATATCGAAAAATCACGAAATTTGATACGTATAATACCTATGACCAATACAATGGGTGAAAAATGTTTGAAAAATATTTTACCCATAAAATAAGGAGTTTGATATAAAACTCAAAACCATTGAAATTTTCAATATTTTGGCCCTATCTTGTATCAACTCTATCAATGATGATTGCTATCAAAAGATAGACTTCATCAAGGTTTTTTAAAATGATTTTAAAACGTTTTCAAAACCTTATTTTGGATCATATTCCTTGGGCTATATGTACATGACTTGTACACAAGCTTTCTCAATGATCCAAAAATGAAACAAGATGAGTTTTAGTTCATCTAGATGCAAAAACTATGCACCTTGAACTCAACTCATATCCTACCATCTCACATGTATCTAAGGTGTATAAATACACATACATGTCAATTGGATGTGAGATGTGGGTTTTGTTCATCCTAATCTAGGGTTTCATGCATTCTCTAAGGCAACCCTACTTGATTCCCTTATAAATGGGACTTCAAGTCATGCCATAGTCCTTAATTCAATTTCAACCAAATTGTCTTAAATGCATGAATGATTATGGCATTAGAAATGTTATAAATAAGCATATGCTCATAATCATGATGTCATGGCATAAGATGAAATCTAAAAACACATGACATTTAAAACCTTAATCCTAAAACATGAACATGACATATAAAATGAAAGAACTAGGCATGATGTCATGACATGACATATGGCAATCAAAGCATGGCATATAAAATATATAGGTATAGTAATACCTAAATTTTAATATTAATTGCCATTTGATATAATTAGGTTTATTTTGCCATATTAATCTAAATTTTCCCAAATGTGCCAAAAACCCAAATTGACACATTAAAACCTCTAAAACTAAATTGTGCCAATTTGATCGAATTATCAAACTTCTTAATTAATATTGGCACATCCTAAAAACCTTTAGGATCCAAATCAAACCACATTCCCAAGGTAACCATAACCTTGAAAATGACCTAAAATGCCACCTTTATCATGGTTGAGTTAGCTACCCATCCAATCAAGGTTGGCACACCCTAACCCCATCTAGCGTGAATCAATCACGCTCTTAGGAACCCAAAACCGATTTGAGCTCCTAGGGTTAATTAGGTATTCCTTAGGGATAACCTCCCTAGATACCTTCCTAATGACCCTTCTAGGCTTGGAAGCCTTGGTCATTTTGGTTTTGCCATGGTTAACTCTAGGGGTGACTCCCCTTGTAACCTTCTTAGTGGCTTCCCTAGGTTTCCTAGAAACCCTAGCCACTAGGCACACACCATGGTCAACTCTAGGGATGACTTCCCTATTGACCTTGGTCTTCCTAGACCTAGTTTGTGTTCCATAGTCAAATGGAACACTATGATAAGCCACTTTAGGCTTAGGTTTGTGACCCAAACCTTGCTTGCCCTTGGTTGACTTTTGACTCTTAGGTCCTTGGTGTTGACTTTGACTATTAGACCCTTTAAATTGATTTTGTATCTTATTTAGGGTCTTTTCAAGTTTTTCAAGCCTTGACCTCAAGACTTGATTTTCCTTTTCTAATTGCCCAAGTTTAGAATTTTGATTTAAATCCTGGGCATTGGACTTCCTAGGCATATGCCTAGTCCATTTAGGGTTTAGACCTAGGTGCTCTTGCACCTTTCTAATTGTCTCCCTAGGTAAAATTGATCTTGAGTTATTTGACCTAGGTTTATCCTTA
The DNA here is from genome assembly GCA_025175895.1 of Wurfbainia villosa. NCBI lineage: Eukaryota > Viridiplantae > Streptophyta > Magnoliopsida > Zingiberales > Zingiberaceae > Wurfbainia > Wurfbainia villosa. The sequence goes on from CM045988.1 coordinate 85,750,456, forward strand.
AAAAAGTTGTTTTTAGGGACATTAGTCCCAAATTTCTCCCTACTTTTGAAGTTAACGCTTTTAGCTCCTAAACAAATATATTTATCTCTAGCATGCTTTTCATGGTGAATTGCAAGAGAATTAAAATTTTTAGCATGCTTTTGACTTTTAAATTTGGAATGTGCATTATTAGAATATACCTTAGGGTTAGCTATAGGAGCTCCACCTACTTGTGATGCTCCTCCTTGCCCCTTCTTCTTCCCCCTAGGGCATTGACTCCGATAATGCCCCTTTGAATTGCACTTGAAGCATATGATGTGCTCCTTGCCTTTAGGTGTTGGGGAACCGGCATCCTTGACTTTTGGTGCCGGTGGAGCTTTCCTAATCTTCTTTGGGCACTTGCTCTTATAGTGCCCGGCTTCCCTACACTCAAAACATATGATATGATTTTTATTACAAATTTACATGTTTGAGTTACCTATAGTGGTGGAAGGTGTTGGAATTGAAACTTCTTCATCTTGACCGGATGTGGAAGCTTCTTCTTGATGCTCCGGTGTTGAGGAAACTCTAATCTCCTCCTCAATCCTAGAAGTGGATGCTTCTTCCACTTCCTCCACCTCTTCCGATCCAGATGTTGATTCCCTATCAACCTCCGAATCCTCAAGCTCTTTGGATGAAGATGTACTTGCTTCTTTTTGAGCTTGAGAGGATGAGCACTCTTCTTCTTCTTCTTCTTCTTCTTGGACCAATGATGAGTTTTCATGGAGCTTTGCCACTTGGCTCCACAACTCCTTAGCGTCCATATAGTCCCCTACCATACACACAATCTCATTAGGGACCAAATCAAGAATAAATTTTACTACCTTCATGTTTTTCTCGAAGGCTTGGAGTTGATCTTCACTCCACTTCTTCTTCTTGAGGAATCCTCCCTTTGGTCCTATTGGATAGCTAAAACCCTCCATCAAGATAGACCATTCTTCGAAGTCCCTCATCATTAAGAAGTCTTCAATTCTTGACTTCCATTGCTTAAACCCTTCTTGTCCATAGAAGGAGTAAGGGATTGGTGTGTTAATGTTCCATCCCAATTGTTCTTCCATCTTCACCCTCTAGCTTCTTTGTCCTAGCTCCCGGCGGTTAGTCCGTAGAAGAGAACCTGGCTCTGATACCAATTGTTGGAGATTTGAGGCCGCTAGAGGGGGGGTGAATAGCGTTGAATTCGTACGTAGATGGAATTCGTTCGCGATCGTCTCTACAAAGCTCGTTATGCGCAGCGGAATAGAAATAATAAAAGCAATAACGAAAAGATGCAATCACGAACACAAGGATATAACATGGTTCGGAACCGAACGGTTCCTACTCCACGGATCGAGCTCTAAAGAGCCCTAGTGATGCATACGCACTCATTAATCACAAATACTCCTTTTCAACACAAGTCGGAGGTGGAGAAACCTCTTACAATAGATTACAACAATAATCTAAAAGCAACAAGCAAATACAATGAAGAATAATGCAATACAAGTAAAGAAAATACTTTACAAATGCTTTGGATTGCTTGTTTTTGGTTGCTTGAAGAGTGGTCTTGGAGACTCTGATTTGCAGCAACAAATCGCCCCAGATGCTCGAAAAACCATTGCTAAAATCCTCCTGTCGAGCTCCTTTTATCCTTCTGCACGACCTGGATTTCCGCCTATCAGTCGACTGCCATAAGTCACCAGTCGACTAATGTCACTGTTGTCGTGAGACAACGGCTCGATCCACGCCGAAAAACTCCAGATCTCTTGGCGATCGATTTGCCAACATTGGCGCGATCGCTAACGCCTCGTAATCGATTGCCCGGTCGACTACGGAGCGTCTCGTGCTCGACACTCATCGTAGTCGATCGCTGCGAGCCATCACCAATCAGCACCGAGCGATCATTGCCGGGCATTCCCAAGCCGCGGTCGAACTCAAGTCGACTCACGGCAGTCGAACCGGCCATAATACCAGTCGACTGCCAACCTCAAGAATGAGGTTTTAACCCAAGTATGGTGCCCCCATACTTGCTAGACCACCCTTAGCCTAGACCTAAGCCTTCTAGCCACCTCCATCAGCCTCACGCCTCTCGGATCCCTCCAAGTCATCCATGACTTGTTCATCCATCGCGCTAGCCTCCAGGTGCTTCCCTCGGCTATTGTCATGCTAATGGTGTCTACACCGCCAAGGCACATTGGACTTACGCCGCCAAAACTCCGCTTGGACTTTACGCCGCCAATATCAATCCCCTTGGACTTCCCAAATGTCAAGACTCAAGCTTGGACTTTCCCTTGCCAACCCATGTTGGACTTTCATGCCCAGTACTCAAGACTTGGACTTTACCAAATGCCAAGTGTCCCACTTGGACTTTCCATGCCAAGTACCCATGACTTGGACTTTACCTTGCCAAGACCCATGCTTGGACTTTCCCATAATCACATGGTCAACCCCAGTCAACGATCAAAGTCTCCCTCGAGTCAAACTCGAGTCTAGTCAATTATAACCTGGATCGATTGTATAAATAATCTCCCCAACATATTAACCGACATTAATGTCAAACATCAATGCCAAACCACTTTGTCAAATCCCTTTGTCAAACATCAAAACATCACTCGAGTCAAACTCGAGTCTGGTCAATCGTGACCTGGGCCGATTGCACCAACACCGTCGAGCTCCTTGTATCCTTGCGCGCGACCTGGATTTCCACCCATCGATCAGCCGCAAGTCACCCGGTCGGTGATGCCACTGTTGTCGTGAGACAACGGCTCGATCCACGCTGGAAAAATTCCAACGGATCTCTTGGCAGTCGACTGCCAGCGCCCGTAGCCGACTGGCCAGTCGGCTACGGAGCATTCTATGCTCGACATTGGGTGGATCGTATCGACCCTTAGCGATCATTGCCGTCGACACCGATCGCGCTCTAATGAGCGATCGGACGCCAAAGCATTTCGACTCTAAAGCGGCGATCGAACTCAAGTCGACTCACGACAGTTGAACCAACCATAATGTCAGTCGACTGCCAACCTCAAAAATGAGGTTTTAACCCAAGTATGGTGCCCCCATACTTGCTAGACCACCCTTAGCCTAGACCTAAGCCTTCTAGCCACCTCCATCAGCCTCACGCCTCTCGGATCCCTCCAAGTCATCAATGACTTGTTCATCCATCGCGCTAGCCTCCAGGTGCTTCCCTCGGCTATGTCATGCTAACGGTGTCTACACCGCCAAGGCACATTGGACTTACGCCGTCAAGACTCCGCTTGGACTTTACGCCGCCAATATCCATCCCCTTCGACTTCTCAAATGCCAAGACTCAAGCTTGGACTTTCCCTTGCCAACCCATGTTGGACTTTCCATGCCAAGACCCATGCTTGGACTTTTCCTTGTGCCAAGTACTCAAGACTTGGACTTTCCCAAATGCCAAGTGTCCCACTTGGGCTTTTCATGCCAAGTACCCATGACTTGGACTTTCCCAAATGCCAAGTGTCCCACTTGGACTTTCCATGCCAAGTACCCATGACTTGGACTTTCCCTTAATCACATGGTCAACCCTAGTCAACCATCAAAGTCTCCCTCGAGTCAAACTCGAGTCTAGTCAATTATAACCTGGGTCGATTGCTCCAACAATCTCCCCAACATATTAACCGACATCAATGTCCAACATCAATGTCAAACCACTTTGTCAAACATCCTATGTCAAACATCAAAACATTACTCGAGTCAAACTCGAGTATGGTCAATCGTGACCTGGGCCGATTGCACCAACAGATCTTTCACTTTACAAAAGAATGTTAAAAGTGGGTTGGCTTCCCAGCATGACCCCTCTGACACTCAAGTCAGACACGGTAGAAGAATGAAGAAAGTAAAATGCAGAAAGAAGAAATGAGAAGAAGATCTTTGAGGTACCGAATAACGAAAAGAAAAACCCATCCCTTCTCCTTCTACCTCTACCCCTTTTATAGGAGATTTATCCCGCCTCTTCTTGAAGTGAATTAATTACTTTAATGCCCCTGCTAGCCTGTCAAATGTAATCGCTTCTCCTGCTCCTTTTCAAAATAGTTCCTTTCACACTCTCCACGTATCCCGTGTGCTCCCTATCTTCCCGCCAATTATTAATCAAACATATAAACAAAAATATCAATATATAAGACTTATTTAACACATTCCTCGTCACTTTCTGTATCCGAAAATACCCCCATTCCCCTTTTTCACCTTCTCTAGAAAGAATCCCGGAAAATCATGCATCGCTCAGGAAATAGACATACTGCTCGAGAAATATATACATTGCTTGGGACATACATAATCTGACCGAGAAAACCCAACTCTCACATGCACTGTGAACTGTCTGTTTCTCCTTACTTAGAACAGGAAATACACATATGACTCGGGAATTATATACACTGCTAGGGAAATACGTATATCAATCGAGAAACACACATATTGCTCTATCAATACAATACTTAGCTCTGAGCACAACTAATCTGTTCACCCGTACTCAGCTCGGGAATTATACATACTGCTCAGAAATTACATACATTAATCGGGGAGTGCACATATTATTCTGTCAACATAATACTTAGCTCTAACCACCACTAATCTTCTCACCCCTACTCAGCTCCGGAATTACACATACTGCTCGGGAATTATATACATCAATTGGGAAGTGCACATACTACTTTGTCAACACAATACTTAACTCTAAGCACAACTAATCTGTTCACCCCTACCCAGGTCGAGAATTATATATACTGCTTGGGAATTACATACATCAATTGAGAAGTGCACATACTACTCTGTCAACACAATACTTAACTCTGAGCACAACTAATCTGCTCACCCCTATTCAGCTCAGGAATTATACATACTGCTCGGGAATTATATACATTAATCGGGAAGTGCACATACTACTCTGTCAATACAATACTTAACTCTAAGCATAACTAATCTACTTACCCCTACCGAAATTACGAATATATCAATCGGAAAGTGTATATACTGCTCTGAGAACACTACCCTTAACTTTGAGCATAATTACTTCGTTCACCCCTACTCAGTTTGGGAAATGATATACTACTCTGGAATTACATTGATCATTCGGCAAACATACCAACTAGAATCATATTCATAACTCGGAAAACCTACTAACTGTTCAGAAACTATACTCTGAAAATCCTGACCCCATCACTAGTGTAGTCTCTTGTTGTGCATTTGAAGGTCTTATAATTTTGATTATTCAATTTAATATATTTAAGATATTTATTCAATTATGGGCTCGAGCTAGATCTGAGTTGAACTTGGCCCATGATCGGGTCTACAATAAATAGATTGTAACAATATATAAAAGAATAGGTGTAAAAAATTGATAAAATGAACATCATATATCACAGTAATATATAATATAATAAACAAATTAAGTTCATTACATATGTACAAATATTACAAATGCAAGACAAAATAAAAATAAATATAAATTAATAGTCAAACAAGTTGAGGCTTAAGCGCAAGGAAAATTAGGAGTTAATTATTGTCATATAATAAGAATGGGCATCCAAAGCATGCAAAAGTAATTAAAATCCCACGTTTAAGGTGATTATGGAGGTCATCGCACAAGATTTGGTACCTCGATTCAAATACAATCATGATAATTCACATCTCTTTATGAAAACCTTTATAGACTTTATGTCTATACATTTTATCTCATATAAGATGCCGCAGTGTGAAAGTTGAGATTGATAGTGTCTAGTGCCTAGTGCACCATAAAATTAGAGTCGATCTAATGCTACACTGAATATAACATTATTATATAAGTTGTGGGGATATGGAATACTTATTATCCAAAATAACTCACCGAGTGGGTTGCCAAATGCCTAACCCATAAATTTACATCAATATCTCACTGCAAAGAAACATATGAATTTTAACAATAGAAATAATTTGTTATTAGTCTGTAATAGATTTGATGATGAATTATTAAATCGTCATATATTTATAATGGAATTTGTAGCAAAAGAGATTTTGTCGCAAAAATAACAACAAACTAAATATTTGATGCAAAATTTTTAATAAATTAAATTTTGTTACAGAAATCGTCATAATTTTTAAGATGAATTTCTCTTTCATCGCTAAATTTACGATGAAAAATCAAATTAGTTGAAAATTTTGCAATGAAATATGAATTGGTCGTAAATTTTGCAACGAAATCTGAATTCGTCACAAATTTTGCAACGAAAATGAGATTCGATGCAAACTTTGTGATAAAAAAGGAAATTCGTCACAAATTGTTGCGACGAATTTATTTTCATTGCAAAGTTCACAACGAATCAGAATTCATGACAAATATTTCGACAAATTTTGCAATGAAATATTTTCATCATTATTTTTCAATTTTTTTGCCAAAACACGATCATTTTTTTTACTAGAATCGTCAATTACCAAACACAAATTTTGTGACGAATTACATATTTGTCACTAAATCAAAGATGAATTTTCACTTTTGTCGCAGAATTTACAATGAATTTCATATTTTAACTTTTGTCGCAGATTTTACGACGATGTCGTCGCTCGGGGGTGACACCCATGCGGAGGGACGACGCTCGCACAGAGGGTAGACACCCGTGTGGAGGGTTTACAAGGCGTAACCCCTTGGGGTTTTCACCCCGTGCAGGCGTCGACCCCCCTTTAATATTTTATATAAAGTGTACAAATTTAATGTTTTATCTTCTTTAGGCATGTCACAAGGTTGTTCATCCTTCAAGTGATCGACACATACATAAAGGTTTATGTTGTTAGCTGATCGTATATTGCTTTCACCAGTGATGATACTCTCTATTCGAAATTTTTATAATTATCATTCTATAATAAAATATTTTTTATGTATTTCTTTTACCGTAAACAATTTATTATTAGATTGTTTTGGGTATAAATTAGTTGTTCAATTACGTATCGATGCAAAATGACGAGAATAAAATTAATCTTTGATATAAATTTGAAACATGAAAATTGGAGAAAGGAAGGAGTTGGATGGGTTTAACAGATGAGATTATAATTGGGCTAGAATAATTTTTAATTTTTTTCTCATAATAATGTTAAGTTTATGGATGGAAAAAAGTTAAGGTGTTCGTGTAAAAAATATCATAATGGTAAATTTTTACAGTGTGATAAAATTCAAGAACATCTTTATAAAATTGATTTTATCCCAAATTATTTAATTGGGCATATCATGGTGAACCGTTCATATCTAATGAAGTTGATAGATGAAACATATAAATGTCAATTAGTGGTGACCAAAGATATTATAATCAATTAAATTTATATCAGAGGATGATAGTTGATGCAACATGTCAGAATTTCATTCCCGAATCGAGCACTGTAAGTTCTAGTTTTCCTCAAACACTTGAATAAATATATAACAGTTATGTATCACCATTAGAGAAGGTAAAAGTAACAGGGGTTGATGAAAATGTAGATAATAAATCATATATCCAATTTCAAGAAGTATTGAAAGTTACAGATGAACCCATCAGGTCTGATTGTGACAGTCACACTAAATTATCTCTAAATGGTATTAAATGTTTAAACTGAGTATAATGCGTCTGAATATTATTTTAATAATTTTGTTCAAGTTATTAGAAAAGTATTGTCGCGTGATCACATAATGTCTAATGATTTCTACAATATAAAAAAACTTATGAAAAAAATTAGGTCTTCCAATGAAAAGAATTGATGTTTGCAAAGATGATTGTATGTTATATTAGGGAGATAATACAGATGTAGATATTTATAAATTTTATAATCAATGTAAATACAAGAGTACCAGGAGATTGGGTGGTAATAAGTGGCGTAAATCATATAAACAAATGTTTTATTTGTCTTTAACTCTTAGATTACAAAGGTTTTATGTATCAAAGATCACTGATGAACACATGATTGATATGGAAATCATGAAACAGATGAAGGACTAATGTGTCATCAATCAGATGCAAAGATGTGGAAAAACGAAAGACAATTTGGATGCAAAAAAAAAGCTTCTTTGTAAACGGCCCACTTTTGAAGTCGATGAAAGTAATAGAGGATCAAAGTCAAAGGCAGTTTATACATTAAATAATGATTAAAGATGGATTATTTATGAATAATTGAAATCATTGAGATTTTTTGATGGTTATGTCTCTAATCTTGGAAGAAATAAGGTATGGTTGTGAAGTTTTGAGAATCTGAGGAGAGCAAACGAATGAGTGAACAAAATAAAAAAATCAAACTTATAATTCTGAAAATTCATCTATGATGTGTGTGGGAAACTTCATCAATATCAATGAATATAGATAAAAATTGATAATTTTTTCAAACATTCATTTTTGAAAATAATCCACACTATTTCATTATTTCTAATAGTATTTTTTTTAAGCTATAGGAAATAGAGATTGAGTCATTATTCATAAATACTTTTATGTGTATATTTCGGGAAAAAAAGATGTGGAGTAGAGAGAGATGAAACAATTAAAGTTTATAATTTCAAAACTTTCAATTAAGGTTTAGCTTAATTAATATTGACATGGTTTAAAATATTAAAATTAAAAGGAGATGATGCTAAAGGGAAGAGGTTAAGTTTGTTTAATTGACATGAGAAATATGATGAATTAGCACAGATAAGTTCGGGTGCTAGTGATAATGCTATCGAATATGAGTCATCTATTGATAATATGAGTTTATGGATCAAAGTGCCCGATGGACTAAAAGGGAAAAGAATATCTGAACTGGGTTCTTTAGTAGAAGTTGTAAAGTTGTTGGTACCTATTGTTCTACTCCACCAACAATAAAGGTAGAAATAAATTAATTGAATAAAAAGATTAGTCATTTGAAAAAGTTACTAGTGTAAAAGAAAAATGAACATTAAGAGGCAAAGGGAACAAGAATTCGACAAACATATGGACAAGTTCTGTAAACAATAGATGTTAATCATGCAACATCTTTAGTTAACATCTGCTCTAAGTCAAATTCCTCCCGCTCTATCTCCTCTTGATGATGCTCGTGATGGTGATGATTTCTTCGATGATGGTGGTGGTGATTATGCTTGAAATTATTGTATATAAATATTATTTAATTATTAAACTTGATACTCTTTATATTGATTTTCTTAATTATGTAAGGTTAATATACAAACATTAAAACTTGATAATGTTTTGTTAACATTTATTGTGACTATACTGACTTATTATTGAAATATTAGTTTATTAATCTTATTGAATAATTAGTTTTATTGATTAATAGAGACAACATAAGTTTAATGTCGATAATGATTGGATTGTTAGTTGTTTATGAAGTTAGATATATGATAGTACAGGATTTATCTTTTATACTCCTCAAGGGCTACCACGAATAATGATCGTGGATGACTATGATTTATCGTGGTGTTGTTTGATCTATGTTAGTAGGCACCACGGCGACCGTGATTCCTATTGTGGCATGCATCGTCTGGGCCACCACAGTGGGTACCATGACCTAGTCATTTGTTGAAATATTGAGAATACAATCAAAGTACTACATTGATAAGATATGGAAAAGATCATGTACTTATAAGATGAAAAAATATTTTCATTGGTATGAGACCTTTTGGGTAAAGCCCAAAAATAAAAACATGAGGGCTTAGGCCCAAAGTAGACAATATCATATCATTGTGAAGATATGTGGATTTTATAGGCACTAACAATTGGTATCAAAGTCATGGTTCATGTCAATCCATGAACCTCGAACAAAGAAAGTGGAGCTCTCATGTCCAGATCAAGAGAACCAGACACTAGGCATGAAGTCCAGTTGGGTCAGGAGGACCGAACAATTGGCAGGAAGTCCAGTTGGGCCAGAAGGGTTGGACAAATGATAAAAAGTCCAGTTGGGTCAGGAGGACCAGACAGTTGGCAGAAAGTCCTGGTGGGTTGAGGATCGGACATCAAGCAGAGAATGCCCTTCAAGGACGGATAGACTTGAGGGGGGGGTCAATGTGGTCCTTCGTTTGAAGGGGAGATTGTTGGAGTATTGAAAATACAATCAAAGTCCCACATTGGTAAGACATGGAAAAGATCATATGCTTATAAGATGAAAAGATATCTTCATTGGTATGATACCTTTTGGGTAAAGCCCAAAAATAAAACCATGAGGGCTTAGGTCCAAAGTGGACAATATCATATCATTTGTGGAGATATATGATTCTTATAGACACTAACAGTCATTGTATCCACCATGGTCATAGCCTTGAATGCCACCACAATGGTCAGGCACCATGGCTTTGCTGTGGTCTCCACCACAACCTGGTGGCGCCAAGCCATAGTCCTGATGCTAAGAAATTTGAGTTTTGTAATGAAAATTTTTTTCATTGTAAAATTTCAATAGCTATCACATTGTGCATTATGGTCGTAGTGGCCACCATGAGCTGATCATGGTTGCCGCCACATCGTAGTGGCCACCATGACCTAATCGTAGTGTCCACTGTCTTGACGTTAAGAATTTTGAATTTTGCGATGAAAAATAATTTTCTTCCTAAATTTTTGCGATGAAAAAAATTTTCATGACATATTATTATGACAAAAATCAATTTTCATTACAGATTTTTGCAACGAAAATTATTTTTTCATCCTAGATTTTGTGACGAGAATAATTTTCATCACAAAATTTTTGACGAAAATATTTTCATCGCAAAAATCGAATCTCTTGGAGCCATCACAGTGGACACATTAAGAATTTTGAATTTGCAATGAAAATTGATTTTCGCCACAGATTTTACAACGAAAAATATTTTCATCATAAATTTTTACGACGAAAATATTTTTCGTTGGAAAATTAACCGCTAATTTTGCAACGATGTTTGCGACAATATTTTTATTTGTTGTTAAATTTACAATGAATTTCAATTAGTTGTCGTAAAATTTTACAACAACTTATTTATATTTTCATTACAAATTTTGACCATTTTTTTACAACAAATATACATTTCAAATTCATCTCAAATTTCGACGCAATTGATTTTTTTTTTTTTTTTTGTATTTTTGAGCTTGATAAAAAGTTCAAATTTGTTTCAACCTCAATAAGATTTTTAATAAATAAACTTAAACAAGTTGGATAATAAAATGAATAAATTTAATTTATAACTCAACTCGGCTCATTTATACCCTTAATTAGGCCTAGGTAGGTAGGGCGGACAAATAGATGATATTAAAATATCATGGATTCTTGCAAGCAATTCAATTTAAATTGAAGGTTAGATGTGGTGCCCATTTGTAACTAGTGATCAAAATGCAACAAAAATAAATAAAAAAATAAAATAGCATACTAAAGTTAAGATTTGACATGATTTAGAAATCGTCCATCACGTCTACTTAATCACTAATGATGTGTCACTGTTGAAATTCAACCAATGAAATTTTACAATGATATATAACATTGCAAGATGTTGATCTTGACTACCGATTATATTTCACAAGCTCTTGATTTAATGAACTCAATCTTAATCAGGATATCTCTCAATAGAATATTAATCTCATCTGTTCTTAAATATTAAAATTAATATATTCCTTGGCCAGGCTCATGTACTTCTTTTAGACACTTATTACGATGAGTTTCTCTCCAAGAGTTTATGGAGATTTTATATATACCTTTGATCCCAACATTCATTGACTAGGTATTTTCTGTCAACCAAATTACCACACCTCCAATCAAACATAAATAATTTGAATATTGAAATCTCAATTGTCATAATATATTAGTCCATTGACTTATGTCATTAAGTCAATTAACAATAATTGAATCAATTGGCTTACCTTGAGTTATTTGACTAAGATCAAATAATAACATTATATTTGTCTAAACTTTACATTCAGTCAATTCAATTGTCAACTCTTGGCTAATTGCCTACTCTAACGAAAGAAGATTCTTATTTAGCTACCTAGAGCATTTGAGTAGATTCCTTCGCTTATATTTTATTGTAAGTCGATTACATGCTTTGGGGTATGAATTAGTGGATAAAATTGACTTAGAAACCTTCCAAAATCACAAAGTTTCACCGAGGCCTAGGTGAATCACCAAATTATATAGGTAATCATAGACTTAATTATACAAATAAACTTCAAATAAATCTAATATCATAATCACAATATAACATTCACATGTCTTAAAAAATATATATATTGAATCGTTATCACATTAACGATTCCTTTTGACTATCTTTGTCAATGAATCAAAGGAAGAAAATTAAGAATTTAAATGACAAATGTAAAGAAAATGATCGATAGTTCAGAATAATACTTCTTCAAAATTAATCTCGGTCTATTTAAATTTTTTTTTTTTTTGAATTTATCAATTAGATTAACTCCGACGACTATCCACATGTCTTTAAATTAAAGCTCCAGGTGTTCCTCAATCTGGGCTACCTATCCTTGAGACATTTCTTGATTTGGGCTACCTACTCTCGAGGCCATTAAGCTTTCTCTTCAATTTATGCCACTGTGCATTGCGTTATCAAAATGTCCAAACATCTACTTAATTTATGCTACCTACCTAACGTCAAATACACCTAAATTTATGCTACCTGCCCAACATCAAATACACTCAACTTGTATTATTAAATTATTAATTAATTCCTAGTAAAAATGAATCTTTTTAATAAATTCATTCTTTTTTTCAAATAATAAACTGACAAATTATTCACAAACGATACCCTTTTTTTTAGGATGATCGATCGAAATTGTTTTTTTATTAAACAAAAGTACAATTGGTGTTACTGGCTTTTGAAGTTCAATCCACATGAGAGAGGCCAAAAATTGGCATCATCATCCAATCAAATGATATCGCCATTTTTTTTTTCAGCTTAAAATGGCTCTCCGTGAACAGCATAATTGCAAGCCTTAAATCGAAATTGATGATGAGTGAGCATGGGGTGCACAGATTATACTGCCAAATTATGAGTAGAACAAAATAGACCTACCAGACCTGATCAACTCGAAACTCATCTGCCGAGAAGAACTGCTTAATTTATTGCACTGTATTCCCACACACCTGACATGCACTCGATGATGTCACTAAATCCATATCTGATTTTTCTTTTCACCCTTTGAAAAAATATATATTGATAATAACAGTGTTCATGCAGCAGCCAGCTGCGTCGCTCAACTCTGCGGTATTGGGCAGATAACTGATGATGTGACACCCCATTCACTTCATTTATTATCATACCGTGATTTACACATCCACTTTCTAAGATCCTCTCCCTTTCGAGAACAGTGATGTGAAGGTAATTGAAAGAGAACACATACATGCAGTCGATATGAATTTACTGGGCGTAGATGCCGAAACACAAAGCATGCACATTTATTTTTTTTCCCACGGCAAACTGCTCCCGACCACCACTTGGTCTCTGTGACTCACGAAGCAGAAATCCAACCCACTATTTAATTGGGCCTAGCAAATGCCGTCGTTGTTGGGCCTTTCCGCTCACAACGAGCCCAAATTGTGAAGCCTCTCTCAATCTGCAGCAACATTTGCAGCGGTGTGATATGCCCATCGTGCCTTCTTCTACGGCTAGCCTTTTGTTTATCAATTAGAATTAGAACGACTAAGAAATACATCTCATAATCAGGAATCAATCCGATCCTGATTATATTAGACTGTTGAATTGTCCATTGTGATTTTTTTTTTCAATTTATTTTAATAGACGATAAAAATTTTTGGTGAGATTGAATTCGGATTGAAAATTTAAATATCTAATATCAATTAAAAAAAATTAAAAGATTTTAAAACTTCGCTTTTAAGTGGTTCACTTCGACGTGACATTTTGAATTGAAGACTGATAAGCATATTTTCTTGATGTTTGATTTTAACTTGATATCGGCATGTTTAACCTATATGCATTAAAATATATATAATTCGCAAATGATTCATTTATAAACGAGTTGATCTTTTTAATTAAACAGATTAAATAGACTAGAAACTTGGATCATGCATGTGATAATAACCCATGATAAATTAAATTAAATTAAATTATATACAAAAAATTAATTAATTTTTAACTCGTATAAAATTTAAAATATGATTCATATTATTATTTAAATTTTATTATATTATATATTTTAAAAACATATACTAGAATATATAGATATAACATATAATAATTAAAATATACATACATATATATTATAATTCTTTTTACAAATTATATGTCGAAGTTCTAAATAAGCATATATATGCATTTTAAGTAATATATTTATGATTTCTAAATTTTAGAATTAGTCTATAAAATTATATTATGAGTTATGACTATATGAAATTATAATGCATCTGAAAATTTTAAATTTATTGCTATAAAAATGTTTAAATCGGAACTAATGAGACCTTGAGATTCATAGTTATATGATTAACTCTCCGTTGTAACACTATCTATATGGAGATGTCCAAGTTACATTCATCTTCCATTCCACTGCAACCTTCTTCGCAATACATTATATATCGTCGACTGGCCAATAAAAATTATATTAGTTTTCAGAAGCAAACACCCTGCTGAATACTGATAAGATTTCCATAGCGTATATATAATTCCAAAAAAAAAAAAAACACACGAATGTAACATATATACAAACGATGAGCATCTTGCTCCATTAGAATAATATCGGCATATAGCATGAAAGGGCAGGCATGAGAGACCATAATTATGCGTGAAGACCTAAAAAAAAGTGGCAGGGAGGCAGCCAAAGTACACATTGTTCAACATCCTTTTCATAGTTAACTTACTGACTTCTCTTCCATCTCCGACATGTCCAGGGGCATGGAGCTACATACACGTTGAGGAAAGCAACGCGTTGCTGCTCTATAAAGATAAATGGAATTAACCCCCATTGCATGTATATTATCCACAAGTTGCAAAACTTAATTACGATGCATCAAATCGAGAAGAAAGTTAGACTCTTAAGAGTTCTCATAGAATATTAATGTACAATGCATAATGTAATTGTCCAAATCATCGAGATGAAAGAGGGAGAAACTTGAAAACAAAACCAAGAAAGTAACTGGCACGAGAATAAGTAGCTGAAACGGAAAAAGGAAGAAGAAGAAGAAGAAGAAGAAAATAAGCCTGAATACGTGAGATATCGTTCAGGCTTGCTTAGGAGCTGAAACAAGAAGCTAGTTAATTTGATCTGCCGTTCGAGTTCAGTTAATTACGTTCGATTATGGCGATGTGCATGTGTACTGCCATCAGAAGGTCGGGCGTCCGTCGCTGCCGCCGTCGCCGGTGGCCCAGCTGTAGGTGTCGGCGGGCAATTGCACATTGTGGAGCAGGTTCGCAGGAAGTCCGTGGAGAAAGGAGGGGTTACCGTCAATTAACTGCTGCTGATGAGGCGGCGGCGATTGACCCACCATTGCGGCAGGCGACCCCAGCCCACAGCCCAGTTGCTGCCCCTGCAGTGCCTCCTCCTCCTCCTCCAGTGGCAGCCGCTCGTACGCCGCGTTCCCAAACGAGGCCGCCATTATGATGACCGGCCCTGACGCTATGAGCGCCCCCACCACGGTCCCGCCGACCACCTGCCCCTGCCCGCCCGCCAGGTAGATCGCCAGACCGCTCGCGGCGGGCGGAGCCGGCAGGGGCAAGAACGACCCCGACAACGACAGGATCTCGAACCGGCCGTGCAGATTCAGCACTGCACTCCCGGCGGCGCCTGGCTGCCGCAGAGTGACATTAACCACCGCCCCGCTGCCACTCAGCACGCAGATGCCGCGCTGACGGCGGCGCGCGAATTCAGAGACGCTCTCCACGATGTCGCAGCCCCCGGCGACCTCCATCACATGCGACCGCAGCGCGTTGGCGCTGTCGCGCGTGATGATGATCGGAGGCTTCGGCTTGTTCTTGGACCCCGCTGGGCGGCCGCGGGGGCGGCGCATGATCTCACCGCCGCCCTCCCCCGCTGAGGTAGTGGGGAGCAGCTCCTTGGATTCGCCGCCGCCACCGTTATAATTGGAGTTCGCGCCTTTGTCGCCAATTTCTTCGTCGAGATCTCGCTTCTTGCCTCGGTGGAGCCTGGGGATGCCGTTGTTGTCGTCTTCAATCTTGAGCTGCTGCTGTTCGAATTGTTGAAAGTGGCGGAGGGGTTGGAATTCCCGGTTGTGGAAGGGAGGAGGAAGATGATGCGTAATTGGATCCATCACACTTCGCAAGTTCCCTTGGCTTGTAGGTGTAAGTTAACAACGCACAGGAAATGGAACAGTGCAGTCGAAGAAGGTGTGGAGATTAAGGAAAACAAGTTAAGTGCCTGCTAGGCGCGGAAAAGATGAGGTTGAAAGGAAAAGGAATTCGGTGTCTTGTCTCTCCTTTTCCTTGCAACCTTATCTAAGATATGCATATATAATAAAGTTTTATAGTAATCAAAAGCTGCTAAAATGGAATTGCTGAAAGCTGTGCAACTTACTCTCTACCATTTTTAGCTCGGATCGGTGTTTGTTCATCGACGGTGGTGGCTCAGTAGAGGTGGTTTTGGCGGAGGAAGAGGAGAGACGACTGAAAGGAGGGCGGGTTAGGGTTAGCGCTGTAGCTAGTCAAAAGGACGAGAGGAGATACGAAATGGATGATGATGATCGCCACGGTATGACACAACCAAGGAGAGGCGGTGGATGGGTGATGGGCCAGCCATGTCTCTCTTGTTATATTATATTCCCATGCATTTTCTCATTTGATCCTTCCTTTTTCTTCGCCCCTCTCTCTCTCTCTCTCTCTCGTCCTCTGCTCCCCAATCTCAGAATTTTTTTTTCTGCTCTCTTTCTTGCAGTTCCACCACAGTCACTGTTCCTTCTTCTCTTCCCCTCTCTCTCTTCATGGCAGACGGCTTGCTCGCTGTTACTGTACTCTCTCGCTTGTTAATTGGTGTTTCCGGCCACTCTCTGTCAACGTCAGGCTAAACCTACGTGTTTCTCCAAAAAGCTCAGCTTAGACAAGGCCCGTAGTTATCCGTATAATTAAATCCACGGTCCCTAAGATTCTGCGAGCGATTGCCCAAACCCTGCTCAAAACCGCACCAATCGTGCTGGAGAAGCGAAGGAGATCAAGACAGTCATTGGCCCGAATAAGTCGACCTAGTTCCCCGCCTTCCACGGGATCCGACACAACTGTGATTATTACCCCCTCGATTTAGACTTTCCAACGACAGCGTGGCTCCCACGTTATGGAATCCATCGTATAAATCACAGCGGTGAGAAGAAATTGCATTTACACCCATCTGGGCGAAATCGACGTCGCACCATCCCTGTCATCCTGCGGGCCCAAGGTGTCGGGGAGGGTGTTTGGTGGGTGCGCAGTGATGGAGCAGGATAACCCGATGGCGTGAGAATCCATTGGGGGTTGCATTCGTGTTGAAAATTTCCAACGAAGTCAGAGCCTGTCGCGCGAGGGAAGGTCGGGGCGCGAATCTCGAGAGGTCCCATCCTGCCCGGGGCACTGGGGCCCACCGGACGACAGCGACCGCGTCGACTCAAACTCAACAACCGAATCGGAGCCGTCCGTGCGCGATCCGAACTCCCGAGTCCCCGCTCCGGCGTCTGACCGGGAGAGGCCGGCGGGCCCCGCGCCCGACGTGACGTCTCGATCACAGCCGTCCGACAGCTCGGCGGCCACCCGAGCCTCCGCCGAGCCACCCAACACGGAACCGACATCCGCACGTCACTCCACGTCGAACGCCCGGTCAACTGGCTCTTCGCACATCTCCTTAGATTCAGAGGAACCGCTCGCATGATGACGACGGACGTTCAGAGCTGGAGAACGAACGAAGCTGCGGCCATGGAGATGGGCGGTGGTGGTTCCGAGTAGAGATGGGCTATGTATTCACCAAATGAGCAGAAGGTTATGGCATGCATGGGAGGGTGCATGGCTCTAGGCTGATACGAGAGGACAGGAGAAATGTAACATATATCAATATCTTTGATTGATGTTGACCATCAAATGCGTATATCTTTGATTGATGTTGACCAAGAAATTCGTGCGTGCGTGCGTGCTTTTGTGGTATTTGACATCTCTGTGTCATCTGTGAAAGGAGAGAGACCTCATGAATATAGTTATATAGGTTCTTATTTCCGGTCCTGTCATAAATAATATCACTCCTAGTAGATTTTTGCCGGCCTTCTTTTAAACTTTGAAGGGGCTTAACTAGCTATAATGAGAATGCCAACGACGATGGAATCACTAATTTTCTTTGGTTTAATATATAATTCTGAAATTACACATTGTTCATTTAATTTGTCGTATTCTGATTTTGGGATAAGCGAAATTGGCTAAAATATTTTAGTTTGGAGGTCAATCAACGGTTAACACATTGGAACTTGGGGAGGGATGGTGGAGATGGGAGTTACCAGTGAACTACAATTTATTGCCCCTTCAAGCTTCATTAAGTCTCCCTTCAATCTTCCCTCTGTGCGCCGACTAATTATTAATCATGATGTGATGATGATAGATATGGCAAAAGAGTCTCTCAAGAGAGATAAACTCTACTTGTAAATTAAATTAATCATGGATATATGGAAAATATTAATTACCAAATAAAATCAAGTAAATAATAACAAATATATCATCGACTTTTAAATCTAACAACTTTACCATACGCTTAAAGGTGCATTTGCAATAAATTTGTTATTACACCGGTAACTTTTCATCTCCAAATTATTAATCAATAATATATCCATATGTCAAATCATTTATTTTATTTATATTAACTAGCATGTGAAAAATCAAATACAATAGATTCGGAAAAATCTAATTAAGTCAGTTTCCTATAATATCTTTTTTTTTTTATAATAACTTTAATTTGTAGGAGACATTATGGAGAATAACAAAGATATTTTCTTTAATTTATTTTCCTTTGATATGAGTTCTAGACTAGTTCTATTGAGGTCGGATATGACTTCACCACTCGAATGCTAACCAGACCGATTAGTCCTCTTTTAATTCTAACTCTTTCAATAACTTAATCATTATTTTACAGCTTTAATTGGTCCCCTGTATGCTCGACTTTATCAAACATTTATCAAAAACTCTATATCTAGCTAGCTATGTATCATAACATTAATCAACAGTCTCCACTAAGGATTAGTAAATAATACAATTTAGCACTGCCTAAATCAAATTAGGAGGGACCAGCCTTTCTCCTCCATGTGGCCAACTGTATGTTCAAAAGCTTTAGCATTTGAGGGGACTTGGTTGCTAATCCCTTGTACCAATTGATTGATTGATTAATTTAACTTGATTGAGTTAATTAAAGTGCAGTGAGCATCTTAATTAGGGGTCTTTTTTTATTCACTGACAATATATTCTCTCCTCCTCTGACAATATATATAACTGTCATTTATTCACTACTATATACCAGTTAAATGGCTAATCTCGATTTACTTCCCTTTGGATAAGTATTTCTAGGGCAAAGATCATTAATTCCTATTATCTAGCATTTATGTTATTTCTTAGCATTAGATAAATATTAATTCTTTTTTAGCGCAAATTAAATTTTAAATGATGCTCAAAGTGTCTAATTAGTACATAGAGGTGTCATGTCATTGAATAATTATTATTTTTATTTGATTAATAAAATTTTATTGTCTCCTTTAATTTATTGTTGCCCTTCCATTGTTCTACATCTTCTTATCTGGCCTCTCCTGACGACGTATAAGCATATAGCCATGAATTGTTAGCATGTAAATATAATTTGATAATATTAACATTATAATTTGGTAATATCTACAATACAATTTAATAAAACTTCTAACATATTTTTGTTTCATCTAGGATATAATTTTGTGATATCTGAAATATAATTAATGATATTTGAAATATAATTTAGTAGCACTTATAATACAATTTAGTAAAACTATACACATTTTGGTATACTTCATAATATAATTTGGTAGATCTTATGAAACAATCTAGAAGCACTATATATTAGCTAATTGGTTCATGCATAACTTCACTTTAAAATTTGTGTGATTAAAAAGATACTCCATGTAACATTATACGAAGTGGTCTTCACGCTAGGCTTAATCTAAAAAAGGGATTACATTGGTATAAATGTCATATTTATGATTTGTATATAAATCTCTATCAAATTATATAATAGGTACACTATAAAATTATATCCCTATTAAGTTATTATATAAATATATCATATTATTAGTATTATCAAAATATATTTTAAATGCTACTAAATTATATTTTTATTTTTCTATCTATAAATATAAATATATTAATTGAGTCAACTTACATTCACATAATCCTTTATCATATGTTACATCAATAAGTAACCTACATGATTGATCTCATCCTCTAAACATCAATTGTTGGTGCCATTAACCTCTGGTCATGGTTGTGATCAACCTCAAGTTGAATTTTGATATTTGAATAATATATATTGATAATAAAAAAGATATTCTAAAAATGAAGATTATTGATCAAGGGTGACCAAACTCAGTGAATCATGGAGGACCAAACACTTGATACAAAATGAGTGAAATCCATGGTGGATCATGGAAGATCGAACACGTAACACGTGGTGAACGTTTTAATAAGTTACGAAGGATTAGATGTTAGGTACATGGATAGAAATCTTAATGTAAAATACGGAAAAAAAAAATATTTGGATTAACCCCTTTAATTAATTGGGTTTAATTAGTGGGCTGAAATTGGGCTAAAACCTAATGGGCTAAATCTAGTTAAATTTGAGTCCATTAATTGTTGACTTAGTTTGAAATTTGGGCTTGGGTGATTAGCCAAGCAATTTGGTGAACCCAAATCAGGTTTGGTTTGGATTTGGCTGGGTTAAACCTAGGTTAGATTTGGGGTTGGACTTGAGCTAGTCGAACCAAGTTCCAACGGCCTTAAAAGCTTTCCGAACCCGTTTGCCAATTTGCGCGATTTCTTCCTCCTTCGCCATGAGATTTCCTCTTCTTTGCGATTTCGCTTCGTCTCTTATCTCCTCCATCTCGCCACCGCTGTCGTTGCGGGTAGTAGATTCACCTGGAGGGAGGGACTCGGTCGAGCTCGACGGGTGAGACTTCTCGGTAGCGGGAGTCGTGATGATGCGATCGGTCGGACGGTGAGTTGGGATTTGAGTTTTAGAGATTTGGGTAGCAATTGATCCATTCCCTTAATTTGGATGAAATCCATGCTTGCTTGTGGGTCTCACTACTAGTAGCTCGGATCGGTGTTTGGGCGGTGGTGGAGCTTGATGGTCATGGAGATCGCTATTTGAGATCGCTCGATCGCGCCGCCTCTGCTCGATCCATTATCGCCCGGTCGGGTGTTGTCGGATTTCGCCGTCTACCTACTCCGATCGAGGTGGATTGTCGTTGTCAATAATTTCCCCTTCGGTGTCAGGTATCTCCGCTGCGAGCAAATTTATTGCTACCCTTCCTGTGTTTGCCACCATAATCGATCTGCTCTATGTTTCATCAGCAACAGCTTATGATGTTGTTGTCGATTTCTGTGGTTGTTGCGATCTAGGGTTTGCTTGCGACCACCAGTCTCATAACTAGGAAGCACCATCAATGCAACTATCAGTGGGTTGAGCGTGGAATTGCAGATTCGCCACAGCAATTCATGGTAAGTCTGTTTATATTTTTGTTCTATGCAATGTGGATATAAACAACTATCTTAAAAAGCGATTGAATTGGTTTAAGATCGGCTGAGATATGAGATCTGCCCTATTTGGAGTGGTAGTCGATCGGTGCATATGGGATGAGCATGATTGTTTTATTTGAATAAGGATGTTGGAAGTGAGGATCGGATGAAAACAGATATATATATATATATATATATATATATATATATATATATTGTGATTTCAGGTATTCTTGTATTTAACTAGGGATTATTTCTATTATTTGAAGGCTTGATTCGGAACTCGTGGACAATGGAAATTTAGTTTGGTAAGCTTGATCTAGTGATGGTATAGTTGGAGAACAATCATGTTTATTCGTGATAAGTTGATATGTGATGTTATTCAATTGTATACTATTGTTCTGAGGACTTTGATGGTGAGGATACATGAATGTGGAGATGGATAGCACGGATTATGTATCGTGGGTAATATCTACAGTCCTGTAGTTTTGATCAAATTCAGTGCATGATCTTGGATATGTATGTTTATTTACCTTAGATCCACTCATATTTAATCATATGCTTGTCTTGCCTTGACCTTTGAGATATATACTCTGTTACTCATTGATTATCTAGCGGATAGGAACTATAAACGCTATTATGTATTAGCTGATAGATTTTCAGTAAGTACATGTGGTTAGGGTTATCTTTGTGACCTCAGATAGGGTTACTGTGTTACCTAACTAGAGTTAGGTGATGGATTGGATTATGGAGTCGATCGTGATATCATAGCAGTGTTAGTGGTGCATTTATGGTGGATCTAGTTATGCATGTGCATAGATAAGTGTATGGTTGTCGGTATGTGACCATGGACTAGAGGTCCTAAGCGATGGTATATCCATTATGGATTGCGTGCACTGTGTATGGTTATATGGACGATCGATTGTATATCGCTTGACTAGAGGTCTTAAGCGTGGTGGATTGTCGGATAAGTATGACTCTTCGTGCGAAGTCTTGTGATTGTAGTCCTTGCATAGTTGACTTTTGGTTGACGGGACTCCCATGGGATAGGGAGTGAGGCGAGGATACATGTATGGAGCTATGCATCATTACATTTCATGCATCTTGATGATGGTAGGTCTCTTGTGGTTGAGGCAGTCGTCATCATCCTGCCTCCCGGCCACTCGGGGTAGTGGTAGCGAGGTGAGGCGAGCATTGGATGTCGCGCTCGGCCACTATGGATGGTGGTAGGCTGGAGATCGCCAGCCCTGCAGTGGTGTGCTTCTCGCCCACTATAGGCGGTGGTTGTGTGAGGTGCAGTTGTCCTGTGTGCGGCGTTTGTCTACTCATGGGTAGGGACAGCGTGGCTTGCAGCAGGGGCCCCTAGGAGTAGTTAGCTTTTTACGCTTACACGCTACTCAGTCATACTACCCAACTCGGCCACTCGAGAGTGGTGGCAGCTGGAGTCGGGCTAGTTGTCATGTGTCGTGCCACCCTGGCCACTCTGGGGTCGTGGTTGGGCCAGGTCATGACAGATGACCATGCATATGCATTGCTGATATATATGTATGCATGTATTTGATATATGTTTTACATATGCCTGTGAGATGCTGCATTTGATTGAGCTATGATTGTTGCACATGCTTGTACATCATGATACATGCCATTTGCATTTTATTTACTGCTATGGGTTGAGCATGATACATGCGTTGATTCAGACTGTTATATGCATTTGATTAGCATCATGTCATTGGGTAGTACAATTTGGGTTATTATACGGTGATCATATCGCTATATCATATTGGTATTGGTCGGGTATGGGATTTGACGTACGTTATATGGTTATGTTATTGTATACATTCGTGGATGATCTAGCATATGGCGTTACAGACCGCCAGGTACGTTGGTATATTACTTCATGTTCAGTTGATCAGTTTAGTATATACATTGAGTATGACTTTACTGTAGTTACTTGTTATTAGAGTTGGATAAGACTGTATGTCTATTGGACTCATCTTTGTATACCGTAGATCTTCACATGTATACTTGTAGATCTATCCTTATCGTTGTTCATGCACTTTCTATATATTACCCCGAGTTTATACTCACCACCGGGACCACAGGCTTCCTGCGCCGGATAACAGGTAGAAGATTTTCCTTGAACGTTCGGAGCTCCGTCAGCTGATCCCATCTCACACCGGACGGAGGGATATGTTTTCCATATTGTTGTATTACTATGGATTGTTGTTTTGGGGTTTTTACGTCGTATTGTTTCCGTATATGTGATATACGGATGTGTGGTATGTATTTGGTCTTTGATTCGACTTCTATTATGTTTCTTGTTGTGTCAAGTCACTCCGGAGTGCACAGTTGGGTCATTGTATCTTGTTGATCTGTTTGTATTATTTCCGCTGTGTTTATTATGTTTGATATGATGATATCTGTGTATATCATATTGTTGTTGTGGGCTTACGGGCCTTGTATTAACCCGATATGTTGCCACGTACAGGGGAGATGCCGTCCATTTGCTTTTCGGCACGGCATACTCCCGGGGCGTGACAATTTTATTGGTATCAGAGCCCTAGGTTGCGAAGTCCATTTTCAGATTTGATTTCGTTCGGACATCGAGTTTTGCTTTACTCAGTTTTGTTTCGTGAGTTCTGGGATCTGGCTGTTGCGGACATCTCCGAGCTACAAGGATTAAGGTATGTTAACTGTTATTACATATCCTTTTATAATAGTGCATGACTTGTAGTATGTTAATCAGTATTCGTAACCGTGATTTGAGTTGACCACGGGAACGATATGTTGAGGTTATTAGACATGTACCTGCTATCGAAAAGGTAATTACCTTTGAGAGCCGACTGATACCGAGTGGATAGCAGAGATTAGGTAGTCACATCTCTTATGGAGATCAAGGATTACGGTCCTAAGATTTTTACTAATTATGTTAGTCAGATCATTACCTATTGGGTAATGGAAAAGCGAGTACACTATTGCCGATGCAGATAGTAGAGGAATTGTTTGGAGATAATCATAGGGATTTTGATCCCTTAGTTGGTCATGTTAGGTTGTATAACATTGGGAGTACTTTTGGAGTACTTGACTCGGGTTATACAAAGATAGTAGTGTTAGTTGAATACCATTATCCGGATTTTAGCCGGTACTTGGTGGAAGAGATAGGAAATAACCTTCGGGAAATAATGTATCAGTTGGTCACAGTTCAGTGATGTTGTGAGAGGGTATTTTCCCATGTCATTTTTTTTTTACTCATCGTCAGGAAATTCTTGAGCTTCAGGTTGGGTGATCGTTTGGTAATGGAAGTACCATGCAGAGTCGTTAGACTTGCAAAAGTTACGACCATTTAATAGCCCAAGAATGTGATTGGGTTGGTTTTGGCCACCCACGGGTTATCGATTGACATCTTGATCAGGATGTTTGGATCTCCTACCAGATCCTACCGGAAGTGTATAGACCGAGTCATGTGTATAGAAATGACTCCGTAGTAAATGTTTTAAAGAGTTGGAGATTTGATAAGCAGATATTGCGAGTCAAATTATTGGAATTCGAAATCTCCAAATGTTGGATAAAAAGGAGCAAGATTAAAGTCGTAAGTCACGAGCGACTATTGGAGAGTTTTCCGATCATAGAAGAGCGATTGCAGATTGTCAGTAGCTTCTCATGTTTATCAGCGAACTTAGAGGAAAGACTCCGAAAGGAGATTATGTGTGTGCAGTGCGGGTTACGACGAGACACAGAGTCAGATTATTCGATGGACCATTGTATCTGTTTCTACTATAAGCGTAGGTATCTTCGAGGAGAGTATGTATTTTGAAGACTCAGTTGAAGACTATGGATGATGCTTTCGAGCGGACGATCCACAACCTCGAAAGCCGAGATTATTACAGAAGATTAGGTTATCACATCAGCAACGATCTACTACCCCAGATATAGTTGGAGTTCTTTGATACTTTCATCCGGAAGAAGTAAGTTACTCAGCAGTATCAGCCGAAGACATCTCAGAAGATTCAGACATTCAGACAACAACTGTTACCTTCCCAGACGACAACAACTGTTACCTTCCCAGGCGTAGTTATGATTTGTTCAGAGGAGAGGGAGTATACGACGATGGTCGTATCTATGCGGTATTCTTGATTGCGGTATACCTTTCGCAGAGTTGGAAGCGTGCTACGATGTTGTGATTCTTGATTTTACGATCGGATGTGTATCTTTGCCGATAAGCAGTGTTTCCCATCTCCATTGCAGTTGTTTCAGTTTGTACCTCAGTTTTAGCAGTTGACTTCAGTTCCTCCATGATAGTCTTTGCATCTACATGAGTTCAAATTGATCGGAGTTTACATGATTACTTGAGAAGAAGTATAGAAGACCGAAGGATAGGTCCTTCGGGGTATTACTTTAGGTTATCCTATTTGCGGATATATCGAGAGGTACTGGTAATTTACAGGTATCTTTGTCTAGAACATTCTTGAATAGGGTTCGAAGGGTTCCTATCGACTTGTGGGTTGGTGATTTTCTCTACCGTCAGGTGAGATGTTGATCAACAATCAAGAAGTCAAGGGATACCCTTAGCCTTTGCTAGACCTACCTCACTATATACATAGATTGTTGGAGCGTTGGTATACTAGGACTTTCGGATGTACGTATAATCCGAGAGTATTCGGATGTAGTTCTGGATGAACTCTCGGCTTCATGCAAAGTGGAATATGCGATTGAGGTGATTTCGGGAATAATCCTGATATTGGGGACCTCATACCGGGAGATGATTTTATGGGTATCAGTGTTGCTAAACACTATGGGAGATTTATCGGCCTCAGTGTTTCTTCTTGAGAAGACTTGTAACTCTTTGTTAGAAGAGAGTCAGACCTTGAGTTTATGCATCGATTATCGATGATGGAATGCAGTAGTTGTTGTGAATGAATATCCTTCATTGGGGATAGATGATCTGTTTAGATCAGCTAAATGACACCTGTGTATATCCTAGGGTTGGCCTAGGACTGGAGATTTGATATTGTAGTGACTTAGTGTCGTACAATTATCATTGTCGGTGTGATGATTGAGCTATCATTAGCGTAGGGTAAAAAGGATTCAGGTGTATAGAGCTGATTGATAATGTTGTTAGACTTATCGACGATTTAGTCGTTCATGGATTTGAGGAATCAAGTACTCTTAGAGTATTTGAGATCGATTGTCATCGTATCTGTGGAGGATATATTTATGGATATATTCCCAATCTTGAAGAAAGTTGTGGTTTCTTTAGATTGATTTGGTATTTACCATAGATGAGAATAACATGTTCTAGCGATACTATATATGACTTGTTGGGACCAAGAAGGTGATGGCAATCACACAGTCGGAAGTTGTGAAGCTAGGTTTCAAGGCCTAGAAGGTGGTGACTTTTGTGTCGGTGTTAGTTAATCGATCGATATGGATGGAAAGGGTATTATCTGCGGATGCATCGATTCGAGGATTAGGAGCGATCCCGATGCAGTTGAATGAGACATATATTATGTGTATGCTAGTTGAGGAACTAGCGAGATTAGTTATTATAGTCTTCCAGTTACCTTCAGTTCTAGGTGACAGCGTGAATTTTGGACATTAGATTAATTTCTCTTGTGAGAATAAATCTCCGTCTCTGGGAAGGATAGTAGTTCCCAGAATTGTAATTCGATTTAGGAAGAGTTGTTCAGAAGACTCTTCATTCGAGAGTGATGATTTATTCGGAGTGTATCCGAAAATAGTAAGTATTGAGACGTTCATGTTGGCGGAACGACATATGGGACACGGTTGATTCCGTAGTTTGATGTTGGTGTGCCAACATGTAAAGGTGGAATATAAATGACCAATAGGGTTACGTACTGAGAAGGAAGTGGGAGCCTAGTACGTTAGACTGTGTTGGGAGATTATTTAGAATTCAGAAAGGACTTGATCGGATTTGGGTAGTCGATGGTCGATTAGCTAGGTCCGCTCATTTTCTTCCGGGCCGTAAGATGGACTCCGTTGGATCGCTTGATGGAATTATATCCAGGGAGTATCCTTGGGTATCATTTCTGATAGTGATTCATGATTCACCTTATGATTCTGGCAAAGTTTCCCATCGGTTACGGGTATAGAGCTCCACTCTGGTACAGTTATTGACGTCTTAATAGGTCGATTGAGAGTGTATATAGGAGCTGGAATATAATATTCGAGCTCAGTACCCCACTTAGTCACTTGAAGTGTGACTTTGCTCCGGATACTTGAGATGATTATTGTGACATCTCGCTTGTGCATGAGTCGGAAATTTGGGGACCAAATTTTTATAAGTGGGGGAGAATGTAAAATATGAAAAAAAAATATTTGGATTAACCCCTTTAATTAATTGGGTTTAATTAGTGGGCTGAAATTGGGCTAAAACCTAATGGGCTAAATCTAGTTAAATTTGAGTCCATTGGTGACTTAGTTGAAATTTGAAATTTGGGCTTAATGATTAGGCCAAACAGCAATTTGGTGAACCCAATCAGGTTTGGTTTGGATTTGGCTGGGTTAAACCTAGGTTAGATTTGGGGTTGGACTTGAGCTAGTCGAACCAAGTTCCAACGGCCTTAAAAGCTTTCCGAACCCGTTTGCCAATTTGCGCGATTTCTTCCTCCCTTCGCCGCGAGATTTCCTCTTCTTTGCGATTTCTGCCCTTCGTCTCTTATCTCCTCCGCATCTCGCCGCCGTCGTTCGTCGGGTAGTAGATTCAGCTGGAGGGAGGGACTCCGGTCGAGCTCCGACGGGTGAGACTTCTCGCTGGTAGCGAAGTCGGTGATGCGATCGGGTCGGCGACGGTGAGTTGGGATTTACGAGTTTCGGCTGAGATTTGGGTAAGCAATTGATCCATTCCCCTTAATTTGGATGAAATCCATGCTTGCTTGTGGGTCTCACTACTAGTAGCTCGGATCGGTGTTTGGGCAGGTGGTGGAGCTTGATGGTCGCCGGAGATCGCTATTTGAGCAGTCGCTCGATCGCCGCCGCCTCTGCTCAGTCCATTGTCGCCCCGGTCGGAGCTGTTGTCGACTGATTTCTGTCGTCTACCTACTCCGATCGAGGTGGATTGTCGTTGTCAATAATTTCCCCTTCGGTGTCAGGTATCTCCGCTGCGAGCAAATTTATTGCTACCCTTCCTGTGTTTGCCACCATAATCGATCTGCTCTATGTTTCATCAGCAACAGCTTATGATGTTGTTGTCGATTTCTGTGGTTGTTGCGATCTAGGGTTGCTTCATGAGCGACCACCAGTCTCATAACTAGGAAGCACCATCAATGCAACTATCAGTGGGTTGAGCGTGGAATTGCAGATTCGCCACAGCAATTCATGGTAAGTCTGTTTATATTTTTGTTCTATGCAATGTGGATATAAACAACTATCTTAAAAAGCGATTGAATTGGTTTAAGATCGGCTGAGATATGAGATCTGCCCTATTTGGAGTGGTAGTCGATCGGTGCATATGGGATGAGCATGATTGTTTTATTTGAATAAGGATGTTGGAAGTGAGGATCGGATGAAAACAGATATATATATATATATATATATATATATATATATATATTGTGATTTCAGGTATTCTTGTATTTAACTAGGGATTATTTCTATTCGACTGAAGGCTTGATTCCAGAACTACTGTGGACAATGGAAATTTAGTTTGGTAAGCTTGATCTAGTGATGGTATAGTTGGAGAACAATCATGTTTATTCGTGATCATTTGATATGTGATGGTATTCAATTGTATACTATTGTTACAGGACTTTGATGGTGAGGGATACATGAATGTGGAGATGGATAGCACGGATTATGTATCAGGTGGGTAATATCTACCTGGTCCGGTAGTTTTGATCAAATTCCCGTGCATGATCTTGGATATGTATGTTTATACCTGTTTACCTTAGATCCACTCATATTTAATCATATGCTTGTACTGCCTTGACCTTTGAGATATATACTCTGTTACTCATTGATTATCTAGCACGGATAGGAACTATAAACCCTATTATGTATTAGCTGATAGATGTTCAGTAAGTACATGTGGTTAGGGTTATCTTTGTGACCTCAGATAGGGTTACTGTGTTACCTAACTAGAGTTAGGTGATGGATTGGATTATGGAGTCGATCGTGATATCATAACTAGTGTTAGTGGTGCATTTATGGTGGATCTAGTTGTCTGTGCATAGATAAGTGTATGGTTGTCAGTATGTGACCATGGACTAGAGGTCCTAGCGCGATGGTATATCCATTATGGATTGCGTGCCTGTGTATGGTTATATGGACGGTCGATTGTATATCGCTACTGACTAGAGGTCTTAGCGTGGTGGACTGTCAGATAAGTATGACTCTTCGTGCGATAGAGAGAGTCTTGTGATTGTAGTCCTTGCATAGTTGACTTTTGGTTGACGGGACTCCCATGGGATAGGGAGTGAGGCGAGGATACATGTATGGAGCTATGCATCATTACATTTCATGCATGCTGATGACTGGGTCTGCCTTGTGGTTGAGACGAGTCGTCAGTCATCCTGCCTCCCCGGCCACTCGGGGTAGTGGTAGCAGGGTGAGGCGAGCAGATGGATGTCTGCGCCGCCACTATGGATGGTGGTAGTGGAGATGCTTTGTGCTTGTGCGAGTGGTGTTGCACTCGCCCACTATAGGCGGTGGTTGTGTGAGGTCTTGTCTGTGTCTGCGGCGTTTGTCTACTCATGGGTAGGGACAGTGTGGCTTGCAGCAGGGGCCCCTAGGAGTAGTTAGCTTTTTACGCTTACATGCTACTCAGTCATACTACCCAACTCGACCACTCGAGAGTGGTGGCAGCTGGAGTCGGGCTAGTTGTCATGTGTCGTGCCACCCTGGCCACTCTGGGGTCGTGGTTGGGGCAGACATGAGTGATGACCATCATGCATATACATTTATGCATGTATTTGATATATGTTTTACATATGCTGTGAGATCTTTGCATTTGATTGAGCTATGATTGTTGCATATGCTTGTACATCATGATACATGCCATTTGCATTTTATTTCGCTATGGGTTGAGCATGATACATGTGATTGATAATGTATGCATTTGATTAGCATCATGTCATATTGTGGTATGGGATCGGGTTATTATACGGTGATCATATATCTTGTTCATATGTTAGTATTAGTCGTGTATGGGATTTACTTAGTATGTTATATGGTTATGTTATTGTATACATTCGTGATGATCTAGCATATGGAGGCGACGCCAGTGCACGCTGTATATTACTTTATGTTCATTGATCGATTTAGTATATATATCAGTATGACTTTATGTAGTTACTTGATTAGAGTTGGATAAGAGTATGTCTATTGGACTCATGTATACAAGATCTTCACATGTATACTTGTAGATCTATCCTTATATGTTGTTCATGCACTTTCTATATATTACCCACGAGTTTATACTCACCACCGGGACCACAGGCTTCACATGCCGCCCGGATAACGTAGAAGATTTTCCTTGAGCGTTGAGCTCGTCGGTGATCCCATCTCACACCGGACGGAGGATATGTTTTCCGTATTGTTGTATTACTATGGATTGTTGTTTTGGGGTTTTAACTCGTATTGTTTCCGTATATGTGATATACTGGATGTGTGTATATATTTGGTCTTTGATTGACTTCTATTATGTTTCTTGTTGTGTCAAGTCACTCGGAGTGCACAATTAGGTCATTGTATCTTGTTGATCTGTTTGTATTATTTCATGTGTTTATTATGTTTGATATGATGATATCTGTATATCATATTATTGTTGTGGGCCTACGGGCCTTGTATTAACGATATATGTTGCCGCTGCGGGAGATGCCGTCCGTTGCTTTTGACGGCATACTCTCGGCGTGACAATTTTATTGGTATCAGAGCCCTAGGTTGCGAAGTCCATTTTCAGATTTGATTTCGTTCGGACATCGAGTTTTGCTTTACTCAGTTTTGTTTCGTGAGTTCTGGGATCTGGCTGTTGCGGACATCTCCGAGCTACAAGGATTAAGGTATGTTAACTGTTATTACATATCCTTCTGTTTGGCGATGCCTTTAGTTGCTTATAATAGTGCATGACTTGTAGTATGTTAATCAGTATTCGTAATCGTAGTTTGAGTTGACCACGGGAACGATATGTTGAGGTTATTAGACATGTACCGCTATCGAAAGGTAATTACCTTTGAGAGCCGGATCTAGAGTGGATAGCAGATTAGGTAGTCACATCTCTTGTGGAGATCAGGATTACGGTCCTAAGATTTTCACTAAATATGTTAGTCAGATCATTACCTATTGGGTAATGGAAAAGCGAGTATACTATTGCCGATGGATAGTAGAGGAATTAGTTTTGGAGATAATTCATAGGATTTTGATCCCTTAGTTGGTCATTCTAGGTTGTATAACGTTGAGGGTACTTTTGAGTACTTAACTCGGGTTATACTGAGATAGTAGTGTTAGTTGAATACCATTATCCGGATTTTAGCCGGTACTTGGTGGAAGAGATAGGAAATAACCTTCGGGAAATAATGTATCAGTTGGTCACAGTTCAGTGATGTTGTGAGAGGGTATTTTCCCATGTCATTTTTTTTTTACTCATCGTCAGGAAATTCTTGAGCTTCAGGTTGGGTGATCGTTTGGTAATGGAAGTACCATGCAGAGTCGTTAGACTTGCAAAAGTTACGACCATTTAATAGCCCAAGAATGTGATTGGGTTGGTTTTGGCCACCCACGGGTTATCGATTGACATCTTGATCAGGATGTTTGGATCTCCTACCAGATCCTACCGGAAGTGTATAGACCGAGTCATGTGTATAGAAATGACTCCGTAGTAAATGTTTTAAAGAGTTGGAGATTTGATAAGCAGATATTGCGAGTCAAATTATTGGAATTCGAAATCTCCAAATGTTGGATAAAAGGAGCAAGATTAAAGTCATGAGTCACGAGCGACTATTGGAGAGTTTTCCGATCATAGAAGACCGATTGCAGATTGTCAGTAGCTTCTCATGTTTATCAGCGAACTCAGAGGAAAGACTCCGAAAGGAGATTATGTGTGTGCAGTGCGGGTTACGACGAGACACAGAGTCAGATTATTCGATGGACCATTGTATCTGTTTCTACTATAAGCAGTCGGTATCTACGAGAGAGTATGTATTTTGAAGACTCGATTGAAGACTATGGATGATGCTTTGAGCGGGCGATCCACAACCTCGGCGAGATTATTACAGAAGATTAGGTTATCACATCAGCAGCGATCTACTACCCCAGATATAGTTGGAGTTCTTTGATACTTTCATCCGGAAGAAGTAAGTTACTCAGCAGTATCAGCCGAAGACATCTCAGAAGATTCAGACATTCAGACAACAACTGTTACCTTCCCAGACGACAACAACTGTTACCTTCCCAGGCGTAGTTATGATTTGTTGGAGGAGAGAGAGTATCGGCGATAATTACGTATCTATGCGTATTCTTGATTGCTTGTACCTTCGCAGAGTTGGAGCGTGCTACGATGTTGTGATTCTTGATATTTTACGATCGGATGTGTATCTTTGCGATACAATGTGTTTCCCATCTCCATTGCGATTGTTTGATTTGTACCTCGGTTTTAGCATAGTCTTTGCATCTACATGAGTTCAGCCGTCCAGATGTTGGATGAGTTTACATGATTACGTGAGAAGAAGTATAGAAGACCGAAGGATAGGTCCTTCGGGGTATTACTTTAGGTTATCCTATTTGCGGATATATCGAGAGGTACTGGTAATTTACAGGTATCTTTGTCTAGAACATTCTTGAATAGGGTTCGAAGGGTTCCTATCGACTTGTGGGTTGGTGATTTTCTCTACCGTCAGGTGAGATGTTGATCAACAATCAAGAAGTCAAGGGATACCCTTAGCCTTTGCTAGACCTACCTCCACTATAGACATATCCTTACGGATAGTTGGATTGTTGGAGCGTTGGTATACTAGGACTTTCGGATACATTAATAATCGAGAGTATTGGATGTAGTTTTGGATGAACTCTCGCTTGCCCTTTGCATGGGCAAGTGGAATATGCGATTGAGGTGATTTGAGAATAATCCTGATATTGGGGACCTCATACCGGGAGATGATTTTATGGGTATCAGTGTTGCTAAACACTATGGGAGATTTATCGGCCTCAGTGTTTCTTCTTGAGAAGACTTGTAACTCTTTGTTAGAAGAGAGTCAGACCTTGAGTTTATGCATCGATTATCGATGATGGAATGCGATAGTTTAGTTGTGAATGAATATCCTTCGTTAGGGATAGATGATTTGTTTAGATCGGCTAAATGACACTGTGTATATCCTAGGGTTGGCCTCATTTGGAGATTTGATATTGTAGTGACTTAGTGTCGTACAATTATCATTGTCGGTGTGATGATTGAGCTATCATTAGTAAAAGGATTGTAGAGGCGATATTTCATAGTATGAATGAGTTGTTGATAATGTTGTTAGACTTATCGACGATTTAGTCGTTCATGGATTTGAGGAATCAAGTACTCTTGGAGTATTTGAGATCGATTGTCATCATATATGTGGAGGATATATTTATGGATATATTCCCGATCTTGAAGAAAGTTGTGGTTTCTTTAGATTGATTTGGTATTTACCATAGATAGAGAATAGGATGTGCTAAGCGATACTATATCGCCGACTTGTTGGACCAAGAAGGTGATGGCAATCACGTCGGAAGTTTGTGAAGCTAGGTTTCAAGGCCTAGAAGGTGGTGACTTTTGTGTCGGTGTTAGTTAATCCGTCGATATGGATGGAAGGGTATTATATAGATGCATCATTCGAGGATTAGGAGCGATCCGATGCGATTGAATGAGACATATATTATGTGTATGCTAGTTGAGGAACTAGCGAGATTAGTTCATT
Organism: Wurfbainia villosa; assembly: GCA_025175895.1. Lineage (NCBI taxonomy): Eukaryota > Viridiplantae > Streptophyta > Magnoliopsida > Zingiberales > Zingiberaceae > Wurfbainia > Wurfbainia villosa. Next base: position 85,784,956 of record CM045988.1, read on the forward strand.
ATAGTCTTCCGATTACCTTTGATTCTGGGTGACGTGAATTTTGGACATTAGATTAATTTCTCTTGTGAGAATAAATCTCCGTCGGGAAGGATAGTAGTTCCCGAGTTGCATTCATTTAGGAAGAGTTATTTGAGGAGACTCTTCATTCGAGTGATGATTTATTCGGAGTGTATCCGAAAATAGTAAGTATTGAGGCGTTCATGTTGATGGAGCGATATGGGACACGGTTGATTTAGTAGTTTGATGTTGGTGCCAACATGTAAAGTGGAATATAAATGACCAATAGGGTTACGTAGTGATGAAGTGGGAGCCTAGTCTGATCGTGTTGGAAGATTATTTAGAATTCGGAAAGGACTTGATAGGATTTGGGTAGTCGATGATCGATTAGCTAGGTCCGCTCATTTTCTTCGAGTGTAAGATGGACTTTGTTGGATCGCTTGATGGAATTATATCCATGGAGTATCCTTGAATATCATTTCTGATAGTGATTCATGATTCACCTTACGATTCTGGCAAAGTTTCCCATCGTCATGGGTATAGAGCTCACTGAGCTCACGATTATCTATCTTATTGATTAATAGGTGATTGAGAGTGTATATAGGAATATAATATATTGAGCTCATACCCCTTAGTCACTTGAAGTGTGACTTTTCTCGGATACTTGAGATGATTATTGTGACATATCATACAAGTATATGCATGAGTCGGAAATTTGGGGACCAAATTTTTATAAGTGGGGAGAATGTAAAATATGAAAAAAATATATGGATTAACCCTTTAATTAATTGGGTTTAATTAGTGAAATTATTGGGCTAATTTGGGCTAATGGGTTAGTTGATCATTGGGGTTGAATCATTGGGCTTAGAAATTTGGTTGGCTTGAATCGATTGGGCTTAGAATGAGAACCTTAAACCTAGTTCGAACGACTTAGTTCAAACTTCGATTTCTCTCCTTTCTCTTAGCGATTTCTTCCTGATTTCTCTTCGCGATGCGATTTCCTCCTTTCTCCGCTCTTTCCTTCCTCTCCTCGCTAGATTCAGCGGCCAGTGAGAGGAGGGACTCTCACTTGCGACTTCTCGATCAGCGGCTGATCGTGATTGCGTCGTGATGAGTTGGATCGGCTGATCTGCGATTTGGGTCGATGATCCGTCCTTAATTTGGATGAAATCCAGCGCGTCTTTTCTTTCATCGTAGCTCTCGATTTCGCGTGCTCAGTTCCCAGCTTGAACGGTCGATCGCTTTCTTGGATCTCACTCTTTAGTGGGATCTACCACCATCGGGCGTCGGCTGGCGTCGACCGTCATAACCTATGATCGAGCTCTTGCGTGTGATAATTTCTTCGGAGCATCTTCCGTGTCAATTATTTGGCCTGTTTACATATTTAGTGGATTATAGTGGATTGCGCTGTTTGGAGGATTGGTAATGATGTGATCAGTTGTTTGAATCTTTGGTTGTATTGCGATAAGTTAATTTGAGTTAATTGTGTTTATATTAGATTTGTTTGAATGCGAGGTTGATATGGATGTCTTATTATATAGAGGTTGATTTGTAGATTAGTTAGGTGTTGTAAATGTTTGGTGATCTATTCGATTGGATGCATTGAATTGTAGAAATGCGGGTTATGGGTTGATTGTTAACAGGATGTTGGAGTGGTATCGGATGAAAGCGATGATAGATGTATGATATATATATATATATATATGATTATTGTTTATATATTTGTTTTATATATTATTATTATAGGTGATTATTATGTTTCACCTTGTATATTAAGATGATTATCGGTGAGGTTGCAATCGATGAGTGTATGGAGATTAGTTTGGGTGATGATCTTGTGTGATGAATAGTTTGATTCGATGTTTGTTATGTATTTATATTGTTGATGTATAATTTGATTTATGATGGAGATGGTGAGGATATGATTTATGGATATGTATCGTGGGTAATATCTACAATTAGGTTTTGATCAAATTCGTGCATGATCTTGGATATGTATGTTTATATTGTTTACCTTAGATCCACTCATATTTAATCATATGCTTGTCTGCCTTGACCTTTGAGATATATACTCAGACTCATTGATTATCTATGGATAGGAACTATAAACCCTATTATGTATTAGGTGATAGATGTTGATGTACATTGGTTGATCTTGGTTATCTTTGTGACCTCGGATATCTTGTGTTACACTCACTAGGGATGATGGATTGGATTATGGAGTCGTGATATCATCTAGTGTTAGTGGTGCATTTATGGTGGATCTAGGTGTGCATGTTTAATAAGTATGGTATGGTTAGAGTTATGTGACCATGGACTAGAGTCCTAGCGATGGTATATCCATTATGGATTGCGTAGGTGATGAGTATGGTTATATGGATGATTGTATATCGTATACATCGACTAGAGGTCTTAGCGTGGTGGTGTCGGATAAGTATGACTCTTCGATAGAGAGTCTTGTGATTGTAGTCCTTGCATAGTTGACTTTTGGTTGACTAGGACTCCCCATGGGATAGGGTAGGCGAGGATACATGTATGGGGCTATGCATCATTACATTTCATGCATCTTTGTTGGAGTCTGTGGTTGAGGCAGTCGTCATCATCTACCTCGGCCACTCGGGGTAGTGGTAGCGAGGTGTTAAGGCGAGCATTGGATGTCTTGCAGTTTCGGCCACTGGATGGTGGTAGGCTGAGATCGCACAGCCTTGTGCGAGTGGTGTTAGCGCACTCACTATAGATGGGGTGGTTGTGTGATGTCTGTTGTCTGTGTGCGGCGTTTGTCTACTCATGGGTAGGGGCAGTGGCTGTGAGGCCCTAGGAGTAGTTAGCTCTTTAAACTGCTCTTTCAGTCATACTACCCAACTCGGCCACTCGAGAGTGGTGGCAGTCGGGATAGTTGTCATGTATCGTGCCACCTACCACTCTGTCGTGGTTGGGTCATGAAGTGACCATGCGTATGCATTCTTGATATATATGTATGCATGTATTTGATATATGTTTTACATATGCGTGAGATCTTGCATTTGATTGAGCTATGATTGTTGCACATGCTTGTTCATCATGATACATGTCATTTGCATTTTATTTATGCTATGTGTTGAGCATGATATATGTTGATTCGATCATTATATGCATTTGATTAGCATCATGTCATCGTGTGGTACGGACCGGGTTGTTATACAATTGATCATATCGTTCATATGTTGGAGTATTAGTCGGTATGGGATTGACATGTACATTATATGGTTATGTTATTGTATATGCTCGGGATGATATAGCTTATATGGTGTTGCAGAATGCGTTGGTACATTACTTTATGTTGATCGATTTAGTATATACATTGAGTATGACTTTCTTGTAGTTACTTGTTATTAGATTTGGATATTTGGACTCATCTTTGTATACTGTAGATCTTCACATGTATACTTGTAGATCTATCCTTATATGTTGTTCATGCACTTCTATATATTACCCACGAGTTTATACTCACCACCTGGACCACAGGCTTCCTGCCGAATAATGTAGAAGACTCTTCCTTGGGCGTTGAGCTCCATGGTGATCCCATCTCACACCGGACGAATGGATATGTTTTCCATATTGTTGTATTCTATGGATTGTTGTTTTGTGGTTTTAACTGTATTGTTTCCGTATATGTGATATACGGACGTGTTGTATAAATGTGGCATTCGATGTGGCTTCTATTATGGTTCTTGTTGTGTCAAGTCACTCCGGAGTGCACAGTTGGGTCATTATATCTTGTTTTATATGTTGTATTATTTCATTGTTTATTATATTTGATATGATGATATCTGTATATCATATTGTTGTTGTGGCCTACGGGCCTTGTATTAACGATATGTTGCCACGCATAGGAGATGCCAGTCCGTTTGCTTTTTGCACCGCATACTCTCGGGCGTGACAATTTTATTGATCGAGCCCTAGGTTGCGAAGTCCATTTTGATTGATTTCGTTCGGACATCGAGTTTTGCTTTACTCGGTTTTGGTTTTTGTGAGTTACGGGATCCGCATTGCGGACATCTCAGAGCTACAAGGATTAAGGTATGTTAAGCGTTATTACATATCCTTCTATTGGTTATGCATTTAATTGCTTATAATAGTGCATGACTTGTAGGATATGGTTAATCATTCGTAAGTGGTTTGAGTTGACCATGGGAGCGATATAGTGAGGTTATTAGACATGTACCGCTTATCGAAAAGGTAATTACCTTTGAGAGCCGCGATCTAGAGTGGATAGCGAGTTAGGTAGTCACATCTCTTGTGGAGATCGAGGATTACGGTCCTAAGATTTTCACTAATTATGTTAGTCGGATCATTACCTATTGGGTAATGGACAAGCGAGTACACTATTCTTGTCGGATAGTAGAAAATTAGTATATGATATTCATGGGGATTTTGATCCCTTAGTTGGTCGTTAGGTTGTATAACATTGAGTACTTTTGGAGTACTTAACTCGAGGTTATACAAAGATAGTAGTGTTAGTTGAATACCATTATCCGGATTTTAGCTGCACTTGGTGGAAGAGATAGGAAATAACCTCACGGAAATAATGTATCACTTAGTCACGATTGATGTTGTGAGAGTATTTTCCCACGTCATCTTTGACTCATTGTCAAGGAATTCTTGGGCTTTAGATTAGGTGATCGTTTGGTAATGGAAGTACCATGCAGTCGTTAGACTTGCAAAGTTCACGACCATTTAATAGCCCAAGAATGTGATTGGGTTGGTTTTGGCCACCCACGGGTTATCGATTGACATCTTGATCGGGATGTTTGGATCTCCTACCGATCCTAGGAAGTCTATAGGCAGAGTCATGTGTATAGAAATGACTCGTAGTAAATGTTTTAAAGAGTTGGAGATTTGATAAGCATATTGCAAGTCAAATTATTGGAATCGAAATCTCAAATGTTGGATAAAAGGAGCAAGATTAAAGTCGTAAGTCACGGCGACTATTGGAGAGTTTTCGATCATAGAAGACCGATTGCAGTTGTCGGACTTCTCATGTTTATCAGTGAACTTAGAGGAAAGACTCAGAAAGGAGATTATGTGTGTGCGATCACGGGTTCTGACGAGACACAAGTCGATTATCGATGGACCATTGTATCTGTTTCTACTATAAGCGGTATCATCTACGAGAGAGTATGTATTTTGAAGACTCGATTGAAGACTATGGATGATGCTTTGGCGGACGATCCACAACCTCGGCGAGATTATTCTGAAGATTAGGTTATCACATCCGGCGATCTACTACCCGGATATAGTTGGAGTTCTTTGATACTTTCATCGGAAGAAGTAAGTTACTCAGGATATCAGCGAAGACATCTCGGAAGATTGGACATTCACAACAAGCTCTTACCTTCGAGCGACAAGCTGTTACCTTGAGCGTAGTTAAGATTTGTTCAGAGGAGAGAGACTATACGACGATGGTCGTATCTATACGGTATTCTTGATTCTTTGTACCTTTCACGAGTTGGGCGTGCTACGATGTTGTGATTCTTGATATTTTACGATGGATGTGTATCTTTTGCCAGTACAACAGTGTTTCCCATCTCCATTGCAGTTGTTTCAGTTTGTACCTCAGTTTTAGCAGTTGACTTCAGTTCCTCCATGATAGTCTTTGCATCTACATGAGTTCAGCCGTCCAGAACAGATGTTGGATGAGTTTACATGATTACTTGAGAAGAAGTATAGAAGACCGAAGGATAGGTCCTTCGGGGTATTACTTTAGGTTATCCTATTTGCGGATATATCGAGAGGTACTGGTAATTTACAGGTATCTTTGTCTAGAACATTCTTGAATAGGGTTCAAAGGGTTCCTATCGACTTGTGGGTTGGTGATTTTCTCTACCGTCAGGTGAGATGTTGATCAACAATCAAGAAGTCAAGGGATACCCTTAGCCTTTGCTAGACCTACCTCCACTATAGACATATCCTTACGGATAGTTGGATTGTTGGAGCGTTGGTATACTAGGACTTTCGGATGTACGTATAATCCGAGAGTATTCGGATGTAGTTACGGATGAACTCTCGGGCTGGTCATTGCATGGGCAAGTGGAATATGCGATTGAGGTGATTTCAGGAATAGTCCTGATATTGGGGACCTAAATCAGGAGATGATTTTATGGGTATCAGTGTTGCTCAACACTATGGGAGATTTATCTGCCTAAGTGTTTCTTCTTGAGAAGACTTGTAACTCTTTGTTAGAAGAGAGTCAGACCTTGAGTTTATACATCAATTATCGATGATGGAATGCAGTAGTTGTTGTGAATGAATATCCTTTGGGGATAGATGATTTGTTTAGATCAGCTAAATGACACCTGTGTATATCCTAGGGTTGGCCTAGGACTGGAGATTTGATATTGTAGTGACTTAGTGTCGTACAATTATCATTGTCGGTGTGATGATTGAGCTATCATTAGCGTAGGGTAAAAAGGATTCAGGTGTATAGAGCTGATTGATAATGTTGTTAGACTTATCGGCGATTTAGTCGTTCATGGATTTGAGGAATCAAGTACTCTTAGAGTATTTGAGATCGATTGTCATCAAATATCTGTGGAGGATATATTTATGGATATATTCCCAATCTTGAAGAAAGTTGTGGTTTCTTTAGATTGATTTGGTATTTACCATAGATGAGAATACATGTTCTAGCGATACTATATCGACTTGTGGACCAAGAAGGTGATGGCAATCACGGTAGGAAGTTGTGAAGCTAGGTTTAAGGCCTAGAAGGTGGCGACTTTTGTGTCGGTGTTAGTTAATCACGATATGGATGGAAAGGGTATTATCGTGAGATGCATCATTTGAGGATTAGGAGCGATCCGATGCGATTGAATGAGACATATATTATGTGTATGCTAGTTGAGAACTAGCGAGATTAGTCATTATAGTCTTCGATTACCTTTGATTCTAGGGTGACAGTGAATTTTGGACATTAGATTAATTTCTCTTGTGAGAATAAATCTCGTCTGGGAAGGATAGTAGTTCCCAGGTGTAATTCGATTTAGGAAGAGTTGTTCGGAGACTCTTCATTCGAGAGTGATGATTTATTCGAGTGTATCCAGAAAATAGTAAGTATTGAGGCGTTCATGTTGGTGGAACGACATATGGGACATGGTTGATTTCCGTAGTTTGATGTTGGTGTGCCAACATGTAAAGGTGGAATATAAATGACCAATAGGGTTGTCTTGAGAAGGAAGTGGGAGCCTAGTCGTTAGGCTGTTGGGAGATTATCTAGAATTCGGAAAGGACTTGATAGGATTTGGGTAGTCGATGATCGATTAGCTAGGTCCGCTCATTTTTCTTCAGTTAAGATGGACTCCGTTGGATCGCTTGATGGAATTATATCCAGGGAGTATCCTTGGGTATCATTTCTGATAGTGATTCATGATTCACCTTATGATTCTGGCAAAGTTTCCCATCGGTTACGGGTATAGAGCTCCACTCTGGTACAGTTATTGACGTCTTAATAGGTCGATTGAGAGTGTATATAGGAGCTGGAATATAATATTCGAGCTCAGTACCCCACTTAGTCACTTGAAGTGTGACTTTGCTCCGGATACTTGAGATGATTATTGTGACATCTCGTGCATTAGTCAGTCGGAAATTTGGGGACCAAATTTTTATAAGTGGGGGAGAATGTAAAATATGAAAAAAAAATATTTGGATTAACCCCTTTAATTAATTGGGTTTAATTAGTGGGCTGAAATTGGGCTAAAACCTAATGGGCTAAATCTAGTTGAAATTTTGAGTCCATTGGGTGACTTAGTTAAATTTTGAAATTTGGGCTTGATTGATTAGGGCCAAGCAGTGGTAACCAATCGTTTGGTTTGGATTTGGTGGTTAAACCTAGGTTAGATTTGGGGTTGGACTTGAGCTAGTCAGACCAAGTTCCAACGGCCTTAAAGCTTTAGAACCGTTTGCCAATTTGCGCGATTTCTTCCTCCCTTCGCCGCGAGATTTCCTCTTCTTTGCGATTTCTGCCCTTCGTCTCTTATCTCCTCCGCATCTCGCCGCCGTCGTTCGTCGGGTAGTAGATTCAGCTGGAGGGAGGGACTCCGGTCGAGCTCCGACGGGTGAGACTTCTCGTAGCGAAGCGTGTGATGCGATCTCGGTCGGCGATTGAGTTGGGATTCTGAGTTTAAGTGAGATTTGGGTAAGCAATTGATCCATTCCCTTAATTTGGATGAAATCCATGCTTGCTTGTGGTCTCACTACTAGTAGCTCGGATCGGTGTTTGGGCTGGTGGAGCTTGATGGTCGCGGAGATCGCTATTTGGGATCGCTCGTCGCCGCCTCTGCTCGATCCATTGTCGCCCTCGGGATTGTTGTCTTGATTTGCGTCTACCTACTCCGATCGAGGTGGATTATGGGTGTCAATAATTTCTTGATTATCGGTATCTCGCCTGGATTGAACAATTTATTGCTACCCTTCTGTGTTTACCACCATAATCGATCTGCTCTATGTTTCATCGACAGCGCTTATGATGTTGTTATCGATTTGTGGTTATTTGCGATCTAGGGTTGCTTCATGAGCGACCACCGATGTAACTAGGAAGCACCATCAATGCAACTATCGATTAGGTTGGCGTGGAGATTATGGTCTTGCGAAATTCATGGTAAGTCTGTTTATATTTTTGTTCTATGCAATGTGGATATAAACAACTATCTTAGCGATTGAATTGGTTTAAGATCTGGTATGAGATACGCCTATTTGAGTGGTAGTCGATCGTGCATATGGGATGAGCATGATTGTTTTATTTGAATAAGGATGTTGGAAGTGAGGATCGGATGAAAACAGATATATATATATATATATATATATATATATATATATATATTATGATTCGTTCTTGTATTTAACTAGGGATTATTTCTATTATCGCTTGATTTTTAGTTTGATGGTATAGTTGGAGAACAATCATGTTTATTCGTGATCATTTGATATGTGATGGTATTCAATTGTATACTATTGTTGAGGATACATGAATGTGGAGATGGATAGCTAATATCTTAGTTTTGATCAAATTCTGATCTTGGATATGTATGTTTATACTGTTTACCTTAGATCCACTCATATTTAATCATATGCTTGTCTTTGAGATATATACTCGGTACTTCATTGATTATCTAGCTCGGATAGGAACTATAAACCCTATTATGTATTAGGTGATAGATGTTAATAAGTACATGTGGTTAGAGTTATCTTTGTGACCTCAGATTGGAGTTCTTGGGTTACCATCACTAGGGTTAGGTGATGGATTGGATTATGGAGTCGATCGTTGTATCATCATACATATAGTGGTGCATTTAGTTGATGGATCTATTTAATACTGTGTACAAGTGTATGGTTGTGATTATGTGACCATGGACTAGAGGTCCTTGCGATGGTATATCCATTATGGATTGTGTCTCCCGTGAGTTATATGGACGGTCGATTGTATGATTCTTGACTAGAGGTCTTAAGCGTGGTGGTGTTCATGCATCTTGACTCTTTCGATAGAGAGTCTTGTGGATTGTAGTCCTTGCATAGTTGACCTTTTGGTTGACGGACTCCCCATGGGATAGGAGTGGTTGCGAGGATACATGTATGGAGCTATGCATCATTACATTTCATGCGTGCGTTCTGGGTCTCTAGGGATGGTGAGATGGAGATCGTCGCATCCTGCCTCCCGACCACTCGGGGTAGTGGTAAGGTTGAGTGAGCATTGGATGTCCCACTATATGGATGGTGGTGGAGATGCTTTGTCTTGTGCGAGTGGTGTTGCTCGCCCACTATGGTGGTTGTGTGAGGTGCTTGTCTGTGTCGGCGTTTGTCTACTCATGGTAGGGACAGCGTATAGCTATGGCCCTAGTAGCTTTTTGCTTACATACTACCAACTTCGGCCACTCGAGAGTGGTGGCGGTGAGTCGGGATAGTTGTCATGTACCACCAGGCCACTGGGTCGTGGTTGCGAGTTAGTTCATGACATGACCATGCATATGCACTGTTGATATATATGTATGCATGTATTTGATATATATATGTTTTACATATGCCTGTGAGATGCTGCATTTGATTGAGCTATGATTGCTGCATATGGTTGTTCATCATGATACATGTCATTTGCATTTTATATCTTTATGTATGTGTTGAGCATGATACATGTGTTGATTCATGTATGCATTTGATTAGCATCATGTCATCATTGTAGTATGACCGGGTTGTTATTACGGTGATCATATCTTATTCGTATATGTTGGCGTATTGGTCGGTATGGGATTGACTTAGTATGTTATATGGTTATGTTATTGTATACATTCGGGGATGATCTAGCATATGGTGATGACCGTCGTGTACGTACATTACTTCATGTTGATTGATGATTCGATTTAGTATATAGACATGACTTTGATTACTTGTTATTAGTTTGGATATTGTATGTCTATTGGACTCATCTTTGTATACCTGTAGATCTTCACATGTATACTTGTAGATCTATCCTTATATGTTGTTCATGCACTTTCTATATATTACCTGAGTTTATACTCACCACCCTGGACCACCGGGCTTCACATCGCCAGAATAACGAGTAGAAGATTCCTTGGGCGTTGAGCTCATGGTGATCCCATCTCACACCGGAGGAATGAACATGTTTTCCGTGTTGTTGTATTTCACGGATTGTTGTTTTGGTGGTTTTAACGTATTATTTCCGTATCTGTGATATACGGACGTGTTGTATGTATTTTGGCTTTGATGTGACTTCTATTATGTTTCTTGTTGTGTCAAGTCACTCGGAGTGCAGTTAGGTCATTGTATATTGTTTTATATATTTGTATGTTTATTTGCATTTTATATGTTGATATCTGTATATATATTGTTGTTAATAGCCTACGGGCCTTGTATTAACTCGATATGTTGCCACGTGAGGAGATGTCCGTTTGCTTTTCGACGGCATACTCTCGGGCGTGACAATTTTATTCGAGCCCTAGGTTGCGAAGTCCATTTTCGGATTTGATTTCGTTCGGACATTGAGTTTTGCTTTACTCGGTTTTGGTTCGTGAGTTCTGGGATCTGGCTGTTGCGGACATCTCCGAGCTACAAGGATTAAGGTATGTTAACTGTTATTACATATCCTTACATTGGTTATGCATTTAGTTGCTTATATAGTGCATGACTTGTAGGATATTGGTTAATTTCAACGTGGGTTTGAGTTGACCATGGGAAGCGATATAGTTGAGGTTATTAGACATGTACCGCATGCTCGAAAAGGTAATTACCTTTGAGCCGATGATCTAAGTCGGAAGCGGGAGTTAGGTAGTCACATCTCTTGTGGAGATCAAGGATTACGGTCCTAAGATTTTCACTAATTATGTTAGTCGGATCATTACCTATTGGGTAATGGACAGCGTATACTATTCTTGATGCGGATAGTAGAAAATTAGTTTGGAGATATTCATAGAGGATTTTGATCCTAGTTTGTCGTTCTAGGTTGTATAACATTGAGGAGTACTTTTGAGTACTTAACTCGGGTTATACAAGATAGTAGTGTTAGTTGAATACCATTATCCGGATTTAGCGGTACTTGGTGAAGAGATAGGAAATAACCTCGGGAAATAATGTATCACTTAGTCCCGGTTCGGATGATGTTGTGAGATAGTATTTTCCCACGTCATTTTGACTCATTGTCGAGAATTCTTGAGCTTTAGGTTGGGTGATCGTTTGGTAATGGAAGTACCATGCGAGTCGTTAGACTTGCGAAAGTTCGACCATTTAATAGCCCAAGAATGTGATTGGGTTGGTTTTGGCCACCCACGGGTTATCGGTTGACATCTTGATCGGGATGTTTGGATCTCCTACCGATCCTAGGAAGTCATAGACGAGTCATGTGTATAGAAATGACTCCATGTAAGTGTTTTAAAGAGTTGGAGATTTGATAAGCATATATTGCAAGTCAAATTATTGGAATTCAAATCTCCAAATGTTGGATAAAGGAGCAAGATTTAAAGTCATGAGTCACGGCGACTATTGGAGAGTTTTCCGATCATAGAAGACCGATTGCAGATTGTCGGCTGACTTCTCATGTTTATCTGAACTTCAGAGGAAAGACTCAGAAGGAGATTATGTGTGTGCGATGCGGTTCTGACGAGACCGCAGTCGATTATCCGATGGACCATTGTATCTGTTTCTACTATAAGCGTAGGTATCTACGAGAAGAGTATGTATTTTGAAGACTCGATTGAAGACTATGGATGATGCTTTCGGCGGACGATCCACAACCTCGAAAGAGATCATTACTGAAGATTGGTTATCACATCGGCGATCTACTACCTCGATATAGTTGAAGTTCTTTGATACTTTCATCGGAAGAAGTAAGTTACTGCGAAGAAGACATCTCGAAGACTTCGGACATTGACAACAATGGTTACCTTTCGACGACAACAAGTTACCTTCGAGCAGCGTGATTTATTACTTTTCAGCAGTTATGTTTTATACGAGGAGAGATTTTGGCGATAGTCGTATCTATCGTATTCTTCGATTGCAGCTATACCTTTCGCGAGATGGAGCGTGCTTTACGATGTTGTGATTCTTGATATTTTCAGGATGTGTATCTTTTGCTAGTACAGCGGTGTTTACCATCTCCATTGCGGTTGTTTGATTTGTACTTCATTTTTGATTGATTTGATTCCTCCATGATAGTCTTTGCATCTACATGAGCTCAGCCGTCAAGAACAGATGTGGACAAGTTTACATGATTTTTCGAGAAGAAGTATAGAAGACCGAAGGATCGGTCCTTCGGGGTATTACTTTAGGTTATCCTATTTGCGGATATATCGAGAGATACTGATAGTTATAGGTATCTGTGTCTAGAATGTTCTTATATATGATTAGAAGGGTTCCTATCGACTTGTGGGTTAGTGATTTTCTCTACCGTCAGGTGAGATGTTGATCAATAATCAAGAAGTCAAGGGATACCCTTAGCCTTTGCTAGACCTACCTCCACTATAGACATATCCTTACGGATAGTTGGATTGTTGGAGCGTTGGTATACTAGGACTCTCGGATGTACGTATCCGAGTATTGGATGTAGTTTTGGATGAACTCTCGAGCTTGCCCTTTGCATGGGCAAGTAGAGTAGCGATTGAGGTGATTTGGGAATAGTCCTAATATTGGGGACCTCATCTAGGAGATGATTTTATGGGTATCAGTGTTGCTAAACACTATGGGAGATTTATCTGCCTCAGTGTTTCTTCTTGAGAAGACTTGTAACTCTTTGTTAGAAGAGAGTCGGACCCTGAGGTTATGCATCGATTATCGATGATTGGAATGCATTAGTTGAGAATGAGTATCCTTCGTTAGGGATAGATGATTTGTTTAGATCATTAAATGACACTGTGTATATCCTAGGGTTGGCCTACATTGGAGGTTTGATATTGTAGTGACTTAGTGTCATACAATTATCATAGTCGGTGTGATGATTAGCTATCATTAGCTTAGAGTAAAAGGATGCAGTGTATAAAAGGCGATATTTCATACTTAGTATGAATTTTAGGAGTTGTTGATAATGTTGTTAGACTTATCGACGATTTAGTCGTTCATGGATTTGAGGAATCAAGTACTCTTGGAGTATTTGAGATCGATTGTCATCATATATGTGGAGGATATATTTATGAGATATATTCCCGATCTTAAGGAAGTTATGTTTCCCTAGATTGATTTGGTATTTACCATAGATGAGATAGGATGTGCTAGCGATACTATCGTCGACTTGTTGGACCGAGAAGGTGATGGCAATCACACTGGAAGTTGGAAGCTAGGTTTCAAGGCCTAGAAGGTGGTGACTTTGTGTCGGTGTTAGTTAATCCGTCGATATGGATGGAAGGGTATTATACATAGATAGCATCATTCGAGGATTAGGAGCGATCGATGCGATTGAATGAGACATATATTATGTGTATGCTAGTTGAGAAACGAGATTAGTCATTATAGTCTTCGATTACTTTCGATTAGGTGTAGCAGAATGAATTTTGGACATTAGATTAATTTCTCTTGTGAGAATAAATCTCAGTCCACAGGAAGGATAGTAGTTCCCGAGTTGCATTCATTTAGGAAGAGTTATTTTGAGGAGACTCTTCATTCGAGTGATGATTTATTCGGTGTATCCGAAAATAGTAAGTATTGAGGCGTTCGTTGGATGGAGCGATATATGGGACACGGTTGATTTGTAGTTTGATGTTGGGTATGCCAACAAGCAAAGTGGAATATTGTGACCAATAGGGTTATATCTTAGAAAGTGGGAGCCTAGTCGTTAGGTGTGTTGGAAGATTATCTAGAATTCGGAAAGGACTTGATAAGATTTGGGTAGTCGATGATCGAATAGCTAGGTCCGCTCATTTTCTTCCGAGCCGTAAGATGGATTTCGTTGGATCGCTTGATGGAATTATATCCATGGAGTAACCTTGAGTATCATTTCTGATAGTGATTCATGATTCACCTTACGATTCTGGTAAAGTCTTTCCATCATGGGTATAGAGCTCCACAGTGCGATTATCTATCTGATAGATGATCAATAGGTCGTTATTGAGACTTTAAAGGGTGATTGAGAGTGTATATAGGAGAATTTGGAATGTAATATTGAGCTCAAGACCCCCTTAGTCACTTGAGGGGTGACTTTTCTCCGGATACTTGAGATGATTATTTTGACACACCGTACAAGTATATAAGTCGGAAATTTGAGGACCAAATTTTTATAAGTGGGGGAGAATGTAAAATATGAAAAAAAAATTTGTATATTGATTAAATCCTTTAATTAATTGGGTTTAATTGGGCTAAATTAGGTTTTGGTATTGGGCTTGATTTGAATTAGGTGCTTGAGAACTTAACAGTGTATGGGGTTTGGCTTGAATCGATTGAGAACCGAACCACCTTTAAAGTTTCGATCGATTTGGCTTCTTCCTCGCGATTTCTCCTTTCTCGCGATTCCTGATTTCTTCCTCCGATCGCAAACCTCCATCTCCCTAATACCGGCCATCCTCGGCTCCTCCATTGGCCAGCCTCGGTTTAGCAACTGGCCGGCGTCGCCTACCTCACTCGCGAGCGACCTCGGCCATGATGCGACCATCCGGCTCGTGTCGCCCTAATCGGCTGTCAAGGATCGCACCTTTGGAGCTTGGATCGCCGCGCCACCCTCGTTACTGCTTGCCGTCTTTTCTTTCCGCGCTCTCGATTTCTTCGCTGCCTGCCCGATTCCCGCCGGAACCATTTATATCGGCTTTTTGGATCTCACTCTTACGATCTAATGGCGCTCGAGCTCACTGCCATCGACCGTGAACCTATGATCACCACAGCTGTTGCGGCGAGGTTGGATTTCGTCGGAGAAGTCTTTGCCGTGAAGAGCTAATCGGTAAGTTTTGGGTGTGCCTATTGTTCATTCTGTATTTACGTGTTTATAGTGGATTGTTAGTTGCAATCGATTATTGGTGAGAAGCTAAGGGAGTGATGTGTGATCAAGTTGATTTGGGAATCTTTGGATTTGTATTGGAGATAAGGTAAGTTATTTGGTTGTGTTTGGTATTAGATTTGTGAATATGCAGGTTGATATGGATGTTTAGATTTTCATATGTGAGGGTTGATTTGTAGATGAGTTAGGTGTTGTAAATGTTTAAGTGATCTATTCGGTGGATGTATTGAATTGATTAATTGTTATGATCATGCTTGATTTGGAAGTTAACTTTGAGTTGAGTGGTATTATTGATTTGGTGTAGATGATCTGCAGATTTGATGAATTGTTGGTTTGTTTCTGTAGTTGTGTTTACATCGATTATTCAAATCGATGTAGGTTATGTGTTTCACCTTAGATATGGTAATAGATAAGCAAATTTGGTGAGTTGACAATCGATCAAGTGGTGTGCATGGAGGTTATCTTTACGATTAGGGTGGGAGTATTCGGTTGAGGGTGTTTGTCGATTGTTTCTTTTATTGCCCATGGTGTTTTGGTTAATATTAGTTGATGTACATATGCTTTGATTTGGATTTTAGCGTATTGGACATATTGGTTATGCTACGATTAGGAGATGATGGTTGGGTTAAGCAAGGAAGGATGCGAATATAGAACAAATTAGTATTTTGTTCATATAATTGACTTGTGCTTAACCTAATTGTTATTATTATTCTACGGATGTTGATGGTTATGGATACATGAGCGTGGATATGGATAGCGGATTATTTGAGCCGTATCGGTGGGTAATATCTACAGTCCGGTAGTTTTGATCAATTCGATTGCATGATCTTGGATTTATGTTTATACTGTTTATCTTAAATCCACTCTTATTTAATCATATGCTTGTACTGCCTTGACCTTTGAGATATATACTCTGGCACTTCATTGATTATCTAGCTCGGATAGGAACTATAAACCCTATTATGTGTTAGCTGATAGATGTTTAATAAGTACATGTGGTTAGAGTTATTTTATGACCTCAGTTAGTTCTTGGGTTGCATCACTAGGTTAGGTGATGAGTCGTGGTTGACGAGTTGTAGTATTCCATGTCCTCCTCGGCCACTCGGGGTAGTGGTTGCGAGAGCATTGTGTGGATGGTGGTAGCGGAGATGCGTGGTCACCCACTATAGATGGTGGTGTCTACTCATGGGTAGGGGCTAGTGGTGGGACCATGCATATGCAGATATATATGTATGCATGTATTTGATATATGTTTTACATATGCACGTGAGATCTTGCATTTGATTGAGCTATGATTGTTGCATATGGTTGTTCATCATGATACATGTCATTTGCATTTTATTTCTTCTTATGTTTTGAGCATGATATATGCTTGATTGACGATGTATGCATTTGATTAGCATCATGTCATTTGTGGTATGGAATAGGTTGTTATTACTGATCATCTTGTACGTCATATGTTGGCGTATTGGTCGGTATGGGATTGACTTAGTACATGTTATATGGGTTATGTTATTGTATACTGTTCGAGGATGATATAGCTTATGGAGTTGCGACCGTCGTACGTTGGTACATTACTTTATGTTCATTGATCGATTTAGTATATACATTGAGTATGACTTTCTTAGTTACTTGTTATTAGAGTTGGATAAGATTGTATGTCTATTGGACTCATCTTTGTATACTGTAGATCTTCACATGTATACTTGTAGATCTATCCTTATATGTTGTTCATGCACTTCTATATATTACCCCGAGTTTATACTCACCACCCTGGACCACTGGGCTTCTCATGCCAGAATAACGGTAGAAGATTCCTTGGGCGTTGAAGCTCAGGTGATCCCATCTCACACCGGACGAATGGATATGTTTTCCGTATTGTTGTATTTCTACGGATTGTCGTTTTGTGGTTTTAACCTGTATTAGTTCCGTATTTGTGATATACGGACGTGTTGTATGTATTTGGTTTTCGATGTGACTTCTATTATGTTTCTTGTTGTGTCAAGTCACTCCGGAGTGCACAGTTGGGTCATTGTATATTGTTTATATGTTGTATGTTTCATTATATTTTGATATGTTGATATCTGTGTATATCATATTGTTGTTGTGGGCCTACGGGCCTTGTATTAACCCGATATGTTGCCACGTACAGGGGAGATGCCGTCCGTTTGCTTTTCGGCACGGCATACTCTCGGGGCGTGACAATTTTATTTGTATCAGAGCCCTAGGTTGCGAAGTCCATTTTTGGATTTGATTTCGTTCGGACATCGAGTTTTGCTTTACTCGGTTTTGGTTTGTGAGTTTTGGGATCTGGCTGTTGCGGACATCTCCGAGCTACAAGGATTAAGGTATGTTAACTGTTATTACATATCCTTCGGTTGGCTATGCATTTAGTTGCTTATAACAGTGCATGACTTGTAGTATGTTAATCAGTATTCATAACCGTGGTATGAGTTGACCACGGGAACGATATGTTGAGGTTATTAGACATGTACCTGCTATCGAAAAGGTAATTAACTTAGAGAGCCGTCGATACCTGAGTCGGAAAGCAGATTAGGTAGTCACATCTCTTGTGGAGATCAAGGATTCGGTCCTAAGATTTTCACTAATTATGTTAGTCGGATCATTACCTATTGGGTAATGGACAGCAGCGAGTATACTATTCGATTGGATAGTAGATTAGTTGGATAATGATATTCATAATTTTGATCCTCTAGTGGTCGTTTAGGTTGTATAACATTGAGGAGTACTTTTGAGTACTTAACTCGGGTTATACAAAGATAGTAGTGTTAGTTGAATACCATTATCCGAATTTTAGCCGGTACTTGGTGGAAGAGATAGGAAATAACCTTCGGGAAATAATGTATCAGTTGGTCACAGTTCAGTGATGTTGTGAGAGGGTATTTTCCCATGTCATCTTTGACTCATTGTCAGAATTCTTGGGCTTTAGGTGGGTGATCGTTTGGTAATGGAAGTACCATGCAGTCGTTAGACTTGCAAAGTTACGACCATTTAATAGCCCAAGAATGTGATTGGGTTGGTTTTGGCCACCCACGGGTTATCGGTTGACATCTTGATCGGGATGTTTGGATCTCTACCGATCCTCTAGGAAGTGTATAGACCGAGTCATGTGTATAGAAATGACTCAGTAAGTGTTTTAAAGAGTTGGAGATTTGATAAGCATATATTGCAAGTCAAATTATTGGAATCGAAATCTCCAAATGTTGGATAAAAGGAGCAAGATTAAAGTTAAGTCATGAGGCACGAGCAACTATTGGAGAGTTTTTCGATCATAGAAGACCGATTGCAGATTGTCAGCAGCTTCTCATGTTTATCAGCGAACTCAGAGGAAAGACTCCGAAAGGAGATTATGTGTGTGCAGTGCGGGTCACGACGACACCAGAGTCAGATTATCCGATGGACCATTGTATCTGTTTCTACTATAAGCAGCCGGTATCTACGAGGAGAGTATGTATTTTGAAGACTCAGTTGAAGACTATGGATGATGCTTTCGAGCGGACGATCCACAACCTCGAAAGCCGAGATCATTACAGAAGATTAGGTTATCACATCAGCAGCGATCTACTACCACAGATATAGTTGGAGTTCTTTGATACTTTCATCCGGAAGAAGTAAATTACTCGTGATCACCAAGACATCTCGAAGACTCGACGTTGACAACAATGTTACCTTCGATAGACAACAATGCTACCTTCCCGTAGTTACGATTATGTCGAGGAGAGAGAGTATACGATGATGGTCGTATCTATGCGGTATTCTTCATTGTGTATATACCTTTCAGAGATGGAGCGTGCTTTGATGTTGCGATTCTTGATATTTTGCGGATGTGTATCTTTTGCTAGTACAATGTGTTTACCATCTCCATTGCGCTTGTTTCATTTGTACTCTTAGCATTGATTTCATTTCTCCATGATAGTCTTTGCATCTACATGAGTCACCGTTTACATGATTACTACTTTAGGTTATCCTATTTGCGGATATATCGAGAGATCTTGGTAGTTTATAGGTATCTTTGTCTAGAACATTCTTGATAGGGTTGAAGGGTTCCTATCGACTTGTGGGTTGGTGATTTTCTCTACCATCGGTGAGATGTTGATCAACAATCAAGAAGTCAAGGATACCCTTAGCCTTTGCTAGACATACCTCCTATAGACATATCCTTACGGATAGTTGGATTGTTGGAGCGTTGGTATACTAGGACTCTCGGATGTACCTATAATCTGAGAGTATTTGGATGTAGTTATGGATAAACTCTCGGGCTGGCCACTGCATGGGCAAGTGGAATATGCGATTGAAGTGATTTAGAATAGTCCGATATTGGGACCTCATCGGAGATGATTTTACGGGTATCAGTGTTGCTAAACACTATGAGAGATTTATCTACCTCAGTGTTCTTCTTGAGAAGACTTGTAACTCTTTGTTAGAAGAGAGTCGGACCCTGAGGTTATGCATCGATTATCGATGATTGGAATGCATTAGTTGAGAATGAGTATCCTTCGTTAGGGATAGATGATTTGTTTAGATCAGCTAAATGACACCTGTGTATATCCTAAGGTTGGCCTACGACTGGAGGTTTGATATTGTAGTGACTTAGTGTCATACAATTATCATGGTCGGTGTGATGATTAAGCTATCTGTAGCTTAGAGTAAAAGGATGCAGGTGTGTGTGAGGCGATAATTTCATACTTGGTATGAATTTTAGGAGATGTTAGACTTATCGACGATTTAGTCGTTCATGGATTTGAGGAATCAAGTACTCTTGGAGTATTTGAGATCGATTGTCATCATATTTAGGATATATTTATGGATATATTCCCAATCTTAAGAAGTTGTGGTTTCCTAGATTGATTTGGTATTTACCATAGATGAGAATAGGATGTTTTAGCGATACTATATCGACTTGTTGGACCAAGGTGATGGAATCACAGTGGAAGTGGGAAGCTAGGTTTCAAGGCCTAGAAGGTGGCTGACTTTTGTGTCAGTGTTAGTTAATCCGTCCGATATGGATGAAAGGGTATTATACGCAGATGCATCAGTTCAGGGATTAGGAGCGATCCCGATGCAGTTGAATGAGACATATATTATGTGTATGCTAGTTGAGGAACTAGCGAGATTAGTTATTATAGTCTTCCAGTTACCTTCAGTTCTAGGTGACAGCGTGAATTTTGGACATTAGATTAATTTCTCTTGTGAGAATAAATCTCCGTCTCTGGGAAGGATAGTAGTTCCCAGAATTGTAATTCGATTTAGGAAGAGTTGTTCAGAAGACTCTTCATTCGAGAGTGATGATTTATTCGGAGTGTATCCGAAAATAGTAAGTATTGAGACGTTCATGTTGGCGGAACGACATATGGGACACGGTTGATTCCGTAGTTTGATGTTGGTGTGCCAACATGTAAAGGTGGAATATTGAGAGAAGGAAGTGGGAGCCTAGTACGTTAGACTGTGTTGGGAGATTATTTAGAATTCAGAAAGGACTTGATCGGATTTGGGTAGTCGATGGTCGATTAGCTAGGTCCGCTCATTTTCTTCCGGGCCGTAAGATGGACTCCGTTGGATCGCTTGATGGAATTATATCCAGGGAGTATCCTTGGGTATCATTTCTGATAGTGATTCATGATTCACCTTATGATTCTGGCAAAGTTTCCCATCGGTTACGGGTATAGAGCTCCACTCTGGTACAGTTATTGACGTCTTAATAGGTCGATTGAGAGTGTATATAGGAGCTGGAATATAATATTCGAGCTCAGTACCCCACTTAGTCACTTGAAGTGTGACTTTGCTCCGGATACTTGAGATGATTATTGTGACATCTCGCTTGTGCATGAGTCGGAAATTTGGGGACCAAATTTTTATAAGTGGGGGAGAATGTAAAATATGAAAAAAAAATATTTGGATTAACCCCTTTAATTAATTGGGAAAACCTAATGGGCTAAATCTAGTGAGTCCACTTAGTGAAATTTGGGCCAAATTTGTGAACCCAAATCAGGTTTGGTTTGGATTTGGCTGGGTTAAACCTAGGTTAGATTTGGGGTTGGACTTGAGCTAGTCGAACCAAGTTCCAACGGCCTTAAAAGCTTTCCGAACCCGTTTGCCAATTTGCGCGATTTCTTCCTCCCTTCGCCGCGAGATTTCCTCTTCTTTGCGATTTCTGCCCTTCGTCTCTTATCTCCTCCGCATCTCGCCGCCGTCGTTCGTCGGGTAGTAGATTCAGCTGGAGGGAGGGACTCCGGTCGAGCTCCGACGGGTGAGACTTCTCGCTGGTAGCGGGGAGTCGGCGGTGATGCGATCGGGTCGGCGACGGTGAGTTGGGATTTACGAGTTTCGGCTGAGATTTGGGTAAGCAATTGATCCATTCCCCTTAATTTGGATGAAATCCATGCTTGCTTGTGGGTCTCACTACTAGTAGCTCGGATCGGTGTTTGGGCAGGTGGTGGAGCTTGATGGTCGCCGGAGATCACTATTTGAGCAGTCGCTCGATCGCCGCCGCCTCTGCTCAGTCCATTGTCGCCGGTCGAGTTGTCGTCGATTTACGATCGTCTACCTACTCGATCGAGGTGGATTATGCGTTGTCAATAATTTCCCCTTGATTATCGTATCTCATTGCGAGCAAATTTATTGCTACCCTTCTGTGTTTGCCACCATAATCGATCCGTGCTCTATGTTTCATCGCATGACTTATGATGTTGTGTCGATTTACTGGTTGTTGCGATCTAGGGTTGCTTCATGAGCGACCACCGCCTCATAACTAGGAAGCACCATCAATGCAACTATCGATGGGTTGGCGTGGAATTGCGGTAGATTCGACAATTTCATGGTAAGTCTGTTTATATTTTTGTTCTATGCAATGTGGATATAAACAACTATCTTAAAAAGCGATTGAATTGGTTTAAGATCGGATGAGATATGAGATCTGCCCTATTTGGAGTGGTAGTCGATCGGTGCATATGGGATGAGCATGATTGTTTTATTTGAATAAGGATGTTGGAAGTGAGGATCGGATGAAAACAGATATATATATATATATATATATATATATATATATATTGTGATTTCAGGTATTCTTGTATTTAACTAGGGATTATTTCTATTTGACTGAAGGCTTGATTCCAGAACTACTGTGGACAATGGAAATTTAGTTTGGTAAGCTTGATCTAGTGATGGTATAGTTGGAGAACAATCATGTTTATTCGTGATCATTTGATATGTGATGGTATTCAATTGTATACTATTGTTACAGGACTTTGATGGTGAGGGATACATGAATGTGGAGATGGATAGCACGGATTATGTATCAGGTGGGTAATATCTACCTGGTCCGGTAGTTTTGATCAAATTCCCGTGCATGATCTTGGATATGTATGTTTATACCTGTTTACCTTAGATCCACTCATATTTAATCATATGCTTGTACTGCCTTGACCTTTGAGATATATACTCTGTTACTCATTGATTATCTAGCACGGATAGGAACTATAAACCCTATTATGTATTAGCTGATAGATGTTCAGTAAGTACATGTGGTTAGGGTTATCTTTGTGACCTCAGATAGGGTTACTGTGTTACCTAACTAGAGTTAGGTGATGGATTGGATTATGGAGTCGATCGTGATATCATAACCGTGTTAGTGGTGCATTTATGGTGGATCTAGTTGTCTGTGCATAGATAAGTGTATGGTTGTCAGTATGTGACCATGGACTAGAGGTCCTAGCGCGATGGTATATCCAATATGACGTGTATGTATGGTTATATGGACGGTCGATTGTATATCGCTACTGACTAGAGGTCTTAGCGTGGTGGACTGTCAGATAAGTATGACTCTTCGTGCGATAGAGAGAGTCTTGTGATTGTAGTCCTTGCATAGTTGACTTTTGGTTGACCAGGACTCCCCATGGGATAGGGAGTGAGGCGAGGATACATGTATGGAGCTATGCATCATTACAACGATCGAGTCTGTCTTGTGGTTGAGACGAAGTCGTCCCATCCCGCCTCCCGGCCACTCGGGGTAGTGGTAGCAGGTGAGGGCGAGCATTGGATGTGCCGCTTCGCCACTATGGATGGTGGTAGCCGGAGACGCGCACCGCCACCGTGCGAGTGGTGTTAGCACTCGCCCACTATAGACGTGGTTGTGTGAGGTGCGCTTGTCTGCAGCGCGGCGTTGTCTACTCATGGGTAGGGACAGTGGCTTGCAGCAGGGCCCCTAGAGTAGTTAGCTTTTATGCTTACACGCTCACCATACTACCCAACGGCCACTCGAGTGGTGGCGGAGTCGGGCTAGTTGTCATGTGTGCCACCACAGCCACTGGGTCGTGGTTGATGTCCGCAGACATGACCATGCATATGCATCGATATATATGTATGCATGTATTTGATATATGTTTTACATATGCCTGTGAGATGCTGCATTTGATTGAGCTATGATTGTTGCACATGCTTGTACATCATGATACATGCCATTTGCATTTTATTTACTGCTATGGGTTGAGCATGATACATGCGTTGATTGCATTATATGCATTTGATTAGCATCATGTCATTGTGTGGTACGGACCGAGTTATTATACAGGTGATCATATACTGTTCATATGTCTGAGTATTGGTCAGGTATGGGTTTGACCTGGTACGTTATATGGTTATGTTATTGTATACCTGTTCAGGATGATCTAGCATATGGCGTTGTTGCATCGCCGTGCACGCTGGTATATTACTTCATGTATGATTGTTTTAGTATATACATTGAGTATGACTTTACTGTAGTTACTTGTTATTAGAGTTGGATAAGATTGTATGTCTATTGGACTCATGCTGTATACCTGTAGATCTTCACATGTATACTTGTAGATCTATCCTTATATGTTGTTCATGCACTTTCTATATATTACCCCTGAGTTTATACTCACCACCCGGGACCACAGGCTTCTGCCGCCCGATAATGAGTAGAAGATTTTCCTTGGGCGTTGAGACTCCGTCGGTGATCCCATCTCACACCGGACGGAGGGATATGTTTTCCATATTGTTGTATTACTATGGATTGTTGTTTTGGGTTTTTTACGTCGTATTGTTTCCGTATCTGTGATATACGGATGTGTGGTATGTATTTGGTCTTTGATTCGACTTCTATTATGTTTCTTGTTGTGTCAAGTCACTCCGGAGTGCACAGTTGGGTCATTGTATCTTGTTGATCTGTTTGTATTGTTTCCGCTGTGTTTATTATGTTTGATATGATGATATCTGTGTATATCATATTGTTGTTGTGGGCCTACAGGCCTTGTATTAACCCGATATGTTGCCACGTACAGGGGAGATGCCGTCCATTTGCTTTTCGGCACGGCATACTCCCGGGGCGTGACACTTAACATGTCAGAAAAAATTGAATGTTAGGTGTGAGATGGAAAATTAAACAGATCAATGAGAACCAGATGTTTAGCAATAGTAAATTCCTAGCATGCTAAAGTTGATTGGATATTTAGAAGAAAAAATACAAATAGATAAAAAAGGATCGGATGTTTAATAATGTAAAGTTCTGATAGGCCAAGATTTACCACATGTTTATAAGTGAGTGAAATATTGACAAGTCAAGGATGATCGAATGTTAAAATGAAGAAGTCCTAGTAGGTTGTGGTCAATTGACTACTAGACAATGTGAGATTTCAACCTTATAAAAGCTAAAATATGAGTATTATTCGATTATTATGGAGTGGTAATTTGCTGATGAATCATAAACCTCTAGATTGAAGGTTTGAGGGAGTTTACGAATATTTTGAATGTGAATAATCAACTGCTAGGTATTAGCAATCATCTTCTTCATCATGTTCAAGTGAATAGAGTTTAGAACTCGATTGTCAAACTTAGTTGATCGTTATTTGTCGATTGTTGGAGAGGAGTTGTAGATTGATGTCATTGTTCGAACAAATAGAAAGTTTAGCAATCAATTGCGAAACTTACCTATTTAGGTATAATCAAGTGATGTGGTTAAAGCTGTGCTAGAAAGAGCTATCCTATATGTGTGAGATCTATAGTGGATCAATCGATTGATGAACACTAATAGCGGACTATTAGACAAAAATCAACCTCGACTTGAACCCTATAAAAGAGGATTTTGTGAAGGATTTAGAGCCCTATAAAAGAGGATTGATGTCATGATTATTCATATACATTGATTTAATTTTTTGTAATTAAGGATAAATGTCATTATTTGACATCTTAGGTAGGACGATTAATATCTAGGTAGAAATGCATGATCTCTCAATTTAGGGAGAATTAATTTACTTCTTATAAGAGTTATAAGATGACTTGTTTGTATATTGAAATACATTAGACACAAGTGAGATATTTGGATGATGAGCTAAGTTCAGTGTGCTAATATTGTGCATTTACATGAGAATAGCAGCATCAAATAATATGGATTTTACATGTATCAATCATGGAAAAATCTAATATACAAATCATATATACTTGACCTATAGAGTAGAGCTGTCAAGTTGAGTTAGGGTCGCCGGATCGGTCCGCCCCGTCAAATAATTTAAGTGGGTTGGATTGAACTTTTATCAACCCTCCATTTTGTTTAACTCTAAGCGGATCGACAGCAAGTTCTGTGTCTAGACGGGTTGGCCCGCCGTGACACGGGTTGGTCCGCGGGTTGAGAAATGTCAAAAGATAAGTTTTTCACTATTACAATCTTCTTCTATCACACATACACCTCAACAAAATATAAAAGAAGTTAAGAGTAAAGAACAAAAGAATATTTTTTATACTCTAATTATTTTTTATTATCTTGTCACTACTATTTTAATCGATATAGGAAATAATGATATATCAAAATCAAATAATTACCCAAGCTAAAAAATCTCAATTGAATATCTATTTGAAGGAGAAAAAATTTACATTTACATATTATCAAGATTTGGATATTTTGGAACATTAGAAAGGAATCAAAAACATCGGTACTCAATTTTATAAGTCGATAATTGAATCTCAATTATAAGATTTTAGTTACTTCAAATACTTATTTTTTTAATCATGGTTAGAGCTATCAAGTTGGGTTAGGCCCATCAGGTTGGCTCGTCCCGCCAAATAATTTAGGTAGGTCGGGTTGAAATTTTATCAATCCGTCATTTTGGCGGGCCTAAACGGATCGATCCGCACGGGTTGCAGGTCTAGACGGGTCGGCCCGATGTGGGCACGGGTTGGCCCGCGGGTTGAGAAATGTCAAAAGATGGAACATGTGAAAATAAAATTGTATAAGTTTTTTTTTACCAATATTCTAATATTAATTAATAAGAGAAGTTCTTCACCATCACAATATTTTTCTATCACATATACACCTCAACAAAGTGTAAGAGAAACGGGGCAAGGGCCTAGTGGCTAGCGCATGCAGACGTTGCACTAGAGGACAATGGGTCAATCCCTCGCAAATACGAGGGTGCCGTCCCTCCATGCGTTAGTTACTAGTCTTAAGGGCCAAAGACCTACCGTGATTTACCTCCCTTACGATGGTCCAGGGGCGGACTGGTAGGGGCTACTAGATTGGCGGATTCCAACCTTTTGCACTAGAAGAGAAATTAAAATGAAAAAACAAAATAATATTTGATGTACTCTAATACTTTTTTTTTTCTTGTATACTTTAATTATTTTATATTATCTTATCATTACTATTCCAAACGATATAGAAAATGATGACATATCAAAATCAAATAATTATAAGAGCTAAAAAATCTCAATTGGATCTCTATTTAGAAGAGTAAAAATTTAAATTTATATATTATCAAGATTTGAATATTTTGGATCATTGGAAGAATAAAAAACATCGGTACTCAACTTTATCGGTCGATAATTAAATCTCAATTATAAGATTTTAATTACTTCAAATGTTTGTTTTTTTAATCATGGTACTCCATTTGTCTTACCGATCATCGTCACAAATTCTCAACACCTTAATAATTTTAGATATAGTTTTTTAATTTTTGTGGCCTGCGGGTTGGCCCGCCTAACCCGCAACCTGCCTTGGATTGAGTTGGGTTGGAGATTTCTCAATTCGCCAAGATGGCGGGTCGACTTGCCCCTCTCTGCTAAATGTTGGGTTAATGGCGGGTTGGCCCGCCACGCCATGGGTCAACCCATTTGATAGTTCTAATCATGATACTCTATCTGTCTTACAGATCATTACCTCAAGTCCTCAACACCTCAGCAATTTTAGATATATTTTTTAAATTTGTGTGGCCCACGGGTTGACTCACCTAACTTGCAACCCGCCTTAGGTTGGGTTGGGTTGGAAATTTCTCAACCCGCCGAGATGGCGGGTCGACCCGCCCCTCTTCGCTAAATATTGGGTTTATGACGGGTTGACCTGCCCCGCCATGGGTCAGCCCATTTGATAGCTCTACTATAGAGCATGATTAGAAATTAATTTTAAAATCAAGTTTTAATATCAAAAACTTAATCAATTAGAGAAAACTCTTAAAAAGATGAAAAATATATTGTAAAGGGTCAAAGAAAGAAAGTCTAGATTTAGTTAGGTAAGAACTACCTAAGGGTAAAAAATGTTTGAGATACAAATGTAAATTCAAGGAAAGAAGCCCTCGTACCATAGAATTCTATATAACTATGGAATAAACCCTAAGTATAAGGTTAGAGTTAAGGTGCAAGGGACTGATACGAATCGAGGGTAGGATTGTCCTGAGTTATAACCCAACTCAAATATTTTTTTTATTACTTCTTAGCCTTGCCCAATTCTAATCTTGAATTAGTCCATTTCTAATTTTTGAATTAACCCAACCCAATTCTAATTCCTAGATTCGTCTATGCAAGAGAGGTCATCCTTAGTGTTGACATTGATGAAACTAGCATGACTAAGGCTTCTAAGAATCAAGAAGAGTCATTAGCAAGGTATTTAGGGAGGTTATTCCTAGTGAGTACCTAATAAATCCAAGGAGACCCAATAAATATTAGGTTCCTAAGAATGTGATATCTTCGTATAAATGAATTTAAGATGTGTCAACTTTGAAAAAGTAGTTAATCCAATTATGATAAAGTTGTTGGTACAATCTTGCCCCAAACATTAATTACTTTTGATGTTTGACAATCAAGTTTAAGTTAGGTAATATTGATGATCTAACATGAATATTAAGTGACGGTACAAGGAAAGTTCAAGTATAGAGACTCAGTAAGGGAAGTCCAAGCATGAAAACTTGGCAGTGTAAGTCCAAGTATGTAATCTTAGCGGCGTAAGTCCAAGTGTAACTTGGCAATAGAAGTCCCGGAGTATGACTCTTGGCAGAAAAGTCCCAATGCACGATCTCTTGAAAAAATGAGACCTTATAGCATCACAAAGTCGAATGAAGCACTTGAAGGCAAGTTCAAAGGGTGAGGAGTTGTGGACTTGAATGCATCCTAAAGGTGCGAGACTGATGGAAGAAGCTTGAAGGTTTAGGTCTAGGCTAAGGGTAAATGTCAAGTATGAGAGGAGCATACTTGATGTGTTAAACCTCAAATTTTGAGGTGTACCAGTCGATTGCCTGTTGAGAGCAGTCAACTGGCAATGGGAAATCCCGACTTGGGAAGTCCCGAGCCGAACTTCCCCACTCGGGAAATCCCGAGCCGAACTTCCCCACTCATGAAGTCTTGAGCAGTGCTCGAGAAGTCCTGAGTAGAGCTTGAGAAGTCTTTCCTGAGTGGAGCTCGACTCAACGCTCAGACAAAGGAAGTCCCAAGCGATAGTCGGCAAGCCTACAAGTGCTTGAGCAATTGATTGTTGTGGTGAAGCAATCAATTGGTTGCGGGTAGTCAGGATGACTGAGGTGCTCAGGACAGCTGCCGCTCGGGAAGTTGAGACACAATGCTCCGATGAAGCAGTCAACTGCTGTAATGAAGCAGTCAACTGACTTTAGCGAACAGTTGACTGATAAAGTAGAGCAGTTGACTAATCAACTGAATTTCGACGTGGAAGGAGTCATTGTAAGACAAAATTCTAGCAACCAGTCGATTGGTCAGCGGAAATCAACTGATATGAGGCTTATACAAGGAGTTTTGGAGCTTGGAGAAAGGTTAACGAATTTTTCATAGAATCATCCAAAAGTTCTCCATGTGTTTTCCAAGTCTTTCCTCTCTAAATCTCTTCTTCCAAAGCTTATTCTTAAAATCTTATAAGAAGAAGAGATCATTGTAAGAAGGTTTCTTCCACCTTAGTGTTCATCTAAAGAAGAAGATAGTGAAAGTTTGTAAGAGGAGTAATCCACCTTAAGGATTGTGGTGGAGTAGGAGTGGATCTCCAAACCACGTTGCATCTTTATGTTAGCATTGTTTTTGAATTGTTTTCGATTCTATCTTTTAATTCATATTTTCTTCCACTAACAAAGTTGTAGAAAGAAATTGAAGAAGCGCTATTCACCCCCTCTAGCACAACTCACGGTCCTAACAATTGGTATCAAAGCTCGGATCACCTTGGAAGAACTAACTATCAACTGAAGCATTAAGATGACATTTTAAGAGAGATATAGCACTGCACGACCACCTTTCTTTGATTGCAACAATTTCACATATTGAAAGGTAGAGTGGAATATTATTTAATGAATGATATAAAAAATTGGGTTAGCGTTGTAGATGGGTTCAAAAAATCGATGGACCAATTTGGAGCACCTCTCCCAACCAAAGATTGGACAAAAAAATTGTTCGACAAAGCTCAAGCAAATGCAAAATCCACAACTATACTATAATGTGGACTCTTGAAGGAGCAACTCAATAAAGTCAACCCTTTCAATTCCACTAAGGAGCTTTGGGAAAAGCTCATTGAGTTGAATGAAGGATCAAAAGAATCAAGGAGAGTCAAAAGGGATCTCTTGGTAAGTCAACTTCAAACCTTCATCATGAAAGCAAATGAAACCATGATTCAAATATACGGTAGGCTCAAAGAAGTTGTCAACGGGCTTCATGTAATAGGTGAGAAAATTGATAATCGAGATCTTGTGAGGTATGTGTTGTTAGTGCCTATAAGATTCACATATCTCCATAATGACATAATATTGTCTACTTTGGGTCTAAGCCCTCATGGTTTTGTTTTTGGACTTTACCCAAAAGGTCTCATGCCAATGGAGATATCTTTTTATCTTATAAGCACATGATCTTTTCCATGTCTTACCAATGTGGGACTTTGATTGTATTTCCAATACTCCAACAATCCCCCCTCAAACGAAGGACCACATTGAACCCCCTCCCTCAAGCCTATCCGTCCTCCAAGGACATCATCTGCTTGATATCCGATCCTCAACCCACCAGAACTTCTTGTCAACTGTCTGGTCCTCTTGACCCAGCTAGACTTCCTGCCAGTTGTTCGGTCCTCCCGACCCAACTGGACTTCCTGTCAGTTGTCTGATCCTCCCGACCCAACTGGACTTCCTACCTAGTGTTTGGTTCTCTTGATTCGGACATGGGAGCTTAACTTCCTTCGTTCGAGGTTCATGGCTTGACATGGACCATGACTCTGATACCAATTGTTAGTGCCTATAAAATTCACATATCTCCACAATGGCATGATATTGTCCACTTTGGGCCTAAGCCCTCATGATTTTGTTTTTGAGCTTTACCCAAAAGGTCTCATGCCAATGGAGATATCTTTTCATCTTATAAGCATATGATCTTTTTCATGTCTTACCAATATGAGACTTTGATTGTATTCCCAATACTCCAACATGTGCTCCAAGATTTTCCTAGAAACATCTTATGGACATAAATGGCTGATGCATATAAGGTTTCTAGAGATCTTTCTTTAGTTAAAATATATGAATTATTTTGTGAATTTGAACTTCATGAACAAGCTAACATGTCTTCAAAAGAGAAAAACTTAGCTCTTGTTGTAGAAAAGAACGAAAAGAAGAAGAATGAGGAATCCTCATCATCTGAGTCCGATCAAGAGTTATCAAATAGCGATGAAGAGATGCCCGCTAGTGAAGTGGCTCATTATGTCAAAAAGATGATGGGAAGAACAAGAAGATTTAAGAGGGAAAATGTGAAGAAGATGTTTCAATCTTCAAAATGTAAGTCTAGTAATAGTTTGAATTCTATACTAATGTTATTTGCTATGAATGCAACATGAAAGGGCACATCAAGCCAAATTGCTCAGATGTAAAGAAGAAAGAAGAAAAGGAGAAGAAGAAGGAAAAGAAAAAGGAGAAGAAAAACGAGGTCATGGTGGCCCAAACTACATGGGAAATCCAAAGCATTGATAATTCTTTGGATGAGGAAAAGCTACGCCATATCACCCAACACATGGCATTTATGGTCTTTGAGGATGACAAGGAAGCCTCAAGTCAAGGAGAAGAATCAAGCGTCAGAATCGTCATCTAGTGACGATGAGGTAAAGATTCTCTCAAGTAGAATTGCTTTATAAGACTATTGCTTATCTTAAGAATGTTTTAGTTAAGTCACAATCTAGGGTTAAGGACTTAATGTTTAAAATTAGGAAAATTAGAAGTGAAGCATCCACATCTAGTGAGTCAAGCATGCTTAAGGAAGAAAATGATAATTTGAAGAATCAAGTACTTGAGCTAAATACATGTTTAGAAAAATTTACAAATGGCTCAAAATACCTTGACATGATTCTTAAAGATCAAAGAGTCATTTATAATAAGGTTGGAATATGATATAAACCTAAGGACAAAGAAGTTGCATATATTTCCCTTCTAAGTAGAAATTCAACCATTAAAGGTAAGGTAAACAAAGCGTGAGTACCTAAGAAGTATTTAAATGATGGTTCCAGACCAAATGTATAGGTACCAAACAATGTTGTTTAGGTAGAAGAATCAAGTATGTGGATTGTGGATAGCGATTGCTCAAGACATATGATCAAGGATGTGAGCAAGTTTTCCACAATTAGTTGCATAAAGAAGGGAACGATATCTTTTGGAAAGAGTAGAAACCTCAAGATTATGGATAGAGGTACAATCGAGGTATCACCCAACATTATTATTCATAGTCTTATTAGTTAAGAATATGAAATTTAATTTTCTTAGTGTAATCCAATTATGTGATGCATGATATAATATAGAATTTCAATCCACTAAGGGTGTGTTTGGTTGGGGGTCATCTGTGATAACCTTGGTTATCCATCCAAGGTTATCAAAGAAAATCTTATTTGGTTTAGGATTTGAACGATTACCAAGTCATGATGGATGCCTGACACGTCATGCCACGTCAGCAAAAGGATTATGGATGGGAGAATTGGAAAACTTTCAAGAAGTTTGGTTTTTCTTGATTCCCTTGGTTATGATTTTTTTTTCCAAAAATACCCTCTAATTTTTACCATTTAGGATAAAATTATCCTTATCAATTTATCAAACATCAGCCATCGGTCGTTTATCGCTATCGCTCGATCGTCGATTGATCGCCGCCGATCGTAATCCGATCGCCATGTGCTTGGTTAGGGGTAATATTGTAAATGTCACAATAAGTAATACATTAAAACCTTTAAACAAACTAGATTTTGTCTCATTACCTAGGATTAAACCAAACGACATTAAGTTATATTTTATTCCTCATAACCTTGGTTATGTGATTACTTGGTAATCACATGACTAAGGTAATCACAGATGACCCCCAACCAAATGCACCCTAAGTGTTTAATTAAACATAATAGTTTAGAATATTTTATGTTAGTTGGATATAGGAAAATAAATTTCAACTATGTTGATCTTTCCTATGCTTCTAACATTTCTATTAAGTGTCTCATATCAAAAGAAGAAGAAGGATGACTATGACATAGAAGACTTGGACACATCAATATGAAAAAACATAGCCAAAATAGTCAAATTGGAGCTAGTAAAGGGATTGCCAAAGATCAAGTATATCAAGGACAAGATGTGAAATGCATGCCAAGAGGATAAACAGTCTAAGTCATCATATGAGAGTAAAACTCTAACTAATATTTCTTTACCTTTAGAGTTATTATATTTAGATCTTTTTGATTGTCATAGTAATCCATCATTAGAATGTAACAAATATTGTTTAGTGATAATTGATGATTTTTTTGAATATACTTGGGTCTATTTCATGAAACATAAGGATGAAACCCTAGAAATAATCATAGAATTTAGCAAAATGGTAGAAAATAAAAAGAATCTAAAAATCAATCAGATTCGAAGTGATCACGGTGGAGAATTTAAAAAACTCAAAGTTCTTTAAATTTTGTTTAGAACAAGGATATAAGCATGAGTTTTCTTGTCCAAGAACACCCCAACAAAATGGGATAGTGGAAAGAAAAAATCGTATTCTACAAGAAGCAGCTGAGACTATGCTTAATGTATATTCTTTACCTAGTTACTTGTGGGTTGAATCGGTTAATACCATTTGTTATATCAAAAATCATGTCTTAATCCATAGTTTTTTAGGGAAAACACCTTTTGAATTATGGAATGACACAATTCCTATAATTCATTATTTCAAAGTCTTTGGTTGCAAAGTTTATATCTTAAATACCAAATATAATCTAGAAAAATTCGAGTCTAAGGCAGATGAACGAATCTTGATTGGATACTCATCCACTAGTAGAGGATATAGAGTATACAACAAGAGGACTCAAAAGATTGAGGAATCCTCTAATGTTGAATTTGATGAGTCTACTAGTACCTACACTAAGAAATCCTCCATTGATAAGGATATCAATGCAAGAAATCAAGACATTACTCAAGGGATTCAAAATTTAAATTTAGAGGGATCAAGAGGGAGGAAGAGGAGATTCCGATGATGAACAGAGGAAGGATAATAATGATCAATTTGAATGTGATTCACCCACACCTCCTAGGATCTTAAGAATTCATTAAAATTATCCTCTAGACTAAGTAGTAGGAGAACTCTCACAAAGAGTAAGGACTAGATCCTACTTTAGAGATCCTACTAGTCAAGTTGCCCTAATATCTCAAATTGAGCCAAAATCAATTAATGATGCCTTGCTTTATCTGAATTGGATACTAGCAATGCAAGAAGAGTTAGCCTAATTTGAGAGAAGTCAAGTATGAGAGTTAGTCTCTAGACCCAATGATGACACAATTGTTACAACAAAATTGGTCTCTAGAAACAAATTAGATGATCAAGAAAGAGTTACAAGAAACAAAGCTAGGTTGGTAGATTGAGGGTTCAATCAAGTTGAAGGACTTGATTATGATGAGACTTATACTCCGGTGGCTCGGTTAGATTCTATCCGAATCTTATTAGGATATGCCGCTCACATGAGTTTTAAACTATATCGAATGGATGTGAAATTGTAACACCCCCCCTCTCTCTCTACTCTAGAAAGGGAGGTGTTACCATCGTACTTTACTTATAACCC
This sequence comes from Wurfbainia villosa, assembly GCA_025175895.1. NCBI lineage: Eukaryota > Viridiplantae > Streptophyta > Magnoliopsida > Zingiberales > Zingiberaceae > Wurfbainia > Wurfbainia villosa. Next base: position 85,819,746 of record CM045988.1, read on the forward strand.
AAACATGTCTCCATTATTCCCTGAACTCACATACACTATTCATAAATTAACTAATACCTGACTTAAAATAGAAGAGTATCCACAACTCATACCAAGATCTAAACATGGTTTCTAAACGAGTATCATAATTTAAACTCTTAACTTGAAACAGCGGAAGCTAAAGAAATAGATCAACTATATTGGCATGTTGACACAGGGATATTATGCAAGTTCTTAACATATCTCAGCATGCACCTTTGCTAGGGTTCTAACATATTCTTAAGTAACTCAACCTCATGCATGACGATAGTAATGATATGCATCTTTGACATGCACATGAATGTAAACAACGATACATCACATCATCCCTAGCGCCTAACATGAACACTTAGCACATAACAAGAACACTAGCACACTAGCAAGTTCAAGGTTCCTAGCATAGCATAATACTAGCAAGTTCGACATTCTTAGACACAACATGATCAAACCCATAACATGATCACTACCACACGAACAAGTTTGAAGGCCTTAACATAACAAAATACTAGCAAGTCTAGGATCATAATCCACTGTTCCGCCGCCACACACACCAAGCACTTCATCCGCTCCCCCCCCCCCCTCTTACTCAAACTTTGCTTTACCCTTATTTGCAGTTTAAGGAATGCAACTATAAGCAATGATGCTTAGTAAATATATCCTATTCTCACAAAACATCGCATTAGGAGAAAAATATGCTATTAGAATACTTGCATGCAAACATATACTCTTACTTGCATTTAAGAAAATTCTGCATTAAACATTTAGGAACACTTGCACATGATACAATGATTCAACTTGACATGCATGAACTTTCTGTATTAAACATATAGAAACACTTGTACATAACACAATGGCTCAACTTGAAATGCATGAACTTGACATACATAACTTGCAATACAAATATGCTTCGCTTGTAGAACCATGTACATGAGTTATACTTAAACTTGTAACCATTGTGCTTTAGTTAACTTTAGAAAACCATATGTACATATATACTTTAAAATCAGTAAACATCCTTGTTTGGGCAGCCCGACATTATACCATTTTGCGCACAACCCTAATAGAATTTGGGATAGCTAGCCACCGAACTTATTAGGGTAACTTAACTTACTAAGGGCGGTCTAGGGGCTCGTGGGCGATCTAAGGGCCCGGTATATGCCACTTCAAAGTAAAATACTTTCTTTATATATGACTTACTTATTTTTTATCATTTAACGAGTACTTTACATGATCATAATAAAAAATCCATATAGGAAGCCTTTCAAGACATTTGATCATGCTCTTTGTCCCTAAAACTCGTAAGGGAAGCATCTTGTGATCTTTACATCTTGTTTCCAATGAAATATTCAAAGTAAAATACTTCCTTTATATATGACTTACTGATCTTTGTCATTTGTCAAACATTTAACATGATCATACTCCCAAAACTCATATAGGAAGTCTTTCAAGACATGCGATCATGCTCTTTGTCCCCAAAACTTATAGGGGAAGCATCTTTGCGATCTTATGTCTTGTTTCAACATGAAATATACCTATAAATATATATGACCTACTAATTTTGTCATCTACCCAACATGTAACATGCTCATACTCCCAAAACTCGTATAGGGAGCCTTTCACGACATTTAATCATGCTCTTTGTCCCCAAAACTCGTAGGGGAAGCCTCTTTAAAATCTCTACATCTTGCCCCACGAGAAATATTCCTAAAATACCTAAAAATCCAACCAAACATAATCTGGACAGAACCTATAAATCTGAATAAAACATGATACTAGAAGCTAGATGTGAAAATCAAAGAGTTACTTATGCTATAGGTGAGAGATAGCATCCTAGTGATTTATGTCTTGCTTAAAACAAAATATACCTTACCTATAAGTATAAACACACCCATATAATCTGATCAAAACATTTTTTTATCATTTAACAAGTATTTTACATGATCATACTCAAAAACTCATATAGGAAGCCTTTCAAGACATTCGATCATCCTCTTTGTCCCCAAAACTCGTAGGGGAAGCATCTTGTGATCTTTACATCTTGCTTCCAATGAAATATACTTAAAATACCTAAAATTCCAAACAAACATAATCTAGACAGAACATATAAATCCGAATAAAATATGATAATAGAACCTAGATGGGCAAATCAAAGAGTTACTTATGTTATAGGTGAGAAATAATATCTTGGTGATCGATCTTAGATCTTGCTTAAAAAGACCTATACCTCGACTATGAATCTGAACACACACATATATCATCTGATCCAAACATATAATCTATCAAAACATAGTAAAAAAAGTTATATAAAACAATCGAAGAACTACTTATACTGCAGGTGAGAGATACTTACATCCTCTCGCTATCGTACTAGTATACCGCTATGGTTTTTGTGAGATGAATACCTTCCCTTGTTCCTTACCCTTAGGAGTGGTCCTATAGCATATACTAAGCCTTTGTATCCCCTTTAAACCCCCTTTAGAACCCCAACCAAAGCTTTAGGGTTTCGGATGGAGTCGGAGGAAGGAGGAGGAATTTCGGTGGAGGAGGAAGAAGGTGGAGCTTGATCCTCTAGCAAACACCAAGCTTTGTGAGAAACTCCTCTTGAAAAACCCTCTTGAGGATCCCAACACAAGAATCCCTATAGCTTGGGATGCAAAAAGGGAGGAAGGAGAGGGATAGGTTTCGGCCAAGAATGAGGAAGGAGGAAGAAGAAGGAATGTGAAGTGGGTTTGCTTTCCTTCTCCCTTTAATCTCCACGTTAATGGCTAGGGAGGTGAGAAAAATAAACTTTTCATCTTCTCATGGGGAGATGAAACAACTCGTCACCCTCTCATCTTCTCATTTATCTTCTTTGTATATTCCTTATCTATTCTAGCCAAGAATTATCCTATGTGTAGGAGATTTGACGCCGCTAGAGGGGGGGGGGGGTGAATAGCATTTTGCCCGTGCGTGGATGGAATTCGTTCTCGTTCGTGTCTACAATTTCGTTAGCGCAGCCGAATATAGATAATGATAACAATAACGAAATAGACAATTACACATGAACACAAGTATGTAACGTGGTTCGGAACTGCACGGTTCATACTCCACGGATCGAGCTCTACGAGCTCTAGTGATGCACACGCACTCACTAATCACAAAAACTCCTTCTCGACACAAGTCAGAGGTGGAGAAACCCCTTACAAGTAATCTTACAACAATAAGATACAAATACAAGCAATTACAATAATGAAATACAATGCAAGTAAAGAAAACTACTTTACGATTGCCTTTGGATTGCTTGATTGCTTGAAATCACCTTGGAGACCCTGATTTGCAACAACAAATCGCTCCAAAACCCTCAAGAAACCGATGCCAATTTCCTTCATCATGAGCTCCTTTTATAGCTTCAACTCTCGGCCGAAAAGTCGATCACGATCGATCGACCATCACGATCGATGCCACTGTTGTCGTGAGACAACGACTAGATCCACGCTGGATAAGTCCAACGGATCTACCATCAGTCGACTGATTGTGACCATCAGTCGACTGATGGAGTCCTCACTCGACCAGTCGAGTCTCGACTCCATTATGTGGCCAATTTCTCGAGCACCAGTCGACTGATCACACGATCGGGCCGATCGCTGAGCCATCACCGACCGCCCACCAGCAATGATCGCTAGGCCATAACCCGCAAATAAACCCTAGTTGATTTCGGTCCACCGACCGCACATGACACCAAATGACCGCACACCTCAAACATGACGTTTTAACCCAAGTATGGTTCCCTCATACTTGCTAGACCACCCTTAGCCTAGACCTAAGCCTTCTAGCCACCTCCATCAGCCTCACGCCTCTTGGATCCCTCTAAGTCATCCATGACTTGTTCATCCATCGCGCTAGCCTTCAGGTGCTTCCATCGGCTATGTCATGCTAACGGTGTCTACACCGCCAAGGCACATTGGACTTACGCCGCCAAGACTCCGCTGACTTTACGCCGCCAACCATTGACTTATGCCGCCAAGACTCCCGCTTGACTTTACGCCGCCAATATCAAACCCTTGACTTCTCAAATGCCAAGGCTCAAGCTTGAACTTTCCCTTGCCAACCCATGTTGACTTTCCATGCCAAGACCATGCTTGACTTTCCATGCCAAGACCCATGCTTGACTTCCTTGCCAACCCATGTTGGACTTCTCAAATGCCAAGACCATGCTTGGACTTTTCATGTGCCAAGTGTCCCACTTGAACTTTCCATGTCAAGTACTCAAGACTTGGACTTTACCAAATGACAATTACATTGTCATATGTTTTTGTCGAAACATCAAAACATCACTCAAGTCAAACTCGAGTCCCGTCGATCGCGGACTGGGCCGATTGCACCAACAATCTCCCTTTGATGTTCGACAAAACTAAACAAATGATCGAGTTAGAACACTAACTCAAATCCTTTACCAATTATCCCAAATTGGTAAATACTTCCAAATGTTCTCCCCCAAACATTCTCCCCCTTTTTGACTAACATCAAAAAGGTTTTCTCTCCAAGGAGGTCAATGTCTCATGTCCCATTGAGATCTTACAATCTCCCCCTTGGTCCAAAAATACCTAGGATGCCTACCATCTTCCTAGTGATAAGTCATATATCACTCAAGAGAGGCAATCCTATTTACTCTCTCAATTTCCAAATTGGGTTTCTCAAACATCCCATCAATTTTCCCAATTGATAATATTCTCTCAATAACTTTTCCCCTTCAAGAGGAGAAGTACATCCATCATCCCAAGATGGATAACTCCCCCTAAAGGCTTGCTCCCCCATGACCATTGCACCAACAATGTCCTTGGGAAGTCCCTAAGCCAATAGGAACTCTAAACCATCAAAATTAAGGTAAGAAATTCAACATTGAACTTTCCAACACCTTAACATTGATACAAACCCTAAACACCTCTCCTAATCCATATCCAATGGATTTTCACCCTTCATCATGCTTCCCAAAGCATATCCTAGGGTTAGGAGTGGTTAGGGACCTTAACCGCAGCTGAAATCAGGTTAAACAACCTGAAATTAGCAATCAATGAGTGATTCAGAAATCGATCGACACCTCCATCACCGATCGCCACCAATAGCGATCGATAATAAATTTCAATTTGATTATCAGAGTTGAATTTCAGAAAATCATAAATAATTATACGTATATCGAAAAATCACGAAATTTGGTACGTATAATACTTATGACCAATACAATAGGTGAAAAATGTTTGAAAAATATTTTACCCATAAAATAAAGAGTTTGATACAAAACTCAAAACCATTGAAATTTTCAATGTTTTGGCCCTATCTTGTATCAACTCTATCAATGATGATTGCTATCAAAAGATAGACTTCATCATGGTTTTTCAAAATGATTTTAAAACATTTTCAAAACCTTATTTTGGATCATATTCCTTGGGCTCTATGTACATGACTTGTACACAAGCTTTCCCAATGATCCACATGTTGGGTTAATATGAATTTGAGTTCAACTGGATGCAAAAACTATGCACCTTGAACTTAACTCATATCCTAGCATCTCATATGTATCTAGGGTGTATAAATACACATACATGTCCATTGGATGTGAGATGTGGGTTTTGGTTCATTTAATCTAGGGTTTCATGCATTTTCTAGGCAACCCCACTTGATTCCCTTATAAATGAGACTTCAAGTCATGTCATAGTCCTTAAATCAATTTCAACCAAATTGTCTTAAATGCATGAATGATTATGGCATTAGAAATGATATAAATAAGCATATGCTCATAATCATGATGTCATGGCATATGATATAAAACTAAGCATACATACATTAACCTAAAACCTAAGCATACTCATGACATATAAAATCATAGAAATAGGCATGATGTCATGACATGGCATATGACAATCAAAGCATGACATATAAAATATATAGGTATAGTAATACCTAAATTTTAATATTAATTGCCATTTGATATAATTAGATATATTTTGCCATATTAACCTAATCTCCCTAGTGTGCCAAGAACCCAAAATGACACACTAACCTCTAAACCCAACTTGTGCCAATTTGATCATTTTATCAAAACTTCTCAATTAATATTGGCACATCCTAAAATCCTTTAGAATTCAAATCTAACCACATCCCAAGGTAACCAAAACCTTGAAAATGACCTAACATGCCACCTTTGCCATGGTTGAGTTAACTACCCATCCAATCAAGGTTGGCACACCCTAAACCCATCTTAGCGTGAATCAATCACGCTCTTAGGAACCCAAAACCGATTTGAGCTCCTAGGGTTAATTAGGTATTCCTTAGGGATAACCTCCCTAGATACCTTCCTAATGACCCTCCTAGGCTTGTTAGCCTTGGTCATTTGGGTCTTACCTAGGTTGACTCTAGGGGTAACTCCCCTTGCAACCTTCTTAGTGGTCACCCTAGGTTTCCTAGAAACCCTAGCCACTAGGCACACCCTTTGGTCAACTCTAGGGATGACTTCCCTATTGACCTTGGTCTTCCTAGACCTAGTTTGTGTTCCATAGTCAAATGGAACACTATGATAAGCTACTTTAGGCTTAGGTTTGTGACCCAAACCTTGCTTGCCCTTGGTTGACTTTTGACTCTTAGGTCCTAGGTGTTGACTTTGACTTTTGGACCTTTGACTTTGACCATTAGACCCTTTAAATTGATTTTGTATCTTATTTAGGGTCTTTTCAAGTTTTTCAAGCCTTGACCTCAAGACTTGATTTTCCTTTTCTAATTGCCCAATTTTAGAATTTTGATTTAAATCTTGGGCATTGGACTTCCTAGGCATATGCCTAGTCCATTTAGGGTTTAGACCTAGGTGCTCTTGCACCTTTCTAATTGTCTCCCTAGGTAAAATTGATCTTGAGTTATTTGACCTAGGTTTGTCCTTAAATAAGTTGTTTTTAGGGACATTAGTCCCAAATTTCTCCCTATTTCCTACATGGACTCTCTTAGCTCCTAAGCAAAAATATTTATTCCTATTAGCATGCTTTTCATAAATTGTAGGAGAATTTAAATTCCTAGCATGCTTTTTAACATTTAAATTCGAAGATACACTACTAAAATGTACCTTAGGGTTAGCCTTAACTCCCCCTACTTGTGATGCTTCTTCTTGGGTCTTTTTCCTCCCCCTAGAGAATTGGCTTCTAAAATGCCCCTTTTGATGGCACTTGAAGCATATAATATGCTCCTTGCTCTTTTGACTTGGGGAACCGGTATCCTTTGACTTTTGTTGACTTTTGGGAACCGGAGAGGCTTTCCTAACCTTCTTTGGACATTTGCTCTTGTAATGCCCATACTCCCTACACTCAAAGCACATTATATGATTTTTATTTGAAAATAAAGTGTTTGAGTTACCTAGGGTGTTGGTAGGTGCTGGAGTTGAATTTTGAGCTTCCTCATCTTGATCGGATGTTGAAGGCTCTTCTTGAGGTTGCTCCGGTGTAGAGGATGGTCTCTCCTCCTCAATCCTAGAAGTAGATGCTTCTTCCACCTCTTCTACTTCTTCTTTCTCCGATTCGAAAGTTGACTCCATCTCAACTTCCGATTCCTCACTTTCACTTGAGAATGAACTCTCCTCATGGAGTCTTGCCAATTTTCTCCATAACTCCTTGGCATACATGTAATCCCCTAGCTTGCACAAAACATCATTAGGGATTAAATCTTCCAAAAGTTTCGTTACCTTAGCTTCGGTCTTGAGCTTTTGGCGTTGCTCTTGGGTCCACTTTTTCAATTTTAGGATATTCCCCTTCTTATCCCTAGGGGGTTCAAGGCCTTCAATGAGGATGAACCAATCCTCTATGTTCATCATCAAGAATGTTTCCATTCTTGCTCTCCACGTTGGAAAATCTTCTGGATCATATGGAGGTGGAGTATTGATATCCCATCCAAGCTTGTCTTGGAATTCCATCTTCACCCTCTAGCCTTTTGCTCCCGGTTGTTAATCCGTTGAAGAGCAACCTTGCTCTGATACCAATTGTAGGAGATTTGACGCCGCTAGAGGGGGGCTGAATAGCATTTTGCCCGTGCGTGGATGGAATTCATTCTCGTTCGTGTCTACAATTTCGTTAGCGCAGCGGAATATAGATAATGATAACAATAACGAAATAGACAATTACACACGAACGCGAGTATGTAACGTGGTTTGGAACTGCACGGTTCCTACTCCACGGATCGAGCTCTACGAGCTCTAGTGATGCACACACACTCACTAATCACAAAAACTCCTTCTTGACACAAGTCGGAGGTGGAGAAACCCCTTACAAGTAATCTTACAACAATAAGATACAAATACAAGCAATTACAATAATGAAATACAATGCAAGTAAAGAAAACTACTTTACGATTGCCTTTGGATTGCTTGATTGCTTGGTTGCTTGAAATCACCTTGGAGACCCTGATTTGCAACAACAAATCGCTCCAAAACCCTCAAGAAACCGATGCCAATTTCCTCCATCACGAGCTCCTTTTATAGATTCAACCTGTGTTGGAAAAAGTCGATCAGTCGACTGATCGGGACCATCAGTCGACTGATGCCACTGTTGTCGTGAGACAACGGCTAGATCCACGCTGGATAAGTCCAACGGATCTACCATCGGTCGTGATTGACCATCGATCGGCTGACCGATGGAGTCCTCACTCGACGATCAGTCTCGATTCTGTGGTCGACAGCACCACGATCGGTGATCACACGATCACGATCGCTGCTCGAGCCACGATCCAGCCCACCTCTGGCGATCAGCTAGGCCATAACCCGCAGTCAAACCCTAGTTGACTCGGTCCAGTCGATTGGCACACCTCAAACATGAGGTTTTAACCCAAGTATGGTTCCCCCATACTTGCTAGACCACCCTTAGCCTAGACCTAAGCCTTCTAGCCACCTCCATCAGGCTCACGCCTCTCGGATCCCTCCAAGTCATCCATGACTTGTTCATCCATCGCGCTAACCTTCAGGTGCTTCCATCGGCTATGTCATGCTAACGGTGTCTACACCGCCAAGGCACATTGGACTTACGCCGCCAAGACTCCGCTTGGACTTTACGTCGCCAACCATTGGACTTATGCTGCCAAGACTCCCGCTTGGACTTTACGCTGCCAATATCAAACCCTTGGACTTCTCAAATGCCAAGGCTTAAGCTTGAACTTTCCCTTGCCAACCCATGTTGGACTTTCCATGCCAAGACCATGCTTGGACTTTCCATGCCAAGACCCATGCTTGGACTTCCCTTGCCAACCCATGTTGGACTTCTCAAATGCCAAGACCATGCTTGGATTTTTTATGTGCCAAGTGGACCACTTGGACTTTCCATGCCAAGTACTCAAGACTTGGACTTTACCAAATGACAATTACAACATCACTCAAGTCAAGTCAAACTCGAGTCCTGGTCAATCGTGACTTGGGCCGATTGCACCAACACTATGGTCTAGTGGTATCAAGGCTATCTCACAATTAGGAGGTTCATGATTCAAATCCTAGATATAACCATCTTTTATTTTATTTTATTTTAAACCTTTTATGGACGTTATTATCCATATAATTACTTTGAACAGTTTAGAGTTTTACGGATGTTACAGAAATCGACATTCCTAAATAGGTTTATTAAGGAAGATATTTATGTGGAGCAATCACCCGAATTTGAAAATGTAGATTACCCAAATCATATTTATAGACTTAAGAAAGCTCTATATGGATTAAAATAAGCTCCCCATGCTTGATATGAAGGACTCTCATCATTCTCAATTTTTAAGAACTTTAGAAGAGGTCAAGTTGACCAAACTTCATTTCTAAAGTCTATGGAAAAAAATATCTTTGTTGCTCAAGTTTATGTTGATGATATCATATTTGGATCAATAAATGATGAACTTCTCTAAAACTTCATCAAAAACATAGAAAATGAGTTTGAGATGAGTCTAGTAGGAGAATTGACTTTCTTCTTAGGATGATTGCAAGGCAAACAATGTAAAATATGGTAAAAAAAAAATTATTATATGGATTAACCCTTTAATTAATTGAATTTAATTAGTGGGTTAATTGAGTTTAATTAGTGGAATGAAATTGGGCTTGGGTTTGGATTAGACTTGGATTTGGATTGAGCTGAGCTAACCAAATCGCGTGAACGACATTAAAAAAGCCGCTGAACGAACACATTTCATTCGCGATCCCCATTTCTTCTTCGCGTCATTTCTCTGCTTCGTGCGGGGTCCATCACCGACCTCCATTCGTCGACGTCTGGTGTAAGTAGCTCGACGATGCCACCACTGGGCTGATCTTCGGCCAGGGGTCAAAGGGTTTTCGTCTGGAAACAAAACCGCGACGACACTTCCGGCGGACAGGCGACGTCGTGGTTGCAGCAGCGAGCTGCCATTGAAGGTAGGTATCGATTGTTGTTTTTCCTGTCAAGTTAAGGTTTGCTGCTAGCTACGACTTTCGATTTTAGCCCAGCTCAGTGTTTGGGAAGTGATCGGAGCTCAGATCTCGTTGGGGGGCTAAACTGTGCATGACGAATAGCTGGGATCGGGAGAGGTTCGCCGCCGGTGAAGGTTAGGGCCGGTAAGATGGATCAATCCTATTATTGTCATCGGTTGTATTGGATTTTTAGAAATTGAAGCTGTGATTTGGAATTTAAATCTGTTTGGTGGTGATTACGGTAATTGTTAGATAAATGGGTGTGGTTGGTATCCTGTTATTGCGAATGTTTGTCGATGTGTTGATTTGGAGTTCCTTCGGTGAGCAGAGGGTGAGCGGGAGTAGGCTGCCGGAGAAGATCTAAGGTTGGTAAGTCTCAATTCTTTGTTCTTTCCCGGTGCCGTGTGAATTGGTTGATTGATGCCATGAATGTGGGATTCAATTTGTGTGTGTGGATGTTTAGTAATCGCAGTTGTGATATGGAAATTAACCTGTGATTTGAGTGGTATTGTTGATTGGGTGTAGGTGTAGGTTCTGTCGATGGCTTGGTTGAGTGTATAGATAGATCGGTGGAGCAAGCGGATGGGTTGTTTGGTAATATTGTGGGTTGTGATCAGGAGGTGGAATTGGTGTTAGTCGATTGTTTCTTTTGATGTCCATAGTGTTTCGGTTAATTTTAGTGGATGACTGATATGCTTTGATTTGAGAGATTTTAGTGTGTTGGATCATATTGGGTATGCTCTAATAGGGAGATGATGATTGGGTTAAGCAAGGGAAAGATGTGAATATAGAACGAATAGGTATTTTGTTCGTATAATTATTGGAGACTTGTGCTTAACCCTAATTTGTTATTATTGTGCAGGTTTGGGATACGAAGCGTGTTGCGGTGAGGATTATTCGAGCCAGATCGTGGGTAATATCTACCTGGTCCGGTAGTTTGATCAATTCCAGTGCATGATCTTGGATTTATGTTTATACCTGTTTACCTTAAATCCACTCTTATTTAATCGTATGCTTGTACTGCCTTTGACCTTTGAGATATATACTCTGTTACTTCATTGATTATCTAGCACGGATAGGAACTATAAAACCCTATTATGTGTTAGCTGATAGATGTTTAGTAAGTACATGTGGTTAGGGTTATTTTTATGACCTCAGATTGGGTTACTGGGTTGCATCACTAGGTTAGGTGATGAGTCCAAATTATGAGGTCGGTCGTTGTATCGTATACATATCAGTGTGTTAGTTTGACGGATCTATTTATCGGTATATAGGTAAATAGGTTGTGATTACGGATTTGTCGTCCTTGCATGGTTGACTTTTGGTTGACTAGGTCTCCCCGTGAGTTAGGGAGTGTTGCGAGGATTTGTGTGTGAGCTATGCATCATTACATTTCATGCATGCTGACGACTGGGTCTGCCTTGTGGTTGAGACGAGTCGTCAGTCATCCTGCCTCCCCGGCCACTCGGGGTAGTGGTTGCAGGGTTGAGGGCAGAGCATTGTTGTGCGTGCCGTTCTCGGCCACTATGGATGGTGGTAGCTGGAGATGCGCACTTGGCCACTGTGCGGAGTGGTAGTTAGCGCACTCACCCACTATAGGCTGGTCGGTGATGTGATGTCTGATTGTCTGCGCGTGCGTGCTCGCCTACTCATGGGTAGAGATGGAGCGCAAACAACAGGGACCCCGTGTGGGTAGCATATAGCTCTATGGCGGGCTAGCTCATCGTTTCATACTACCCAACTCTGGCCACCGAGAGTGGTGGCGGCCGAGTCGGGATAGTTGTCATGTCCTCGCCACCCAGGCCACACCGGGTCGAGAAGTAGTAGTTGTGCGCAGGCATGACCATGCATATGCATTGCAGATATATATGTATGCATGTATTTGATATATGTTTTACATATGCCTGTGAGATGCTGCATTTGATTGAGCTATGATTGTTGCACATGCTTGTTCATCATGATACATGTCATTTGCATTTTATTTACTGCTATGTGTTGAGCATGATACATCGTTGATTGATTCGTATTATATGCATTTGATTAGCATCATGTCATTGTGTGTACGGACCGGTTGTTAGTACAGTGATCATATATTGTTCATATGTTGGAGTATTAGTCAGTATGGGATTGACACAGTACATTATATGGGTTATGTTATTGTATATACATCGATGATATAGCTTATGGTGTTGCAGACCGTCAGGTACGTTGGTACATTACTTTATGTTCAGTTGATCAGTTTAGTATATACATTGAGTATGATTTTATTGTAGTTACTTGTTATTAGATTTGGATATGACTGTATGTCTATTGGACTCATGCTGTATACCTGTAGATCTTCACATGTATACTTGTAGATCTATCCTTATATGTTGTTCATGCACTTTCTATATATTACCCCTGAGTTTATACTCACCACCCCGGGACCCTGGGCTTCCTGTCGCCCAGATAACAGGTAGAAGATTCCTTGGACGTTCGGAGCTCCGCCAGCTGATCCCATCTCACACCGGACGAATGGATATGTTTTCCGTGTTGTTGTATCCTTACGGATTGTTGGTTTGGATTTTTACCCTGTATTGTTTCCGTATCTGTGATATACGGACGTGTTGTATATATTTGGCTTTCGATGTGGCTTCTATTATATTTCTTGTGGTGTCAAGTCACTCCGGAGTGCACAGTTGGGTCATTGTATATTGTTTTATCTGTTTTATGTTTCCGCTGCGTTTGATATGTTGATATCTGTGTATATCATATTGTTGTTGTGGGCCTACGGGCCTTGTATTAACCCGATATGTTGCCACGTACAGGTGAGATGCCGTCCGTTTGCTTTTCGGCACGGCATACTCTCGGGGCGTGACAATTTTATTGGTATCAGAGCCCTAGGTTGCGAAGTCCACTTTCGGATTTGATTTCGTTCGGACATCGAGTTTTGCTTTACTCGGTTTTGGTTTGAGTTCTGGGATCTGGCTGTTGTGGACATCTCCGAGCTACAAGGTTTAAGGTATGTTAACAGTTATTACATATCCTTTCTATTGGTTATGCATTTAGTTGCTTATAACATGGATGACTTGTAGGATATTGGTTAGTATTCGTAACCGTGGTTTGAGTTTGACCACGGGAACGATATGTTGAGGTTATTAGATATGTACCTGCTATCGAAAAGGTAATTACCTTTGAGAGCCGACTGATACCGAGTCGGAAAGCTAGGGATAGGTAGTCACATCTCTTGTGGAGATCAAGGATTACAGTCCTAAGATTTTCACTAATTATGTTAGTCAGATCATTACCTATGGGGTAATGGACTAAGTGAGTATACTATTGCTGGTGCCGATAGTAGAAAATTAGTGGATAATATTCATGGGGATTTTGATCCCCGGACTGGTCGTTCTAGGTTGTATAATATTGGGAGTACTTTTGGAGTACTTGACTCGGGTTATACGAAGATAGTAGTGTTAGTTGAATACCATCATCGGGATTTAGCCGGTAATTGGTGGAAGATATAGGAAATAACCTACGGGAAATCACACATCACTTGGCCACGGTGTAGTGATGTTGTGAGAGAGTATTTTCCCACATCATTTTCTTTGACTCATTGTCAAGGAATTCTTGAGCTTTAGGTCGAGTGATCGTTTGGTAATGGAAGTACCATGCAGAGTCGTTAGACTTGCGAAAGTTACGACCATTTAATAGCCCAAGAATGTGATTGGGTTGGTTTTGGCCACCCACGGGTTAGCAGTTGACATCTTGATCAGGATGTTTGGATCTCCTACTAGATCCTATCGGAAGTCCTTAGACCGAGTCATGTGTATAGAAATGACTCCGTAGCAAGTGTTGGTGCAATCGGCCCAGGTCACGATTGACCAGGACTCGAGTTTGACTCGAGTGATGTTTTGATGTTTCGACAAAAACATATGACAATGTAATTGTCATGGGAAAGTCCAAGTGGAACACTTGGCATTTGGTAAAGTCCAAGTCTTGAGTACTTGGCATGAAAAGTCCAAGTGGGACACTTGGCACATGAAAAGTCCAAGCATGGGTCTTGGCAATGTAAAGTCCAACATGGGTTGGCAAGGAAAGTCCAAGCATGGGTCTTGGCAATGTAAAGTCCAACATGGGTTGGCAAGGAAAGTCCAAGCATGGTCTTGGCAAATGGAAAGTCCAAGCATGGGTCTTGGCATGGAAAGTCCAACATGGGTTGGCAAGGGAAAGTCCAAGCTTGAGTCTTGGCAGCATAAGTCCAATGGTTGGCGGCGTAAAATCCAAGCGGAGTCTTGGCGGCGTAAGTCCAATGTGCCTTGGCGGTGTAGACACCGTTAGCATGACATAGCCGAGGGAAGCACATGGAGGCTAGCGCGATGGATGAACAAGTCATGGATGACTTGGAGGGATCCGAGAGGCGTGAGGCTGATGGAGGTGGCTAGAAGGCTTAGGTCTAGGCTAAGGGTGGTCTAGCAAGTATGGGGGCACCATACTTTGGGTTAAAACCTCATTCGATGTCTACGGGGTCGATCGCTAAGGGTCGGCGATCATCGCTGCCACGATTCGAGCAGCAGACGCTCCAGAGCGATCGGGCCGACTACGCGGTGGCGATGGATCACAATGTTGGTAATCGATCGCTAAGAGTCCGCTGGAACTTGTCCAGCGTGGATTGAGCCGTTGTCTCACTCTGATCGGCATCGACCGGGACTTATGACGATCATGCTAGCGAAATCGGCCGATGGAGGATAAAAGCAGCTGTTCGTGGAAGGCTCAATAATAAAATTTTTGGGAGCTTTGGTGAGGCGATTTGAAGGCGATTTGCAGGTGCATTTCAGGGTCCTTCAAGCTCATCCAAGCAACCAACAAGCAATCGCTCAAAACCCTAGTTTGTAAAGTGTTCTTTACATTTCCTTTGTATTTGCTTGTATTTCTTTCGTTTATTGTTGTAAATATTTGTACGAGGTTTCTCCGCCTCCGACTTGTTGTCGAGAAGGAGTTTATTGATTAGCGATTGCATTGGCATCGCTAGAGCTCGTTAGAGCTCAATCCGTGGAGTAGGAACCGTTTCGGTTCCGAACCACGTTATATCTCGTGTTGTGTTTGTGTTCATGATTGTTTGTATTTCGTTATTGCTTTCATTTCTATATTCTGCTGCGCTAACAAAATTGTAGACACGATCACGATCGAATTCCATCTTCCTACGGGCACATCGCTATTCACCCCCCCTCTAGCGGCGTCAAATCTCCAACAATTGGTATCAGAGCAAGGTTGCTCTTCAACGGATTAACAACCGGGAGCAAGACGCTAGAGGGTAAAAGATGGAAGTCCAAGATCAATTAGGTTGGGACATCAACACACCGGTGCCCTACACTCTATACGGACGAGAAGGATTCAATTCTTGGAAGGGAAGAATTGAGGATTTTATTATGATGAGAGACTTTGAGGAATGGTCCATTTTGATGGATGGATTTGAATATCCAAGAGGACCAAGAGGTGGATTCCTCAAAAAGAAAAGATGGACCGAAGAGCAAGTTCAAGCATCCGAGAAAAATGATAAGGTGATAAAATTTTTAATTGATTTAATGCCTAACAATATCTTGTGTATGTTAGGTAATTATGTAGATGCTAAAGAGTTATGGAGCCAAGTGGCAAAGCTCCATGAAAACTCATCATCGGTCCAAGAAGAAGAAGAAGAAGAAGAGGAGTGCTCACCCTCTCAAGCTCAAGAAAGTTCACCATCAATTCAAGAAGATAAGGAGGGTGAAGATGAGAGATCATCCTCACAAGGAAGTGAGGATTCGGAGGTTGATAGGGAATCAACATCCGGATCGGAAGAGGTGGAGGAAGTGGAAGAAGCATCCACCTCAAGGATTGAGGGGGAGGAGAGAACCTCAACACCGGAGCAACAAGAAGAACCATCTACATCCGGTAGAGTGGAAGAGCAAGCTCAAGAATCCACTCCGACCACCACAACCACCCTAGGTAACTCAAGCATGTCAATTAATAATAAAATGAATATTATATGCTTTGAGTGTAGGGAGAAAGGACACTACAAGAGTAAGTGTCCTAAACGGGTTAAGAAGACTCCACCCGTGCCAAAAGTCAAGGAGACCGGTGCCTCAATGAAAAAGAGCAAGGAGCAAGTGATTTGCTTCAAATGCCGACTACCGGGTCATTACCGGAGTCAATGCCCGAAGGGGGAGAAGAAGGGGCAAAGGGGAGCATCACAAGTAGGGGGAGCTACTAAGGCTAACCCTAAGGTATATCAAGTTAATAATGCTCTTTCTTTAGTTAATAGACAAAAGCATGCTAGAAATTTCAATTCCCTAGCAATTTGCCATGAAAAGCATGCTAATAGAAATAAATACTTTTGTTTAGGTGCTAAAAATGTTTACCTTAGGAGTAAGGAGAAATTTGGGACTAATGTCCCTAAAAATATTTTACCTAAGGGCAAATCTAGGTCAAATAACTCAAGATCAATTTTACCTAGGGAGACAATTAGAAAGGTGCAAGAGCACCTAGGTCTAAACCCTAAATGGACTAGGCATATGCCTAGGAAGTCCAATGCCCAAGATTTAAATCAAAATTCTAAAATCAGGCAATTAGAAAAGGAAAATCAAGTCTTGAGGTCAAGGCTTGAAAAACTTGAAAAGACCCTTAAGGTTATGCAAAATCAAATGCAAGGGTCAATTAGTCAAACTTCTAGGTCCAAAAGTCAAAGTCAACACCTAGGACCTAAGAGTCAAAAGTCAACCAAGGGCAAGCAAGGTTTGGGTCACAAACCTAAGTCTAAGGTGACTTACCATAGTGTTCCATTTGACTATGGAACACAAACTAGGTCTAGGAAGACCAAGGTCAATAGGGAAGTCATCCCTAGAGTTGACCAAGGAACGTGCCTAGTGGCTAGGGTTTCTAGGAAACCTAGGGTGGCCACTAAGACGGTTGCAAGGGGAGTTACCCCTAGAGTCAACCTAGGTAAGACCCAAATGACCAAGGCTAACAAGCCTAGGAGGGTCATTAGGAAGGTATCTAGGGAGGTTATCCCTAAGGAATACCTAATTAACCCTAGGAGCTCAAATCAGTTTTGGGTTCCTAAGAGCATGATTGATTCACGCTAGATGGGTTAGGGTGTGCCAACCTTAAATGGATGGGTAGTTAACTCAACCATGGCAAAGGTGACACTTTAGGTTATTTTCAAGGTTATGGATACCTTGGAAATAGATTTGAATTATCATCCTAAAAGATTTTAGGGTGTGCCAATATTATTTGAGAAGCTTGATAAAATGGTCAAATTGGCACAATTTAGGTTTAGAGGTCGTAGTGTGTCATTTTGGGTTTTTGGCACACTTGGGAAAATTTAGGTTAATATGACAAAATATACTTAATTATATCAAATGACAATTAATATTAAAATCTAGGTATTACTATACCTATATATTTTATATGCCATGCTTTGTTTGCCATATAACATGCTATGACATCATGCTTATTTTTAAACATTCTATATGTCATGTACATGTTTAGGATTAAGGATTTAATATCATGTTCTTTTAGATTTCATATTATGCCATGACATCATGATTATGAGCATATGCTTATTTATAACATTTCTAATGCCATAATCATTCATGCATTTAAGACAATTTGGTTGAAATTGAATTAAGGACTATGACATGACTTGAAGTCTCATTTATAAGGGAATCAAGTAGGGTTGCCTTAGAGAATGCATGAAACCCTAGATTAGGGAGAACAAAACCCACATCTCACATCCAATTGACATGTATGTGTATTTATACACCCTAGATACATGTGAGATGCTAGGATATGAGTCGAGTTCAAGGTGCATAGTTTTTGCATCTAGATGAACCAAAACTCATCTAATTTTATTAGTGGATCATTGGGAAAGCTTGTGTACAAGTCATGTACATAGAGCCCAAGGAATATGATCCAAAATAAGGGTTTTGAAAACATTTTAAAATCATTTTGAAAAACCTTGGTGAAGTCTATCTTTTGATAGCAATCACCATTGATAGAGTTGATACAAAATAGGGCCAAAACATTGAAAATTTCAATGGTTTTGAGTTTTGTATCAAACTCACTATTTTATGGGTAAAATAATTTTCAAATATTTTCACCCATTGTATTGTCATAAGTATTATCGTATGAATTTTCACGATTTTTCAATTCGTATAATTATTTATGAATTTCAAAATTCATTTCGATAGTTGAAAATCGAGATTTTGATTATCGATCAGCCTATACTATGGTGTGATCGGTGATGTATGTGATCGGTGATTCTTGTCGAGTCATTGCCAGTCTGATTTCGGGTTAACAAGGTTTGTTTAGCCCGTGTTCAGCTATGGAAAAGGTTCCTAATCACTCCTAACCATAGGATATGCTTTGGGAAGCATTATAAAGGGTGAAAATCCATTGGATATGGATTAGGAGGTGTGTTAGGTCAAAGTATCAAATTTAGGGTGAGTGAAAGTTCTATGTTGAACTTAGAACCTTAATTTTGATGGTTTAGAGTTCCTATTGGCTTAGGGGCTTCCCAAGGACATTGTTGGTGCAATGGTCAAGGGGGAGCAAGCCTTTAGGGGGAGTTATCCATCTTGGGATGATGGATGTGTTTTTCTCCTTGGAGAGGAGAAGTTATTGGGAAAGTATCATCAATTGGGAAAATTGATGGGTTTTTGATACCCAATTTGGAAATTGGGAGAGATTATAGGATTGCCTCTCTTGAGTGATATGTGACTTATCACTAGGAAGATGGTAGGCATCCTAGGTATTTATTTTTGGATCAAGGGGGAGATTGTAAGATCTCATTGGGACATGAGACATTGACCTCCTTGGAGAGATAACCTTTTTGATGTTAGTCAAAAAGGGGGAGAATGTTTGGGGGAGAACATTTGGAGAGTGTTTACCAATTTGGGATAATTGGTAAGGGATTTGAGTTAGTGGTCTAATTCAAATGATTTGTTTGATTTTTGTCAAACATCAAAAAGGGGGAGATTGTTGGTGCAATCGGCCCAGGTCACGATTGACCAGGACTCGAGTGATGTTTTGATGTTTCGACAAAAACATATGACAATGTAATTGTCATGGGAAAGTCCAAGTGGAACACTTGACATTTGGTAAAGTCCAAGTCTTGAGTACTTGGCATGAAAAGTCCAAGTGGGACACTTGGCACATGAAAAGTCCAAGCATGGGTCTTGGCAATGTAAAGTCCAACATGGGTTGGCAAGGAAAGTCCAAGCATGGGTCTTGGCAATGTAAAGTCCAACATGGGTTGGCAAGGAAAGTCCAAGCATGGTCTTGGCAAATGGAAAGTCCAAGCATGGGTCTTGGCATGGAAAGTCCAACATGGGTTGGCAAGGGAAAGTCCAAGCTTGAGTCTTGGCATTTGGGAAGTCCAAGGGGTTTGATATTGGCAGCGTAAAGTCCAAGCGGGAGTCTTGGCAGCATAAGACCAATGGTTGGCGGCGTAAAGTCCAAGCGGAGTCTTGGCGGCGTAAGTCCAATGTGCCTTGGCGGTGTAGACACCGTTAGCATGACATAGCCGAGGGAAGCACCTGGAGGCTAGCGCGATGGATGAACAAGTCATGGATGACTTGGAGGGATCCGAGAGGCGTGAGGCTGATGGAGGTGGCTAGAAGGCTTAGGTCTAGGCTAAGGGTGGTCTAGCAAGTATGGGGGCACCATACTTTGGGTTAAAACCTCATCTTTGAGGTTGGCAGTCGACTGGCATTATGGCCGGTTCGACTGCCGTGAGTCGACTTGAGTTCAACTGCCGTTTAAGAGATATGGAATGCAGCGATTGCTCATTAGGAGCGATCGATATCTACGATCATTGATCGTGATCATTGCGATTTAGCCGCGAGAACGAGAATGCTCAGAGCCGGAGGCGATCGACTATCGGTGGCGATGGTAGCCAATGTTGGCGATAAAGTGTCCCGTTGGAACTTGTCCAGCGTGGATTGAGCGTTGTCTCACGTCGATTGGGGACTTATGAGATCGACTACTAGAAATCGGGATGGAGGATAAAGCATTTGTTCGTGGAAGGCTCAATAATAAAATTTTTGGGAGCTTTGGTGAGGCGATTTGAAGGCGATTTGCAGGTGCATTTCAGGGTCCTTCAAGCTCATCCAAGCAACCAACAAGCAAGCGCTCAAAACCCTAGTTTGTAAAGTGTTCTTTACATTTCCTTTGTATTTGCTTGTATTTCTTTCGTTTATTATTGTAAACGTTTGTACGAGGTTTCTCCGCCTCCGACTTGTTGTCGAGAAGGAGTTTATTGATTAGTGATTGCATTGGCATCGCTAGAGCTCGTTAGAGCTCAATCCGTGGAGTAGGAACCGTTTCGGTTCCGAACCACGTTATATCTCGTGTTGTGTTTGTGTTCGTGATTGTTTGTATTTCGTTATTGCTTTCATTTCTATATTCCGCTGCGCTAACGAAATTGTAGACACGATCACGATCGAATTCCATCTTCCTACGGGCACATCGCTATTCACCCCCCCTCTAGCGGCGTCAAATCTCCAACAACAAGTGTTTTAAAGAGTTGGAGATTTGATAAGCAGATATTGCAAGTCAAATTATTGGAATCCGAAATCTCCAAATGTTGGATAAAAAGGAGCAAGATTAAAGTCATGAGTCACGAGTGACTATTGGAGAGTTTTCCGATCATAGAAGACCGATTGCAGAAATTCAGCAACTTCTCATGATTATCAGCGAACTCAGAGGAAAGACTCCGAAGGGAGATTGTGTGCGTGTAGTGTGGGTTACGACGAGACACAGAGCCAGATTATCCGATGGACCATTGTATCTGTTTCTACTATAAGCAGCCGGTATCTACGAGGAGAGTACGTATTTTGAAGACTCAGTTGAAGACTATGGATGATGCTTTCGAGCGGACGATCCACAACCTCGAAAGCTGAGATCATTACAGAAGATTGGTTTATCACATCAGCAGCGATTTACTACCTCAGATATAGTTGGAGTTCTTAGATACTTTCATCCGGAAGAAGTAAGTTACTCCGCAGTATCAGCCGAAGACATCTCAGAAGACTCAAATGTTCAGACAACAATTGTACCTTCTCAGACGACAGCAACGGTTATCTTCCCAGGCGTAGTTATGATTTGTTCAGAGGAGAGAGAGTATACGACGATGGTCGTATCTATGCTGTATTCTTCAGACGCAACTATACCTTTCACAGAGTTGGAGCATGCTATGATGTTGGCAGTTCTTCAGTATTTTATAGCCAGATGTGTACCTTTTGTCAGTACAACAGTGGTTACCATCTCCATTGCAGTTGTTTCAGTTGTACCTCAGTTCCAGCAGTTGATTCCAGTTCCTCCATGATAGTCTTTGCATCTACATGAGCTCAGCCGTCCAGAACAGATGTTGGACAAGTTTACATGATTACTCGAGAAGAAGTATAGAAGACCGAAGGATCGGTCCTTTGGGGTATTACTTTAGGTTATACTATTTGCAGATATATCGAGAGATACCGGTAGTTTATAGGTATCTTTGTCTAGAACATTCTTGGATAGGGTTCGAAGGGTTCCTATCGATTTGTGGGTTGGTGATTTTCATTACCGTCAAGTGAGATGTTGATCAACAATCAAGAAGTCAAGGGATGCCCTTAGCTTTTGCTAGACAAACCTCTACTATAGACATATCCTTACGGATAGTTGGATTGTTGGAGCGTTGGTATACTAGGACTCTCAAATGTACGTATAATCCGAGAGTATTCGGATGTAGTTACGGATGAACTCTCGGGCTGGTCACTGCATGGGCAAGTTGAACATGCGATTGAGGTGATTGCGAGAATAGTCCTGAAATTTGGGAACCTCATACCGAGAGATGATTTTATTGGTATAAGTGTTGCTAAACACCTGTGGTAATTGGAAGAACGTAAGTTGCGATTATAGAAGGTGTTGGATGGGATATTTATCCATTTCAGTATTCCTTCTAGAGAAGTTTCGAAACTCTTCGTTGAAAGAGAGATAGACCTTTGAGGTTATGTATCGATTATCGATGATTGGAATGCAGTAGTTGAGAATGAGTATCCTTCGTTAGGGATAGATGATTTGTTTGGATCAGCTAAATGACACCTGTGTATATCCTAGGGTTGGTCTACGATTAGAGGTTTGATATTGTAGTGACATAGTGTCATACAATTATCAGTGTCGGTGTGATGATTGAGTTATCATTAGCGTAAAGTAAAAGGATATATTCGGGTGTATAAAGCCGATTGATAATGTTGTTAGACTTATCGACGAATTAGTCGTTCATGGATTCGAGGAATCAAGTACTCTTGGAGTATTTGGGATCGATTGTCATCATATCTGTGGATGATATATTTTTGAGATATATTCACGATCTTAAGGGAAGTTATGTTTCCCTAGATTGATTTGGTATTTACCATAGATGAGGATAGGATGTTCTAGCGATACTATACCGCTGATTTGTTGGACCAAGAAGGTGATGAAAATCACCTGGTCGGAAAGTTGTGAAGCTAGGTTTCAGGGCCTAGACGATGACTGACTTTTGCGTCAATGTTAGTTAATCCGTCCGATAAGTATGGAAGAGTATGGTACGCAGATGCATCATTTCAGGGATTAGGAGCGATTCCGATGCAGTTGAATGAAACGTATATTATGTGTACGCTAGTTGAGAAACTAGCGAGATTGGTCATTATAGGCTTCCAGTTATTTTCAGTTCTGTGTGACAGAGTAAATTTTGGACATTAGGTTAATTTCTCGTGAGAATAAATCTCTGTCTCTGAGAAGGATAATCGTTCCCAGAGTTGCATTCGCTTTAGGAAGAGTTGCTTCAGGAGACTCTTCATTCGAGAGTGATGATTTATTCAGAGTGTATCTGAAAATAGTGAGTATTGAGACGTTCCAGTTGGTGGAACGATATGTGGGACATGGATGATTTCGTAGTTGATGTTGGGTATGCCAACAAGCAAAGGTGGAATATTGTGATCGGTAGGGTTACGTACCGTGGTGAAGTGAGAGCCTAGTACGTTAGACTGTGTTGGGAGATTATCTAGAATTCGGAAAGGACTTGATCGGATTTGGATAGTTGATGGTCGATTAGCTAGGTCCGCGCATTTTCTTCCGAGCCGTAAGATGGACTCCGTTGGATCGCTTGATGGAATTATATCCATGGAGTAACCTTGAGTATCATTTCTGATAGTGATTCATGATTCACCTTACGATTCTGACAAAGTTTCCCACCAGTCACGAGTATAGAGCTCCACTTTGGCACAGTTATGTATCTTTGATAGATGGTCGATATGTTGAGAGAGTATATAAGAGCTGGAAATATAATATTCGAGCTCAGTACCCCACTTAGTCACTTGAGGTGTGACTTTGCTCCGGATACTTGAGATGATTATTGTGACATCTCATACTTGTACATGAGTCAGAAATTTGGGGACCAAATTTTTATAAGTGGGGGAGAATGTAAAATATGGTAAAAAAAAAATTATTATATGGATTAACCCTTTAATTAATTGAATTTAATTAGTGGGTTAATTGAGTTTAATTAGTGGAATAAAATTGGGCTTGGGTTGTATTGGGCTTGGGCTGTATTGGGCTTGGGCTGTAATTGGGCTTGGGTTTGGATTAGACTTGGATTTGGATTGAGCTGAGCTAACCAAATCGCGTGAACGAGATTAAAAAAGCCGCCGAACGAACCCATTTCATTCGCGATCCCCATTTCTTCTTCGCGTCATTTCTCTGCTCCGTGCGGCTTCCATCACCGACCTCCACTCGTCGGCGTCTGGTGCGAGTAGCTCGACGGTGCCACCACTGGGCTGATCTCTGGCCAGGGGTCAAAGGGTTTTCGTCTGGAAACAAAACCGCGGCGACACTTCCGGCGGACAGGCGGCGTCGTGGTCGCAGCAGCGAGCTGCCATTGAAGGTAGGTATCGATTATTGTTTTTCCTGTCAAGTTTAGGTTTGCTGCTAGCTACGACTTTCGATTTTAGCCCAGCTCAGTGTTTGGGCAGTGATCGGAGCTCAGATCTCGTTGGGGGGCTAAACTGTGCGTGACGAATAGCTGGGATCAGGAGAGGTTCGCCGTCGGTGAAGGTTAGGGTCGGTAAGATGGATCAATCCTATTATTGTCATCGGTTGTATTGGATTTTTAGAAATTGAAGCTGTGATTTGGAATTTAAATCTGTTTGGTGGTGATTACGGTAATTGTTAGATAAATGGGTGTGGTTGGTATCCTGTTATTGCGAATGTTTGTCGATGTGTTGATTTGGAGTTCCTTCGGTGAGCAGAGGGTGAGTGGGAGTAGGCTGCCGGAGAAGATCTGAGGCTGGTAAGTCTCAATTCTTTGTTCTTTCCCGGTGCCGTGTGAATTGGTTGATTGATGCCATGAATCGGGGATTCAATTTGTGTGTGTGGATGTTTAGGAATCGCAGTTGTGATATGGAAATTAACCTGTGATTTGAGTGGTATTGTTGATTGGGTGTAGGTGTAGGTTTTGTCGATGGCTTTGTTGAGTGTATGGATAGATCGGTGGAGCAAGCGGATGGGTTGTTTGGTAAGATTGTGGGTTGTGATCAGGAGGTGGAATTGGTGTTAGTCGATTGTTTCTTTTGATGTCCATAGTGTTTCGGTTAATTTTAGTGGATGACTGATATGCTTTGATTTGAGAGATTTTAGTGTGTTGGATCATATTGGGTATGCTCTAATAGGGAGATGATGATTGGGTTAAGCAAGGGAAAGATGTGAATATAGAACGAATAGGTATTTTGTTCGTATAATTATTGGAGACTTGTGCTTAACCCTAATTTGTTATTATTGTGCAGGTTTGGGATCTGGGCGGTCCGCTAGTGAGGATTATTCGAGCTTCGTATCAGGTGGGTAATATCTACCTGGTCCTGTAGTTTGATCAATTCCAGTGCATGATCTTGGATTTATGTTTATACCTGTTTACCTTAAATCCACTCTTATTTAATCGTATGCTTATCGCCTTGACCTTTGAGATATATACTCTGTTACTTCATTGATTATCTAGCACGGATAGGAACTATAAAACCCTATTATGTGTTAGCTGATAGATGTTTAGTAAGTACATGTGGTTAGGGTTATTTTTATGACCTCAGATTGGGTTACTCGGTTGCATCACTAGGTTAGGTGATGAGTCCAAATTATGAGGTCGGTCGTTGTATCGTATACATATCAGTGTGTTAGTTTGACTGATCTATTTATCTATACATAGGTAAATAGGTTGTGATTACGGATTTGTCGTCCTTGCATGGTTGACTTTTGGTTGACTAGGTCTCCCCGTGAGTTAGGGAGTGTTGCGAGGATTTGTGTGTGAGCTATGCATCATTACATTTCATGCATCTTGTACGAGTCTCGCCTTGTGGTTAAGGCAGTCGTCGTCATCATCCCGCCTCCTCGGCCACTCGGGGTAGTGGTTGCGAGGTTGAGGGGCAAAGCATTGTTGTGCGTCTTCGTTCTCGGCCACTATGGATGGTGGTAGCTGGAGATGCGCACTTGGCCACTGTGCGAAGTGGTAGTTAGTGCACTCACCCACTATAGACAGTGGTCGTGTGATGTGCAGTTGTCCTGGGTGCGATGCTCGTCTACTCATGGGTAGAGACGGAGCGGCTAGCAGCAGGGACCCCCGTGTAGGTAGCATATAGCTCTATGGCGGGCTAGCTACTGTTTCATACTACCCAACTCGGTCACTCGAGAGTGGTGGCGGCTGGACTCGGGATAGTTGTCATGTCACGCCACCTAGGCCTGCAGGGGTCGTGGTAGCGAGTTGGGTCTTGTGAGCATGACCATGCATATGCATTGCAGATATATATGTATGCATGTATTTGATATATGTTTTACATATGCCTGTGAGATGCTGCATTTGATTGAGCTATGATTGTTGCACATGCTTGTTCATCATGATACATGTCATTTGCATTTTATTTACTGCTATGTGTTGAGCATGATACATGCGTTGATTCAGACTGTTATATGCATTTGATTAGCATCATGTCATTGTGTGGTACGGACCTGGTTGTTAGTACAGGTGATCATATACTGTTCATATGTTGGAGTATTGGTCAGGTATGGGATTGACCTGGTACATTATATGGGTTATGTTATTGTATATCTGTCAGGATGATATAGCTTATGGTGTTGCAGACCGTCAGGTACGTTGGTACATTACTTTATGTTCAGTTGATCAGTTTAGTATATACATTGAGTATGATTTTACTGTAGTTACTTGTTATTAGATTTGGATATGACTGTATGTCTATTGGACTCATGTTGTATACCTGTAGATCTTCACATGTATACTTGTAGATCTATCCTTATATGTTGTTCATGCACTTTCTATATATTACCCCTGAGTTTATACTCACCACCCCGAGACCCTGGGCTTCCTGTCGCCCAGATAACAGGTAGAAGATTCCTTGGACGTTCGGAGCTCCGCCAGCTGATCCCATCTCACACCGGACGAATGGATATGTTTTCCGTGTTGTTGTATCCTTACGGATTGTTGGTTTGGATTTTTACCCTGTATTGTTTCCGTATCTGTGATATACGGACGTGTTGTATATATTTGGCTTTCGATGTGGCTTCTATTATATTTCTTGTGGTGTCAAGTCACTCTGGAGTGCACAGTTGGGTCATTGTATATTGTTTTATCTGTTTTATGTTTCCGCTGCGTTTGATATGTTGATATCTGTGTATATCATATTGTTGTTGTGGGCATAAGGGTCTTGTATTAACCCGATATGTTGCCACGTACAGGGGAGATGCCGTCCGTTTGCTTTTCGGCACGACATACTCTCGGGGTGTGACAAACAAACTAGTGAAAGAACCCATGCCTATTAAACCAAATACGCTAAGAAAATTATTAAGAAATTTGATTTAGAAAATGCTAAAATAGTGTCTACTCTTATGGGAACTAATACTAAGGTATACAGTGATTTAAATGGGAAAACAATATATTCAAAACATTATAGGAGCATGATTTCCAATTTATTATACCTAATCGCAAGTAGACTAGATATACTATTTGCGGTAGGTATGTGTGCAAGATACCAATATTGTACTAAAGAGTCTCATTTAGTAGCGACCAAGAGGATCCTGAGATATGTCAAGAGTACTCTTAATGTAGGCCTTTGGCATGCTAAATCTCAAAATTTTGATTTGTTTGGGTGCACTGATTTCGATTATGCGGGTTGCAAATTGGATTGAAAAAGTACTAGTGGTGGATGTCAATTTTTTGGATCCTCCCTAGTAAGATGGAGTCGTAGAAAATAATCTTGTGTTGCTTTGTCCACAACCGAGGTTGAATATATAGTCATGAGTGGTTGTGTGACTCAATTATTTGAATGAGACATACTCTAGAGGATTATGTACTCCACCACTCCAAAATCAAAGTTTATTATAATAATGTAATACCATCGATTTGGCAAAAAATTTAGTATATCACTCTAGGACAAAACACATTGACGTGAAGCATCACTTCATTAGAGACCATGTGGAAAAAGGAGGCACTAAATTCAATTATATTTAATCTAAGTCTAACATTATTGACGTCTTCACCAAGGCTCTACCAAAAGCCTTGGTTACCAGGATTCATAAACTTTAGTACTTAGCCTGGAGGTCTAGAGTTCGAATCCTGGGGAAGGCAAAAACTCACTTCCAGGGGTGGGAAGTCTAGGTGGGTAACGACGGGCCAAACAGGGGCGACGGTCGTCGAACAATAGGGGTCGCCGAATTCCTCCAATAGGGGTCAGGTCGTTACAATAAAAGGCGCCTTTTTATTGTAACGACGGGCCTATTAAGCGACTTTACGACCGACGGCCGTCGCCTATTGTCGTTACCCACCGACTTGATCAGTTACCGAGATTCATAAACTTTAGTACTTAGCACGGAGGTCTAGAGTTCAATCACGGGAAGGCAAAAACCCACTTCGAGGTGGGAAGGCCGGTGAGTAACGACAGCAGGCGACGATGCGTCGACCAATAGAATCGCCAATTCCGCCAATAGGGCAGTCGTTCAGTGTTGGGCAACATGACCTGCAGCCATGTTGGGCGACAACGTGGGACGACAACACGATCAGGTTGTAGCCTCATCTGTCGCCAAATGCATGCCCATTTGGCCAAGTACAACCATGCCACCTTAGCACGATCATGTTAGGCCATGTCTTATCTGCTTTTGGCTCTGGAGTGTGGCACGACCTTATCATGCCTTATCACGACCATGTTAGGTTCTGTAAGCCTCATTCCTTGTCTTTTTAGCCTAGTCCAACCAACTACAATCTCTCCCATTGAGAGTCTTATTCTCAAGCTTATTTTACATCTCTAGATCACTCCTATTGCGTGGGACTCAATAGGTTCTCAATTATGTTGGTCATTCATAATTAACTATTAATTATGAATAGATCATAAGTGACACCTAGCAGTATATCATAACCCCCAATTGACTATAAAGTCAAAGATCGACTTTAGAACATTTCTAAATTCTTCAAAGAACTACAATTATCAGTGTCTTATTCCTTCCACTCATCCTATATCCACTTGGTTCATGATATAGTCTTTGTGTCATCCCCACTAGGCTGACTACGTCACACCTAACCCAAGTTTAGTTCTTTGTTATATGGATTCAATTTACTCAAACACATATTCAAGAAGACCGTCTTTTTGACATGTTTACTTTGGCCAAAGACTTCTGAGTAACAATCCTAACAAGAGGTCATAGAGTATATATCTCTTTTAATAGGAATTGCATGTGAATCCTATATGGGTTATTCATACACTTTCAAACACTTTAACTTATACCCAATCATCCATAAATTACATCTCCTTGGAGATGATTATGAAGATGTCAAAGTATAAGCCTACATGACCAAGATGATTTGAATACCTCAAGTCTAAGGAAACTTGCACCCGAGCTATAATGAGACCTTCATCGACATAAAGAACCATATGAAATCTCATGACATGCCATACTAATGAACTAGTTAGCCTTAACTAGAATCCACATGTTCATTCTTAATATCCCTATGATTCCATTCAGTGAGAATTAAATGCTTGGATAAACCAAGGAGTATAACATGTGTTAGTCTCACAGAATTGATGATATTCAGTCTCATCAATTCATTGACTATAAAAGGTTTTAATATATACATAATTATATATGAAGAGACACTCACTAATTGTGATTCAATCACAATTTATCTTATGTTATGCATTGTATTGTGGACTTAAATAAATGAATTTAAGATCAAATCATATACACAATAAATGTACATCCGGATAATGAACTTTATTAATTAAACATCTAACACAATTTCAAAGGCAATTGCCCTAGGATATCTCTCAAATAAAACATACTCCCACTTGGCTTACAACCAATCGCCTTAGTATCTAATACCAAAGGCCTCTAGATGCCTTCACACTTTTCTTGGGGCATAGACTTTGTCAAGGACCTGCAATATTCTCTTCGGTGAAAATTTTCTCTATTTGTATACCTCTTCTATATATGATCTCTTTGATGAAATGATAATGATGAAATACATGCTTGGATCGTTGATGAGACCTTGGTTCATTAGCTTGTGCAATGGTTCCATTGCTGTCGCAGTACATCGGTAGTGTTTCAACAATACTCAGAACTACTCCAAGTTCAGTGATAAACTTCTTGATCCAAACCACTTCCTTAGCTACTTCAGAAGTTGCAATGTACTCTGCCTCTGTGATAGAATTAGCAACGGTGTCTTGTTTGGAACTTTTCTAACTCACTGCACCTCTATTTAAAGTGAATATATATCCATACTGAGATTTCAAATCATCCTTATCCATATGGAAGTTGACATCAATATATTTAGTTATTCTTAAGTACTTAAGGATTGTCTTAATAATCACCCAATAATTCATACTTAGATCTGATTGATATTTGCTCATGACACTTAGAACATACGATATATCAAGCATAATACATAACATAGCATATATGATAGATCCTATAGTTGATGCATATGAGATCTTATTCATGTGAATCCTCTCATCTTCTGTGTATGGACACAGACTTCGAAATGTGAATCCTATGTCTCGTAGGAATAAAACCTTTATTGAATTCTTATATTAGCTTCTACTCGAGCTTTTTTTCTTTTCTTTTTTTTTTACAAAGTGGAGTTTTGAATTGGTTCGTGTGTTTGGACTGCCATATTTTTTTATCTTCTGAAATGAAAATATAAACATAAGTGAAAAGAATGGAAATTGTGAAAAAGAAATTATGAAAAACTAAATCTTGGGTTGCCTCCCAAGAAGCACTTGTTTTAGGTCGTAAGCTCGATCAAAACTCATGCTCCTTCCTCGTCTGAATGGAGTACACATATAACGAATTAAATTGTGAGAATTTTTATTATTCTTGTCTCTTATCCTTATGAGTTCCTCCAAGGAATACCTATGATTCTTTTTTTGTAATTCCTTTTGGTTTATTCTATAGAAAAATTCTTCGATAAACGGTGAGTTTAAAGAGTAAGAAAAATTAAATTCAATTTTCTCATCTTCGACTTCAAAAGATAATCTTTGATTTTTGACATCAATCATGGTTCCAGTAGTAGCTAAGAAGGGTTGCCCTAGGACAATGAGATTTTTTGGATTTTCTTCCATATCCTGAACAAAGAAATCAGTAGGTATTATAAAGTTTTCAATTACTACTGGGATGTCTTCTAATAGGCCTAAGGGCTGTTTTAGTGAATGATCTGCGAATCTTAAGGTTACATTCATGGGTTTAATCCACTCGGCCTCAGATATTCATAAAATACAGATGGTAGAAGATTTATACTAGACCCTAAGTCACATAAGACAAAATCAAAATTAATTCCATAGATTGCTCATGGAATTGAAAAGTCACCTAGGTTTTCGAGTTTAGAAGCATATTTATCTTGAATTACTATGTTGTTTTCTTTTATTGAGATAACGATTGCACAATCTTGAGTTGCTTTTTGGTTATGTTCTTCCAAGCTACAGTATTCTTCGGTAAGTATTGCATGCAATGTTCTACTGGATTTGCTTCAGCCTTTGTAGGGAATCTCCCCGATATTCTTGAAGATGAGCTAGCTACCTGTGCAATTTAAGTTTCCAACAATTTTGTATGGTTAGCTAAATTATCAATCTTACTTACTAGTTGTTGTAGTGCTTTCACCATTTCATTATGTTGTCAGTTTGATTCTCTCATGTGTTGGCAGAACTCATTGTTTTGAATAGTCTGAACTTCAATGAATTTCTCCATCATTAACTCTAATGCTGGCTTTTTCTCATGCTGGGGACCTGAATATTATTCCGAAGTGTTCTGTCCATACTAGGATTGATTGTTCCGGTACGAAAAATTTGGATGGTTCCTCCAACCCGGATTGTAAGTGTTGGAGTAAGGATTGTTCATAGGTCACTAGTTGAAATTGTTTAATGTGTCGACTTATTCGATGTTCCTGAAGATGGGGTAAGTCCTATTTGATAGTTTTGAGTTGCATGACCTGAACGCTACATATCTCACAAGCATTATTAGTAGGATTGACAGCATTCATATTAAAATGTTCAAATTTGTGAGATAGTGCATCTAATTTTGCAGCGAGTAAATCTATAGCGCTTACCTTATACTTACCTAGGTGCGAGTAGATATTCCCTTCTCGGTTGCCCACTAGTAGTGGTTAAGTGCGACACTTTTAATAATATCGAAGGCTTTGTCCAGTGTTTTGTTGACGAGGGCTCCTCCTGCAGTTGTCTAGAGCAACTTTAGTATGTAGGATAGAAGATATCGTTATAAAAGGTGTGGATGATAAGTCATCTCTCCAATCCTTAATGTGGGCATTGTTGCAATAGCCCTTTAAA
The DNA here is from genome assembly GCA_025175895.1 of Wurfbainia villosa. Classification (NCBI taxonomy): domain Eukaryota; kingdom Viridiplantae; phylum Streptophyta; class Magnoliopsida; order Zingiberales; family Zingiberaceae; genus Wurfbainia; species Wurfbainia villosa. The sequence continues at coordinate 85,852,044 of CM045988.1, forward strand.
TATATCCCAAGCTTCGAAAGTGATTCTCTATCTTTTTGCATGAAGTTTGTGATTTGATGGCGGAGATTTGCCGTCTTGCTCGGGGGAAATATTTGTCCAGAAATTTTTGTTCTAGTTGATCCCATGTTGTAATGCATTCCGTAGGAAGTGAAAGTAATCATGCCCTTCCTTTGTCCCGTAAGGAGAAGGAAAATAATCACAGTTTGATCATATCTGCAAAGGCTCCACTAAATTTTAAAGTTCCGTAGAATTCTAAGAATACCTCTAAATGTGGATTAGGATCCTCTAAAGATATTCCTCCGAATTAATGTTGCTGAATCATGGATAGAAGTGTGGGTTTCAGCTCGAAATTAATGACTTCTATTGGAGGTCTTTGGATGCTTGATCTTAGCCCCCTTGTGTTTGGCATTGCGTAATCGCATAAAGGTTTGTTTCTTTGCTTGTCGCCATTTTGAAGGTTGGAGTTTCTTCTTGTCACTTTAGAAGTCTTCGTCTAGCGAGGAGATTTCTTTCAATTTCAGGATTTGTCTCTGTCAATTCCCTGGTAGACCTATGCATGCAACAAGAAGAATGACTCTAATGAAAGTAAATGTGGTGGATGAAATAAATGAAGTGAAATAAAAATAGAAAATAGAAAATAAATAAAAAACTAGATTAATCTAATTGCAATCAAATTGATATTGACGCAATTCCCGACAACGATGCCAAAAACATGATGTGGTGTGTTGTAATCGCAAGCGTACGATCATCGTCAAGTAATAAAATATCGATCCCATAGAGATTTATCAAGTACCGAATGAGTACAAGGAAAGATTATCTAAAAGAATAAATATTTGAATGGTAGTTTAAGGAAGGAAAGTAGGCGATCGAGAAACGATTATAAGACGAAATTATGAAGCAACCTTAGGACTTTGATTTTGCTACAATGTCTATTGTCTTGGCAGTTCTCTATTATATCGATGTGTATTCTTGAAGGAAATTTATCTAAAGTTATCAGATGTCTCTTCTGAGATCAACCCGATGTATTCACCTAACTTGATTTCTACTTTTATAGTGTTAGCTATTAGAAGGAACTTGTTCGTAATATGAGCACCTATCGCAAGAACTCCAGCTGATCCATTCGGGAACTACCACTTATTACTTATAGGAACTGAGGTTAGATGAATTATTATGTTTTAGGATAAGGTATAAAACCCTTGAGAGGTTCTAATAACTTTTGAGATATTCACATGTAGTTGACTTTGTTCCCAATATGAGTGCTTGTTACGAGCACCCCAGCGGATCAATCTAGATGAAGACCCTTAATTGCTATAGCTCCCCATGATTAGTTTAAATCCTCAAGATATCCTAATAGCTTTCAAGGTATTCATGCGTAGTTGACCTTGTTCATAATATGGGTACTTATCACGAGCACCCTAGTAGATCAATCTAGGTGAAAACCTTTAATTGCTATAGCTCCTCACGATTAGTTTTACAAAATCGGGATTAGAAACCCAAAAGCATGAGAATATGTGATCAACAAACTTGCTAGATAAACCATACATACCGTAAAATTAATTCAAAAAGTTCACAATCGATAAATAAAAGAGTTATAACAATCTAAGATGAATATACAAAGAGCTACTCCCTCATCCTAAGATCGAGGAGAATTATTCCATAGTTCGGAGGAAAGATAGAAACGAAGTGCAGAAAGACAGTCGACAAAACTAAAGAAGAGAAAGAAGGAAAAACAGGTTTGTCGACATTGGCTGAAGTCTTCCTCTGGATTAGGGCTCCTTCTCCACAGCTCCACAACTTGCCCTAGGATGCTCCCTGATGGCTGCCTCGATCCTAAGAGTTAGGATCTCCATAATATCCAGAATCCTTTTCTCCTTGGCCACGAGGTCTTTTTTTATAGCTTTTTATGGGTGAGGAATTTAAAGAGGTTTGTTAACCGCGACATGGTCATGCCATTTGGAATGACCAGGGTGTGTAGAGGATGGAATGACTTGGCACACCTTGGATTTGAGTGTGTTGATCTAGATGGGCACGATTGTGTCATTTGGCACGACCAGGGCATGTTGGCCTATGTGATGCTCCTTTTTCGTGGGTTCCTACAAGAAAAATTCATAACCACATTTATCTGAACTAAAAAGATAAAAGAAAAGTAAATGCAAGATTTTATGCATGATATATGAATGAAATACTAGAAAAATATGGTAAATAAACCCTAAAATATGCATATGATTCACACTCATCAAGTAGCAACTTGTCTCAGGCATGATGCTCCTTTTTCGTGGGTTCCTATAAGAAAAACTCATAACCACATTTATCTAAACTAAAAAGATTTTATGCATGATATATGAATAAAATACTAGAAAAACATGGTAAATAACCCTAACATATGCATATGATTCATACTCATCAAGTCGCAACCTGTCTCGGATTGTGAACCAAGTAAAAAGACTTGTCTATTTATTTTATTTAGTTTTTTATTATGTTGCATATTACTCTCAATTTTGAAAATAAAAGAAAAGTTTTAAAAAGTAAAAGAAAGTTTTGTAAACACCGAGATTCACCCCCCCCTCTCAGTAGTAACGATCTTACAAATCCAATGCCTCATGGGAATGTAACCTTTCTTGGATTCTTCCATGCTAAACCATTTTAACATTTTGTATATGTATGTAGACTGTGAAAAACTAAGCAACTGATTTTATCTATCTTTATAGATCTTAATCTCTAAAATATAGGTTGGTTCTCCCATGTCTTTCATGGAGAATATTTTGGACAACCATACCTTGACTGTTTACAAAATAAGAATATCATTTCTGTTGGTGCAACAATGCCCCAAGCATTTATATGTTTTGATGTTTGGATAATCATCTAAGTTAGGCAATATTTTGTGATCTAATTGTTAACATGTTTAAGTGATAGGAAAAATCCAAGTATGAAGACTTGGTAAAGGAAAAGTCCAATGTGATTTTGGCAAAAGAAGTCCAAGGAAAGGGCTTGGCGGCGTAAGACCAAGCATATAGTCTTGGCAGTGTAAAGTCCAAGCGGACCTTGGCAAAGGGTGTCCAAAGGCAAGTCTTGGCACGTAAGTCCAAGCATGTAGTCTTGGCGGCGTAAAGTTCAAGTGTACTTTGGCGAAGAGAAACCCAAGACATGACGAAACCGAAGGAAGCTCTTGGAAGCAAGCACAAAGGATGAACAAGTCGCGGACTCGGAGGGATCCTAGAGGTGCAAGGCTAAAGGAAGAGTTAGAAGGTTAAGTTTAGGTCTAGGGAGTCAATTCAAGTATGAATTACTCATACTTGACGAGTATCGATCGATATGATGTAGCGATCGTGATCACACGGTGCTCGATCGAGCCGATCGAATCGATGATCACGATCGCAAGAGCCGGCAATGATCGATATTAAATCACCGATCGCTAATACGGCAATGATCGATCAAGTCGACGAAGGGCACAGAATGGAGTCTCACTCGACTCCGTGCGGGGATCACTCGACTGATCGCTTCATTAGTCGACTGATGAAGTGATCAGTCGACTGATCAGGCTGTCGTTGGAAATGGCGGTTGCGTATCTTCGCGGATTTGCCTCGTCACAAGCATTGGCTTCGACGGCAGTCGACTGATGTTGTACATCAGTCCACTGATCGTGGCCCAACAGGAAAAACATCCCTCTCTCTATAAAAAGAGGGCTTGGGGTGCTTGAAAAAGCTAGTGCTTATCTTCCAACCTTATTCTCAAGCTCCCCATGAATTTTAAAAGGCTTTCTTGTGTTAATTCCTCCTCTTCTCCTAAATCTCATTTTCATCATTGTAAGAAGAGGAGAGTGTCTTGTAAAGGAAAGCTTCTTAGTGGAATTGCTTTGGGTTGATCCACCTCAAGGATTGTCGTGGAGTAGGAGCGTTATCTCTGAACCACGTAAAAGGCTTCGTGTTAGTGTTTCTGTTTAGCTTCTTGTTTTTATTTAGTATTTGCTTCCGCTAACATTTCTTGTAGATTTCGGAAAGAGACTATTCACCCCCTCTAGCCTTCCAAAGATCCCTAACAAGTGGTATCAGAGCCCAGATCACATCGGAAGATCTAACAATCAACCAGAGCACGATGGCATTTCAAGAGGGGTATAGCACGACGAGGCCTCCTTTCTTCGACGGCAATGACTTCGGCTACTGGAAAGGTAGGATGGAATACTACCTTATGAATGATATTGAAAATTGGTTTTTTGTTGTAGATGGATTCGAGAAGCCGATCGATGAACACGGAGCGCCTATACCAACCAAGGATTGGACGAGGGATATGACCAAGAAGGCTCAAGCTAACGTCAAAGCAACAACCACACTTCAATGTATTTTGTCAAAAGAGCAACTAAGCAAAGTGGGGCCTTTCAAATCGTCAAAGGAGCTTTGGGAGAAGCTAATTGAGCTCAACGAGGGATCGAAGGAAACAAAAAGAGCCAATAGAGATCTCTTGATAGGCCAACTCCAAAGCTTTTCCATGAAGACCAACGAGACCGTAAGCCAAATGCACGGTCACTTCAAGGAGGTAGTCAACGAACTACATGTGATAGGTGAGAAGGTCGACAACCGAGACCTTGTGAGGTATATTTTTCAAGCCTTCCCTAGAACAACCTTATGGGCATCAATGGTAGATGCTTATAAGGTGTCCAGGGATCTTTCTTTGGTTAAATTAGATGAACTTTTTTGTGAGTTTGAGTTGCACGAGCAAGCTAACACTTCATCCAAGGAGAAAGGTGTAACTTTTTTTGTAGGAAATAAGGACAAGAAGAAGAAGAAGAAAGAAGTCTCTTCTTCATCCGAATCTAAGGAGGAGTCATCTAGTAGCGATGACGAGCTATCGACTAGTGAGATAGCTCACTATGTAAAGAAATTTGATGGGAGATCAAGAAAACTCGCCAAGAAGGATGTGAGAAGGATGTTCCAATCCTCCAAAGGTAAAACCTCAACTACTTCAATTTCTACATCTAATATAACTTGTTATGGTTGCAACAAGAAAGGGCACATCAAGCCAAATTGCCTAGGCCTAAAGAAGAAGGAGGAGAAGGAAAAGAAGAAGAAGGAAAAGAAGGAGAAGAAGAAGGAGGCAATGGTGGCACAAACTTGGGATATACAAAGCATAGAAGATTCATCCGATGATGAAGAAATTTGTCATGTCACAAGAAACATGGCACTCATGGCTTTGGAGGATAGTTCAAGTGAAGAGTCATCCTCCTCCTCCTCAAGCGACGAATCGTCATCTAGTGACGATGAGGTAAAGGACTCCCCTAGAATAGACTTACTATATAAAACTATTGCATGCCTTCAAAATGCACTAAATAGATCAAAATCTAGGATTAAGGATTTAAAAGTAGAAATTAGATCCATTAAGAATGTAGAAATTTCTTGTAATGATGTATGTTCATTTAGGAATGAGAATGATGAACTTAGAAAAGAAATAGGTAACCTAAGAGCATGCTTAGAGAAATTTATGAATGGGTCCAAATATCTTGATATGATTCTTAGGGACCAAAGGGTCATTTATAACAAGGCCGGCATAGGATATATACCTAAGGAAAAGGAGGTAACCTTTACATCCCTTGTGAGTAGAAAATCAACCGTTAGGAGCAAGATTAGAAAGGCTTGGGTCCCTAAGGAATTTTTAATTGATGCTACCGGACCTAAAATTTGGGTGCCTAAGACTTGCATTTTTCATGTTGTATAGGTAGAAGGACCAAGCTTATGGATTGTTGATAGTGGTTGTTCAAAACACATGACCGGTGATGAGAGCAAATTCTCAACAATCAACCACATTATCAAAGGGAAGGTGTCTTTTGGAAATAGTGGTAAACTTAATATCCTAGGAAAAGGGACAATTGAGGTATCTCCAAACCTTGCAATTCACAAAGTATTATTAGTCAAAAATATGAAATTTAATTTGCTTAGTATAAGTCAATTATGTGATGCCAATTTTGATGTTCAATTTGATTCTTCTAAATGCTTCATAAGACACAAAAATCAAAATGATTGCATGTTAGTAGGTTTTAGGAAATCAAATATATATTATGTTGATTTATCCTATGCTACTAACGTTTTTACTAAGTGTCTTATTACAAAAGAAGAAGAGAGTTGGCTATGACACAGGAGGCTAGGGCACATCAACATGAAAAACATTGCCAAAATAGCCAAGATGAAGCGAGTCAAGGGGTTGCCAAAAGTCAAGTATCTTAAGGACAAAATGTGTGATGCATGCCAAGAAGAAAAACAATCAAAATCATCACACAAAGGTAAAACTTTACTTAGTACCGCTTTACCTTTAGAACTCTTGCATGTTGATTTATTTGATTGTCATAGTACTCCCACCATGATTGATAGTAAATATTGTTTAGTTGTAGTAGATGATTTTTCTAGATTTACTTAGGTATTCTTCATGAAACATAAGGATGAAACCCTAGGAATAATCATAGGCTTTAGAAAAAGAGTAAAGAATGAAAGGAATCTCAAAATCAACCAGATTCATAGTGATCATGGTGGAGAATTTGAGAACTCTAACTTCTCAAAATTTTGCCTAGAACAAGGGTACAAGCATGAATTTTCATGTCCTAGAACACCCCAACAAAATGGGATGGTGAAAAGGAAAATCGTGCCCTACAAGAAGCGGCTAGGACTATGCTTAATGCATATTCTCTACCTAGCTATTTGTGGGCGGAAGCGGTCAACACCGCTTGCTATATCCAAAATAGGATTTTAATTCATAGGTTTTTAGGAAAAATCCCATTTGAATTATGGAATGATACAATTCCAACAATTCACTATTTCAAAGTCTTTGGATGCAAGATTTACATTTTAAACGCCAAAGACATCTTCGATAAATTTGAATCCAAAACGGATGAAGGAATCTTAGTTGGATACTCATCCACTAGTGTAGGGTATAGAGTGTATAATAAAAAAACTCAAAAGGTTGAGGATCTTCAAATGTCCAATTTGATGAAACTTCAAATACTTACCCTAGGAAATCCCCTATTGATGATGATATCAATGACAAAAATCAAGAAATTATCCAAAAATTTCAAGATTTAACTTTAGAGGGTAATGATCAAGGGGGAGAGTCAAATCAAGGGGGAGTAAGAGGTGATTCCGATGATGAAAGAAGGGTTGAGGATAATAATGATCAAAATCAAATTAATACACCTCCTAGAACAATAAGAGTTCATCAAAATCACCCTCTAGATCAAGTTGTAGGTGAATTATCTCAAGGTGTTAGGACTAGGTCATTTCATAGCGCTCCCTCTAGTCATATAGCCCTCATCTCCCAAATTGAGCCCAAAACAATCAATAATGCATTACTTGATCTGGATTGGATCTTAGCAATGCAAGATGAATTGGCTCAATTTGAGAGAAGTCAAGTATGAGAGTTAGTTCCTAGACCTAATGATAATACCATCATTACTACAAGATGGGTTTTTAGGAACAAACTAGATGATCAAGGCAATATCACTATGAATAAGGCAAGGTTAGTTGCAAGGGGTTTCAATCAAGTTGAAAGGGCTTGATTATGATGAAACATATGCCCCGGTTGCTAGGTTAGAATCCATTAGAATCCTATTAGGATATGCCTCTTACATGGGCTTTAAACTCCATCAAATGGATGTAAAGTCGGCATTCCTAAATGGGTTTATTAAGGAGGAAGTATATGTAGAACAACCTCCCAGGTTTGAAAGCATAAACTATCCAAATCATGTATTCAAGCTTAAAAAGGCTTTATACAGTTTGAAACAAGCTCCCCGGGCTTGGTATGAAAGATTATCATCTTTCTTGGTCTCTAAGGGGTTTAGAAGAGGTCAAGTAGACCAAACTCTTTTCATTAAATCAAAGTCTAAGGACATCTTTGTAGCCCAAGTATATGTAGATGACATTATCTTTGGGTCAACAAATGATGAGCTCCTTCAAGACTTCATCAAAAATATGGAGAATGAGTTTGAGATGAGTCTAGTTGGGGAACTAAATTTCTTCCTAGGTCTACAAGTCAAACAAACAAATGAAGGAATTTATGTATACCAAACCAAATATGCTAAGGAAATGATTAAGAAATTTGGTTTGGAAAATGCTAAAGTAGTGTCAACCCTAATGGCAAGTAATACAAAAATAGATAATGATCTTGAAGGAAAACAAATTGACCTTAAACTCTATAGGAGTATGATTTGTAGCCTTTTGTACCTAAATGCTAGTACACCCGATATATTATTTGCGGTAGGGATGTGTGCAAGGTACCAATCATGTGCCAAAGAGTCCCATTTAGTGGTCGTAAAAAGAATCTTAAGGTATATCAAGGGCACACTAAATGTAGGACTTTGGTACCCTAGGACTAAGTCTTTTGATTTGGTTGGGTACACCGACTCCGACTATGCCGGTTGCAAGTTGGATCGGAAGAGTACTAGTGGTGGATGCCAATTTCTTGGATCCTCCCTAGTAAGTTGGAGTAGTAGAAAGCAACCTTGTGTTGCTTTATCAACCACTGAGGCCGAATATGTGGCAATGGGTGGTTGTGTGGCTCAATTGCTTTGGATGAGACACACATTAGAGGATTATAAGCTACACTACTCCAATGTAAAAGTTTATTGTGACAATGTGAGTACCATAAATTTGACCAAAAATTTGGTACATCACTCTAGAACTAAGCACATTGAAGTGAAGCATCACTTCATTAGAGATCATGTGGCTAAGGGGGACATTGAACTTAATTGCATAGAATCTAAGTCCAACTTAGCCGACATATTCACCAAGGCTCTACTTAGGAGAGAACTTGAAATGTGCTTAGTAGAATAGAGGTCTAGGTTTGCATGATCCTATAGAAATTTTAGGATTTATACTTTTAAGCATCTCACAAAACACCTAAGAAACCATGATTTTTGTATTGAGCCACTTAGACAATATGTGTGATGTTAGAAAGATGCACTTGGGTCATCATGCTTGTTATGATGCATTACTATGAACTAAGTGTCATCTAGAGACATTAATCTTTCATTGGACCAATCATTGGGAAGGCTTATGCATAATTGATGTGCATATAGCTCCAAGAATATGATTGGAAATGTCAAATAAAATATAATTTAAACTATGTTTATCATACTTTGAAAAATAATTTTCAATTGCTAAGCAAAAGTGATACAAAGTTTGCAAAATACTTAAAGCTTTTGCTAGGTTTCAAAATTGTATCATTTTCAAAATCTGGAAAATATATATTTTTTAAATTATTTTTTCTTGATAGAAAATAATTTCATAAATATGTACACAAAATTTTGTGATTTTTTTATGTTTCTTGAATTTTTGGCGTATTTCTGAAGTTGGGATGAAAAACTTGGAAAAGAGCATTCAGGTGTGGCAGTCGACTGAATCAGAATTCAGTCGACTGAATCAGAATTCAGTCGACTGATACCCTATTTTTTATCTGCAATTCAGCCTTATTTCTTGGTTTTGAGTGTGCTCTTGAGTATCCTAAAACTATGGTATGATAATCTTCAGTAAAAAGAAGTTTTAGGACTGTTTGATGCAATATTTTAGGGGGAGCTTAATAATATAAATCTTTTCATTCCCTAAATTTATATTGTTGGTGCAAAGTTAGGACTTAACCTTCTATCTTTTGTTATGCTTTGCTCCACATGTTATTCACACATCATGAACCATGTCTTGGATTAAGGGGGAACCTCATATTGGTATTATACCTTAGTTCAAGATATAACAAATTCAATTCTTTCATGAAACTTATTTTTGCATGAATTCTTCTTTTTTTGATGTATGTCAAAGGGGGAGAAGGGATGTTTAAATGTTTAAGTTAGAATTCATATTGAAAATATGATTATGTGCATATGTTAAAGACCTAACTTAAATGATTGTCAAACATTAAAAAGGGAGAGATTGTTGGTGCAACAATGCCCCAAGCATTTATATGTTTTGATGTTTGGATGATCATCTAAGTTAGACAATATTTTGTGATCTAATTGTGAACATGTTTAAGTGACAAGAAAAATCCAAGTATGAAGACTTGGTAAAGGAAAAGTCCAAGTGTGATCTTGGCAAAAGAAGTCCAAGGAAAGGGCTTGGCGGCGTAAGACCAAGCATATAGTCTTGCCAGCGTAAAGTCCAAGCGGACCTTAGCAAAGGGTGTCCAAAGGCAAGTCTTGGCAGCGTAAGTCCAAGCATGCAGTCTTGGCGGTGTAAAGTCCAAGCATACTTTGGCGAAGAGAAACCCAAGACATGACGAAACCGAAAGAAGCTCCTGGAAGCAAGTGCAAAGGATGAACAAGTCGCGGACTCAGAGGGATCCTGGAGGCGCAAGGCTAAATGAAGAGCTAGAAGTTTAAGTCTAGGACTAGGGAGTCAATTCAAGTATGAATTACTCATACTTGACGAGTACCAGTCGACTGATATGATGTAGCAGTCGACTAATAAGGTGTTCGACTGAGTCAGACTGAAACCCTTATGATCAGTCGACTGCTAAGAGCTGGCAGTTGACCGATACTGAAATTAGTCGATTGCCAATACCGGCAGTCGACTGATCAAGTCGACGAAGGGCACAGAATGGAGTCTCACTCGACTCCCTACGGGGATCACTCGACTGATCGCTTCTTCAGTCGACTGATCAGGTTGCTGTTGGAAATGGCGGATGCATATCTCCGCGGATTCGCCTCGTCAGAAGCCATTGATTGATTACAATGATCGATGCCGTACATCATCGGTGATTAATAACAGGAAAAATAGCCCTCTCTCTATAAAAAGAGGGCTTGGGGTGCTTGAGAATGCTAGTGCTTATCTTCCAACTTTATTCTCAAGCTCCCCACGAATTTTAAAAGTCTTTCTTGTGTTAATTCCTCCTCTTCTCCTAAATCTCATTTTCATCATTGTAAGAAGAGGAGAGTGTCTTGTAAAGGAAAGCTTCTTAGTGGAATTGCTTTGGGTTGATCCACCTCAAGGATTGTCGAGGAGTAGGAGCGTTATCTCCGAACCACGTAAAAGGCTTCGTGTTAGCGTTTCTGTTTAGCTTCTTGTTTTTGTTTAGTATTTGCTTCCACTAACATTTCTTGTAGATTTCGGAAAGAGGCTATTCACCCCCCTCTAGCCTTCCAAAGATCCCTAACAATTTCCTATGATTAATATGTCATCAACATACAATACTAAAAATACAATCACACTCCTACTAACCTTCTTATACACACAGGGCTCCTCAGGATTTTGTGAGAAATCAAAATGTTTGATTGTCTCACCAAAATGGATATTCCAACTCCTGGATGTTTGCTTCAATCCATAAATGGATCATTGAAGCATGCATACTTTATCCTTGTCAATAGATGTGAAACCCTCAAGTTGTATCATATATATATCCTCATACAGATTTCCATTAAGGAAAGCTATTTTCACATCCATTTATCGTATCTCATAATCAAAATGAGCCACTATGGTCAGGAGTATCTAAATGGATTTAAGCATAACTACTGGTGAAAAGGTTTTATTATAGTCAACACTGTAGAGGATCTCGTGACCGCTAGAGGGGGGGTGAATAGCGTCGTTTGTTAATGAATCTCAATCGTGCTTGCTACAAGATGTTAATACGTAGCGGAAATATGAAATATACAATACAAATACACAAGCACAATCCACAACACAACTATGTAATGTGGTTCGGAACCGAATGGTTCCTACTCCACGGGTTGAGCTCAAACGAGCTCTAGCGATGCGTACAACACCACTAATCAAATAAACTCCTTCTCGGAATAATCCGGAGGTGGAGAAACTTCGTACAAATAGTCTTACAACAGTAAGAAACAAATACAAGCAATTACAATGATGAAATGCATAATAAGTAAAGGAAAAACACTTTACAATTGCTCTTTTGATTACTTGATCTTTGGTTGCTTGAATTGTACTTGGAGACCCTGATTTGCAGTAGCAAATCGCCCCAAAAATGTCCAAGAACTGGTGGAGAATTCTCCCTCCACGAGCTCCCTTTAAAGTTGCTCCTTGGGTTGGACTTCGCCTAGCAGTCGACTGATCGGGACCATCAGTCGACTGCTCCTGTAGCCGTTGTCTCACAACGGCATGAAACACGTCATATAAGTCCAATGGATACACCATTAGTCGACTTATGCTGCAAAGACTCCCGCTTGGACTTTTCGCCGCCAATATCAAACCCCTTGGACTTTCCAAATGTCAAGACTCAAGCTTGGATTTTCCATTGCCAACCCATGTTGGACTTTCCATGCCAAGACCCATGCTTGGACTTTCCTTCCCAACCTATGTTGGACTTTCCCTTGCCAAGACCCATGCTTGGACTTTCCTTCCCAACCTATGTTGGACTTTCCCTTGCCAAGACCCATGCTTGGACTTTACATGTCAAGTACTCAAGACTTGAACTTTCCCAATGCCAAGTGTCCCACTTGGACTTTCCATGCAAAGTACCAATGACTTGGACTTTACCATGACAATCACATTGTCATATATTTTTGTCGAACATCAAAACATCGCTCAAGTCAAACTCGAGTCCGGTCAATAGTGACCTGGGCCAATTGCACCAACAATCTCCCCTTTTTTTATGTTTGACAAAAACACCATTGAGTTAGGCCCCTAACTCAAATTTCATTACCAATTTTACCAAATTGGTAATTTTACTTTCTCCCCCTTTTTGACTAACATCAAAAAGGTACTCTCCAAGGAGGTCAATGTCTCATATCTCAATGAGATCTTACAATCTCTCCTTTGATCCAAAAACATCTAGGATGTCTATGTTAGTGAAAGCCCTAGAGTCAATCATGTGATGATTGTTGTATGGACTTTATTTTATCATATTCCTATTTATAAAGGCATGGTTATTATATTTACTTGTATTGGTGCCAAATAACTAAGTATAATAACGTCCTTGAGTAGTAGGGTCTTATCTATATCAATCGATTGGTTGAATCGATAATGAGATGATATAGAGAACACTATTCTTAATCATTCCTAGTCAAGTATTAACATTTAGGGACGATGTTAATGCGTAGAGACTAGCATGTAGGTCAACACGATGACTTGATCTCACAAGTCATGGATATGAGACATCAAGTTGACACATGGGTATGCATTGGAGAATGTATACTGAATGACCCGCCATGAGAAAGTATCATGGATCGCTATATGAGTGTCATATACTTTCTCATGTGACTATTAGTTCTTGGACCTGAAGTCACCATGGTTCCCTACATAAGGAGTTGCATACTTTGATTTCGTCAAACGTCACCCATAAATGGGTGGACTATAAAGGCGATTACTCGGTATGTAACAAATTATGCAGAGAGATGTGAGTGATGTAGATGGGATCTATCCCTCCTATATGACGGGAGTGACATTGTTATTCTTGATAGAGTGAGACCACGAAGTACATGACCATGCCCAAATGAGTCAATATGAGATATTGAGCTCATTTGATTAGAGTGAGTCTACTTGGAGTTCATGATATAGATTGCACCGAGGATGACACGGTCTATGTTTCAATTGGTCAATCTAGATGTCAATGATAGAGGGACATTGCCACATATTGTGAGAGTCACAATTAGTAGTCACAAAGGTAATGTTGGATCTCAACATTCTTGTAACTTGGGTAGCAATGATGTGTTGCTAAATACCGCTCATTGCTTATGTTCCTAAATCGATTTAGGAGCATTGCCAACGTTACAAGAACCTATAGGGTAACACACCAAAGGGAAATTAGATGGAGATTAGGTTCATATGATGAACCATGAGGATTAGGTTCATGGGACGAACCAAATTGGATTAAGAGTAATCCAAATTAGACTAATTGAGTTAGACTCAATTTGATTCAAGTGTTGAATGAGTCTTATTTAGATTTGATTCATTGAGTCAATTTAAATTAATGAATAGAGATTCATTAAATCAAATTGACTTGAATCAAGTGGTTAGATTTGATCAACCATGGGAGATAAGAGGTCAAGTTTGACTTGACTTGAGAGGGAAGATGAATGGTCAATTTTGACTTGACCAATTGTCATGTCATGATGACTTGGCATGGGGGCTGGCCAATGATGATGTTTCACATCATCATGGACTTATCATGTGGTGCCACCTCATGAGGGAGACCATGTTAGTAATATATGAGAGATGTCCTAAGGCAATCGCCTTATGTATGAACCATTTATATGATAAATGAAGATTCACTATTTGAGTATACATGTTTCATGTATTTGATTGGATCTTAAACTCATTTACTGAATGTCCACGATACGATTCACAGCATGAGAGAATTTGTGATTGGATCACAACTAGTGAGTATCTCTACATGTGTAATTGTGATGTATCGGAATTATCCCTAGTCGATGAATTGATGGATTTGGACACCATCAATTCTGTCGAGACTAACGAGTATACTCCTTGGTGTATCCAAGCGGTGATTCTCCGACATTGTGATGTCCGGAGTTAATCGTGGATGCTAGTTATGGTAACTAGTTCATTGGAGTGACCAGCCGTAAGACTTCATATGGTTCTCTGCATATATAGATATGTAAATGAAGTTCTTGCTGTGGCTTAAGTGCGATGTTCCTTTGACTTGCGGTATTCAAGTCATCTTGATCATGGAGACTTATGCTTTGACATCTTAAGCAAACATCTCTAAGGAGATGTGGACCCGGGATGATTGGGTATAAGTCGAAGTGATTGAAGGTGTTTGAATAGCCTATAAAGGATTCACCACTCCTTGCGAGGAGATGTATACACATGGCCTCTCGTCGGATTGTTACTAAAGTCTTTGGCCAAAGCATTACATGTTTAGAGTAAAGTACTCTTCGATACATGTGCAGTAACTAGAATCCGTAGGATGAGGAAATGATACTTGGGCTAGGTGTGACGTAGTCAGCCTAGTGGGGACTGACACAATAGACCATGTCCTGAACCAAGTGGGTATAAGATGAGTGAAGGGAATGGGGCACGATTCATTCGAGCTGCTGAAGGGTTTCAGAAATAGTTCTGGATCAACCGTTGATCTTTTCGGTTAATTGGGGATCATGATGTACTACTAGGTGCCACTCATGATTGTTCTATAATTAATGGTTAATTATAGACGGCCAACATAAACCGAGAACCTATTTGGTCACACGCACAACGAGCGTAATCCAAAGGATTTAAAACGAGCTTGAGAATGGGATTCTCAGACCGAGAGAAACTAGGTTTGGTTGGACCAAACATAAAGCGAGCATGAAATCGTTTCAGTCGCAATGGAAGCGTGGATGGGACATGTCTTATGAAGACATAATGGACGAACCAAAATGGTTTGGTTCTAATCCAATGGAGGAGAATAAACCAAAGGGTTTGGTTTATTTTAAACGAATGAACCAAAAGTTGGTTCGGTTCGTTTTAACTTAAAATAAACCATCATGGTTTGGTTTATTTTAACTTATCTTAATGGAGCGGGTTAACGGGCCTAATGGTTATGATCCAATAACCATTAAGAGAATTAGTTCTCTATAAAAGAGGGCTTAATGGATAATTAAGCCCTAATTGAAGAGCCCTAAACCTAGTTGCCGCCCACCCCATTGAAGGAGTTGGCGCCAACTCCATTGCCGCCGCCCATTGCTCCTCCAACCGGCATCCAGAAGGTTGCTTCCTTCCCCCTCACCGGCGTCGAGCTGCTGCCGGTTGGTGCTCCGGTGATCTTCCTTGGGTGTGGCGATAAGGTGAGCACTTGGCTTCCTTGTTTTGGCCGGCGCCTACTCCTCCACCAAGCTGTCCAGTTTTCTGGACAGCTTCTTCTCCTCTCGTCGGAGCGTCGTTTGGACGACGGTTAGAGCTCCGACAGCGGATAACTTACCGGGGATTCGATCTCCGGTAATCCTCTGAGGTGGAGGACGAAGGATTCGTCAATTGGTTGACGAATACCTCTCCGGAGAAGCGAGTTTTGAGAACTCGTATTAGGATCCGAATTTGGATTCGGATCGTGATTATCTCTCGATCACGTCGTCTTCAACACGAGGCTAGTAACCCGTACGAAGACGAAGCTCGTGGCTTAGCGAAGTCATCCCGAGGAACTCAGCGTGGATACGGATAGAGACGATTCTAGCGAGGATCGTTCCGGTTGATGTCGTTCCCGCTACACGTCATACGAAAGGTATAACGTAGATAAATTTCCTTTTATTGCAAATTTAAATTTACGGTTATGTCTACACTTGTTGTAATATGCATGCGTGTGTTGTGTGTGTTGTAATAAATGTAGATTTATTATTTTTATTGCTTCCGCTGTGTTCATGTTTACGAAACATGATCGAACACACACACGTCGCGGTGCCGGAAACCAACAGTGGTATCAGAGCCCAGGTTGTGTTTTGACATAATCGTAAAAATGGTTTTGCGATAGTCATAATGTATTTCTGGAAATTTTCTAATTTTGGAAATTTAGAAGTATTTATAGAAATTTTTCAATTTTGGAAAGTCTAGAAGTATTTATGGAAATCTTCCACTTTTGGAAAGTTGGAAGTATTTATGGAAATTGATATTTTCCATAAATAAAATATTTGATTATATTCTGGAAATTTGTTTCCTAATTTAATCATGATTTGATTTGGGAAATCAAATCTTAAAATATTTTATTTCCATAAGTAGTTTTAATGATTTAGGAAATTGGTTTCCTAAATAGATTTTCCTTAATCAAATAATTCCATGAATAAAATATGTGATTAGATTTGGAAATTTGTTTCCTAATTTAATTATGATTTGATTTGGAGAATCAAATCTTAAATATATTTTATTTCCATAAATAGTTATGACATATAAGGAAATATATACATGACATAATTGTATGTCATGTAATTGCATTAGATTCATAACATTATGTCATGCGTGTCGTGACATGTAGATGTATGTCATGTATGCCATGCCATGTAGATAATAGTTATTTGCATGCAAAGAGGATGAGACATAAAAACCCTTAAACAATATTAAAGCCTACACCTTCCATTAATATGGTTAGAACCAGAGTTTCGTTTCTTGTTTGGGTTGTTGGACTCTCTCCAAGCCCGGCTTGAACCCGAACATGTTCAAACCATGGAATAGTTTAATACTAATATGGTAAGAGTTAGAGGTCAATCATTATCTTTGGTTGTTGGACTCTCTCCAAGCTGGGCTAATTGGTTGAATGCGCTCTAACCATATTAAAACTATTTCCCGATTAATGGGTTGGCTTTAACCTGGAGCATCGGCTTGTTGGACTCTCTCCAAGGTCGATGTAATGGGAGGTGAAGTTGGGTGCTATGCATATGATGCATACTTGTTAATGTGTTAACAACCCGATGTATGTGTGAACATTCAATTAGTTGATAGCACATTGTGATAGTTGCATATACGTGATATGCAATCGGTATAGTTGATACCTACCGTCGTAGTTATGAATGGCTTGTTGGACTCTCTCCAAGGTTGTTCATAACTATGATGGATATCAGCCCATTCGGAGATGGACCTACGATCTCCCGAAGTGATTTTGGGGTTTTTGAAATTCGAAAAATGAATGGGATTTATAAATGTATATTGATGCATTTTAAAATCATCTTTCTCATATATGCTCGTTTTGTATTTCTAAGATTGATCATGATGTTTTTGAATTTGCGTTCCATTTTGGATTCGAATAAATTGACTGGGCCGAACTTCTTGGACTGGCTTAGAAACTTGAGAATTATTCTCAAGGTGGAAAAGCTTGCGAATGTCCTCGGCGCTCTTCTTCGCCCGTCCTAGTGATGCAACTCTGGACCAATTGTTGGCCTATCGAAACATGTGAATGATTACGAAATGGTGAGGTTGCATCATGCTAAGATGGAACCCAAGCTACGAAAGCAGCATGAGCATATGGATGCTCATATCGTAGTCCTTCATCTTTGTGAGTTGGTTGATGAGCAAGTGAGATTCGAAAGGTTCGAAGTCTCAAAGCTCCTCTTTACCTCTGAGATGCTAGAAGGTTCATCTGTGGTACTGCTCAATATGCTGAAGACTGTGGAGTCTTCTAAGAAGCATGAGCAGGGGACGGTGCTGTTAGTTGATTCCTCGAAGAAAGGTTTTAAGAGGAAGTCAAAGGAACAGTAGAAGGGAAAGAAGAGAAGAGCTAAGAAGGTAGAACTAGCACAAAAGGAAACTTGCCATCATTATGGCAAGGAGAGCCATTTGCGAAGAAAGTGCAAGATTTATCTTGAGTCCGTGAAGAAGGATAAGGCATCGGATGCCCCATCTTCTTCAGAAATCTTCTTTATTGATTGTCATTCTATTTCCTCAGACACTTGGGTATTTGATACTGGGTGTGGCTCACATATATGTAATGACATACATGGGCTAAGGAATAGAAGAAGACTCGTCAAGGGAGAGTCAAATTTACGTGTTAGGAATGGAGCAACGGTTGCTGCACTCGCCATCGGAACGTATTTGTTGGAACTCCCTGTAGGACTTGTCTTAGAACTGGACAATTGCTTTTATGTTCCTTCGTTGATAAAGAACATCATTTCTATTTCTTGTTTAAATAGAAATGGGTACCATTTGACTTTTAGTAACAATTGTTGTTACATAACTTTGAATGGAGTTCTTTAAGGGACTGGAACTTTAAGCAATGGTGTTTATACGTTGGACGTATCCAGTGATATTTTCAATATCGAAGCGAGCAACAAGCATGCTCGAAAGGATAATCAAATAGACTCCTATATGTGGCATTGTCGTCTTGGCCATATAAGCAAGAAACGCATGTCCGAATTACACCGATGTGGAATTCTGGAATCGTTTGAATTGGATTAATACGATACATGCGAATCATGCTTAAAAGGCAAGATGACTAAGTTACCTTTTACTGGAAAAGGTGAACGAGTGGGAGAGTTACTAGGTCTAGTACATACTGATGTATGTGGACCTATGTCAACTCAAGCATTAGGAGGCTATAGCTACTTCATTACCTTCACCGATGATCACTCACGGTTTGGGTATGTGTTCTTGATGAAACACAAGTCTGAAGCCTTTGAAAGGTTCAAAGAATTCAGAAATGAAGTAGAGAAACAACATGACAAGAGTATTAAAATACTTCGATCGGATCGAGGTGGTGAATACTTAAGTCAAGAGTTTCTTGATTATCTAAGAGACAATGGTATATTGTCTCAATGGACTCCGCCCTATACACCACACATAATGGTGTATCCGGAGGCGTAATCTAGGACCTTGTTGGACATGGTCAGTCAATGATGAATCATGCGACTCTTCCCAAGTCCTTTTGGGGCTATGCACTTCAGACAGCTGTTTACTTGTTAAACAGAATGCCTACCAAGGTAGTCTCAACTACTCCATATGAGATATGGAATAGTAAGAAACCTCATGTATCTTACTTGAAGATATGGGGTTGTCCTGCTTATGTGAAGCGGTTTATGTCGAGACAAATTGGATGCTAAGTCTGATAAATGTCTATTTATTGGATACCCTAAGGAAACAAGGGGTTACCAATTCTATCATCCTGTGGAACAAAAGGTGTTTGTTTCAAGGCATGCTGTGTTTCTAAAGAAAGAGTTTCTCTTGCAAGAAAACAGTGGGAGTGTCATCGAGCTTGAGGAGGCTCGAGAGACTCAAATAGACATTGATGAGATACCTGGTGAAGCACAACAGCCGACAACTCATAGTGATGAGCAATCGGCTGGACCTATTGTAACACCATATCTTCGTAGATCTGGCAGAACACGCAATATTCCTGAGAGATATGGATTTCTCGTAAGTGAATCGAACGACGTGTTACTCATTGATGATGAGGAGCCTACCAGTTATGAAGAAGTGCTGACAAGTTCAGAAAGGGATAAGTGGCTTGGTGCCATGAAGTCGAAAATGGATTCCATGTATGAAAACCAAGTTTGGAACTTGGTTGACCCACCTGAAGGCATAAAGCCTATAGGGTGCAAGTGGGTTTTCAAGAAGAAAACCGACATGGATGGTAATGTGATTACCTATAAGGCTAGATTGGTGGCGAAAGGATATCGTCAAAAGCAAGGTGTTGATTATGACAAAACCTATTCGCCTGTAGCTATGCTTAAATCCATTCGGATGCTCCTGGCCATAGCAGCTCATTATGATTATGAGATATGGCAGATGGATGTGAAAACAGCTTTCCTTAATGGAAACCTGCTCGAGGACGTGTATATGATACAGCCTGAGGGTTTCACATCGGTTGATAAAACCAAGGTATGCAAATTGCGACGGTCCATTTATGGATTGAAGCAAGCATCCGAGCTGGAATATCCGTTTTGATGAGACAATCAAAAAGTTTGATTTCTCACAAAATCCAGACGAACCTTGTGTGTACAAGAAGGTTAGTGGGAGTGCAGTCGTGTTCCTAGTATTGTATGTCGATGACATACTACTTATAGGAAACGATGTTTCAATCTTACAGTCAGTGAAGGTTTGGTTATCCAAGACATTCTCCATGAAAGACCTGGGAGAAGCAACCTACATCCTCGGGATTAAGATCTATAGAGATAGATCGAAACGGTTGTTTGGTCTTTCGCAGTCTACATATATTGACCGAGTGCTAAAGAGGTTTTGCATGTCGAAATCCAAGAAAGGTTTCCTACCCATCAGGAATGGGGTACACCTTTCGAAGTCTATGTGTCCGCGCACAGAAGACGAGAGGATTTGCATGAGTAAGATTCCCTATGCATCCGCAATAGGATCTATCATGTATGCTATGTTATGTACGAGGCCCGATGTATCGTATGCTCTGAGTGTCACGAGCAGATACCAGTCTGATCCAGAAATGGATCATTGGGTGACTGTTAAGACGATCCTTAAGTACTTAAGAAGAACTAAGGATACGTTCCTAATATATGGAGAAGGGTACATGGTGATACGTGGGTATACGGATGCCAGATCCAGACAGACAAGATTGATTCCATGTCTTTGTCTGGGTATGTATTCACCTGGAATGGAGGCGCAATAAGTTGGAAAGGTTCCAAGCTTGACACTATAGCGGATTATGCCACTAAGGCAGAATACATTGCTGCTTTGAAAGCAGCAAAGGAAGCGGTTTGGATCAAAAAGTTCATCTCTGAACTTGATGTGGTCTCATCAATGATCCAAACATGTGCTTCGCCGCTATCATCTTATCAGAGAGATCATCAGTAGGAACGAAATAAAAATCGAGAAAATTCCCACTGAAAGGAACTTAGCGGATCCTTTGACTAAGGCATTACCTCAAAGTAAGTTTGAGGGTCATGTTAGAGCTTATGGTATTGGATACCGTGGCGATTGACATTAGGCCAAGTGGGAGTCTGTTAGTAATATATGAGAGATGTCCTAAGGCAATCGCCTTATGTATGAACCATTTATATGATAAATGAAGATTCACTATTTGAGTATACATGTTTCATGTATTTGATTGGATCTTAAACTCATTTCTTGAATGTCACGTACGATTCACGGCATGAGAGAATTTGTGATTGGATCACAACTAGTGAGTATCTCTACATGTGTAATTGTGATGTATCGAAATTATCCTAGTCGATGAATTGATGGATTTGGACACCATCAATTCTGTCGAGACTAGCACGAGGTATACTCCTTGGTGTATCCAAGCAGCTGATTCTCACTGGCTGGAGACATTGTGATGTCCGGAGTTAATCGTGGATGCTAGTTATGGTCACTAGTTCATTGGAGTGACCAGCCGTAAGACTTCATATGGTTCTCTGCATATATAGATATGTCAATGAAGTTCTTACTGTGGCTTAAGTGCGATGTTCCTTTGACTTGCGGTATTCAAGTCATCTTGATCATGGAGACTTATGCTTTGACATCTTAAGCAAACATCTCTAAGGAGATGTGGACCCGGGATGATTGGGTATAAGTCGAAGTGATCGAAGGTGTTTGAATAGCCTATAAAGGATTCACCACTCCTTGCGAGGAGATGTATACCCATGGCCTCTCGTCGAATTGTTACTAAAGTCTTTGGCCAAAGCATTACATGTTTAGAGTAAAGTACTCTTCGATACATGTGCAGTAACTAGAATCCGTAGGACGAGGAAATTATACTTGGGCTAGGTGTGACGTAGTCAGCCTAGTGGGGACTGACACAATAGACCATGTCCTGAACCAAGTGGGTATAAGATGAGTGAAGGGAATGGGGCACGATTCATTCGAGCTGCTGAAGGGTTTCAGAAATAGTTCTGGATCAACCGTTGATCTTTTCGGTTAATTGGGGATCATGATGTACTACTAGGTGTCACTCATGATTGTTCTATAATTAATGGTTAATTATAGACGACCAACATAAACCGAGAACCTATTTGGTCACACGCACAACGAGCGTAATCCAAAGGATTTAAAACGAGCTTGAGAATGGGATTCTCAGACCGAGAGAAACTAGGTTTGGTTGGACCAAACATAAAGCGAGCATGAAATCGTTTCAGTCGCAATGGAAGTGTGGATGGGCCGTGTCTTATGAAGACATAATGGACGAACCAAAATGGTTTGGTTCTAATCCAATGGAGGAGAATAAACCAAAGGGTTTGGTTTATTTTAAATGAATGAACCAAAAGTTGGTTCGGTTCATTTTAACTTAAAATAAACCATCATGGTTTGGTTTATTTTAACTTATCTTAATGGAGCGGGTTAACGGGCCTAATGGTTATGATCCAATAACCATTAAGAGAATTAGTTCTCTATAAAAGAGGGCTTAATGGATAATTAAGCCCTAATTGAAGAGCCCTAAACCTAGTTGCCGCCCACCCCATTGAAGGAGTTGGCGCCAACTCCATTGCCGCCGCCCATTGCTCCTCCAACCGGCGTCCAGAAGGTTGCTTCCTTCCCCCTCGCCGGCGTCGAGCTACTGCCGGTTGGTGCTCCGGTGATCTTCCTTGGGTGTGGCGATAAGGTGAGCACTTGGCTTCCTTGTTTTGGCCAGCACCTACTCCTCCACAAAGCTGTCCAGTTTTCTGGACAACTTCTTCTCCTCTCGTCGGAGCATCGTTTGGACGACGGTTAGAGCTCCGATAGTGGATAACTTACCGGGGATTCGATCTCCGGTAATCCTCTGAGGTGGAGGAAGAAGGATTCGTCAATTGGTTGACGAATACCTCTCCGGAGAAGCGAGTTTTGAGAACTCGTATTAGGATCCGAATTTGGATTCGGATCGTGATTATCTCTCGATCACGTCGTATTCAACGCGAGGCTAGTAACCCGTACGAAGACGAAGCTCGTGGCTTAGCGAAGTCATCCCGAGGAACTCGGCGTGGATACGGATAGAGACGATTCTAGCGAGGATCGTTCCGGTTGATGCCGTTCCCGCTACACGTCATACGAAAGGTATAACGTAGATAAATTTCCTTTTATTGCAAATTTAAATTTACGGTTATGTCTACACTTGTTGTAATATGCATGCGTGTGTTGTGTGTGTTGTAATAAATGTAGATTTATTATTTTTATTGCTTCCGCTGTGTTCATATTTACGAAACATGATCGAACACACACACGCCGCGGTGCCGAAAACCCAACAGACCAAGAGTCATTGGCTCTTGGAGTTACATGCATGCATGTAAACCCCAAGATTGAAGTGGCCGGCCACTTTTCTTCATGGTGTGAAGTTATTTGGTATGTAACTCCATCATCTTCTTCCTTACTCTCCTTCTTGCTCTCCCAATACTTCCTTGGCCGAAATACCTAAAGGGTGCTAGCACACTCTTAGGTGTCTTCTCCACCATTTGTTTGTGTGGATACCAATAGAGGAGTGTACACTTGACACTCTTGACTCTTGAGTTCCGACAAAGCATTTGGACGAGCGGGATAAGCGAAGGGCGTCGCTACGAGGGTAATGCTCTCACCTTCTGGATCTAAGGTAGATCTAGGTTTACTTAAGCACATACATGTTTTATTTTTTTATATCTTCACACGGATCCGTGGTCGGGCTTCCGAGGTTTCCGCAACGTAAAAAGCGGTTTTTGCGGCTCGAAAAACCCAACAGTCTACAATCTTCCTAGTGATAAGTTCCATATCACTCAAGAAAGGCAATCCTATAAACTCTCCCAATTTCAAAATTTGGCATCTCAAATTCTCATTTTTCTCTTCTTGAGGAAAAATAACATCCATCATCCCATGATGGATGACTCCCCCTTAAGGCTTGTTCCCCCTTGACCATTGCACCAACAATGTCCTTGGAAAGTCCCTAAGCCAATAGGAACTCTAAACCATCAAAAAATAAGGTTAAAAGTTCAACATTGAACTTTCCCACACCTTAAATTTGATACATCACCCTAGCAACTCTCCTAATCCATATCCAATGGATTTTTACCCTTTATAATGCTTCCCAAAGCATATCCTAGGATTAGGAGTGGTTAGGGAACCCTAATATAGCTGAAATTGAGCTAAACATACTTTGTTTTGCGAAATGCCCGACAATGACTCTATCGATCGTGATCGTCAGTTCGATGTCGACTACCAACAAAGGCGTCGATGATGTGAAAATTCCGATTTTGATTATCGAAAATAATTTAAATGCATAAATAATTATACATAATTTGAAAAATCATGAAACTTCATAAGTATAATACTTATGATCAATACAATGGGTGAAAAATATTTGAAAAATATTTTACCCATAAAATAGTGAAATTGACACAAAGTTCAAAAGTGAAGAAAAACTTCAATGTTTAAGCTCACTTTGTATCAACTTCATCAATGGTAATTGTTATCAAAAGATAGACTTCACCAAGATTTTTTAAAATAATTTTGAAATATTTTTAAAACCTTTATTGGATCATGATCAATGGGCTCAATGCACATGACTTGCACATTAGCTTTCCCCATGATCCATTAATAACATAAGATGAGTTTTAGTTCATCTAGATGCAAAAACTATGCACCTTGAACTTAACTCATATCCTAGCATCTCAAATGTATCTAGGGTGTATAAAACACACACAAGTCAATGTGATTGTGAGATGTGGGTTTTGTTCTCCTAATCTAGGGTTTCATGCATTTTTTAAGGCAATCCTACTTGATTCCCTTATACATGGGACTTTAAGTCATGTCATAGTCCTTAAATCAATTTTCATTAACTTAAATGCATGAAGTATGATCATGGCATAAATGATAGCATAAATAGATATGACCAATGATCATGATGTCATGACATATGATAGAATTTGAGCATACATGACATTTTAATCTTAATCCTAAGCATGATCATGACATATTAAATGATTAAAAGCAGATATGATGTCATGACATGTTATATGGCAAACAAAGCATGACAAATAAAATATAAGATATATAATACCTAAATTTTAGCATTAATTGTCATTTGATATTATTTTGTCCATTTTGTCATATTATTACTTATCTCCCAAAGTGTGCCAAAAACTCAAAATGGCACACTAAGACCTCTAAATCTAAATTGTCAATTTGATTGATTTATCAAACTTCTTAACTAATATTGGCACATCCTACAATCTTTTAGGATTAAAATTCAAATCTATTTCTAAGGTATTCATAACCTTGAAAATAACCTAAAGTGTCACCTTTACCAAGGTTAGGTTAACTACCTATCCAATTAAAGTTGACATACCTAAACCCATCTAGCGTGAATCAATCACACTCTTAGGAACCCAAAATCTATTTGAGCTCCTTGGGTTAATTAGGTATTCCTTAGGGATAACCTTCATAGATACCCTTTTAATGACCCTCCTAGGCTTTGAAGCCTTGGTCATTTGGATTTTGCCTAGGTCAAATCTAGAGGTAACTCCCCCTTTGACCTTCTTAATAGTTTCCCTAGGTTTCTTCGAAACACAAGCCACTAGGCACACACCTTGGTTACCCTTAGGGATGACTTCCCTAGTAACCTTGGTCTTCCTAGATCTAGTTTGAGTTTCATAATCAAATGGAACACTATGATAGATCTTTTTGGGCTTAAGCTTGCCCTTGGATGGTTCTTGTTTCCTAGGTCTTTGACTTTGACTCCTAGACCCTAGGCTTTGACTATTTGACCCTTGCATTTAATTTTGCATTTTCTTAAGGGTCTTCTCAAGTTTTTCAAGCCTTGACCTCAAGGCTTGATTTTCTAACTCTAATTGTCCAATTTTTTATTTTTCATCTCTTCTTTGGACATTATTTTTCCTAGGCATATGCCTAGTCCATTTAGGGTTAAGACCTAGGTGGTTTTCAGTTTTCTTAATAGATTTCCTAGGTAAGGCTTTTCTAGGGACATTAATCTCAAATTTCTCCTTATTGCTAAAATGGACACTCTTAGCTTCTAAACAATAAAATTTATTATTCCTAGCATGCTTTTCATAAGTAATAGCAACATTGCTAACATTATTTCTAACATGCTTTTGATAACTAAATGAAAAAGAAGCATACTTAAAAGTTACCTTAGGGTTTGCCTTAGCTCCCCCTATTAGGAATATTGGAACGGCTAGAGGGGGGGTGAATAGCGTCAATGTAATTCGATCGCGTTCGTGTCTACAATTTCGTTAGCGCAGCGGAAATAGAAAAGTAATAACGATAACGAAATACATAACACACTAACACAATGATATAACGTGGTTCGGAACCGCACGGTTCCTACTCCACGGATCGGGTTCGTACGAACCCTAGCGATGCCACAAACACCACTAATCAATAATAACTCCTTCTCGAAAAAATCCGGAGGCGGAGAAACCTCGTACAATATATCTTACAACAGTAAGAACGAAATACAAGCAATATACAATGTAAATACGAAATACAAGTAAAGAAGAGACTTTACAACACTTGTTTTGATTGCTTGAATGCTTGGTTGCTTGCTTGCACTTGGAGACCAGATTTGCACCAACAAATCGCCCCAATATCCCTCAAGAACCGATTCCAAAATCCTCCATCACGAGCTCCTTATAAAGCTTGACACATTTTTGCTGGAAAAGGTTACATCGATCGGTGATCGCGGGACCATCGGTCGATGATGCGCCCCTTGTTACATCATGAGACAGCAGATCCTGCATTGGATAGATCCATATTGGATAAGTCAGCGAAACCTGATCATGACCATCAGCCGATCGATGGAGCCTTCACTTCGACCGAGTCTCGACTCCATTCGCGGCTCGAAATATCGAGCACTAGTCGATCGATCACACGATCGCCGATCGTTGAGCCATCGATCGCGCCCACCTCCGCAATGATCGCTAGGCCATAACTCGCAGTCAAACCCTAGTTGACTCAGTCCAGTCGACTGCCACATGGCACCAGTCGACTGGCACACCTCAAACATGAGGTTTTAGCCCAAGTATGGTTCCCCCATACTTGCTAGACTACCCTTAGCCTAGACCTAAGCCTTCTAGCCACCTCCATCAGCCTCACGCCTCTCGGATCCCTCCAAGTCATCCATGACTTGTTCATCCATTGCGCTAGCCTTCAGGTGCTTCCATCGGCTATGTCATGCTAACGGTGTCTACACCGCCAAGGCACATTGGACTTACGCTGCCAAGACTCTGCTTGGACTTTACGCCACCAACTATTGGACTTATGCTGCCAAGACTACCGCTTGGACTTTACGCCGCCAATATCAATCCCCTTGGACTTCAAATGCCAACCCATGTTGGACTTCTCAAATGCCAAGACCATACTTGGACTTTCCTTGCCAACCCATGTTGGACTTCTCAAATGCCAAGACCATGCTTGGACTTTCCCTTGCCAACTCATGTTGGACTTTTACATTGCCAAGACCATGCTTGGACTTTCCAGTCCAAGAACTCAAGACTTGGACTTACCATGACAATTACATTGTCATATGTTTT
Source organism: Wurfbainia villosa (assembly GCA_025175895.1). Classification (NCBI taxonomy): domain Eukaryota; kingdom Viridiplantae; phylum Streptophyta; class Magnoliopsida; order Zingiberales; family Zingiberaceae; genus Wurfbainia; species Wurfbainia villosa. The sequence continues at coordinate 85,879,822 of CM045988.1, forward strand.
TGTCAAAACATCAAAACACATCAAGACATCACTCGAGCAAAACTCGAGTCCTGGTCAATCGTGACCTGGGCCGATTGCACCAACAATCTCCCCCTTTTTGATGTTTGACAAAAACCAAACAAACTATTGAGTTAGAACACTAACTCAAATCCCTTACCAATTTTCCCAAATTGGTAAATACTCTCCAAATGTTCTCCCCCAAACATTCTCCCCCTTTTTGACTAACAGCAAAAAGGTTGTCTCCCCAAAAGGGTCAATGTCTCATGTCCCAATGAGATCTTACAATCTCCCCCTTGGTCCAAAAATACTTAGGATGCCTACCATCTTCCTAGTGATAAGTCCCATATCACTCAAGAGAGGCAATCCTATTCACTCTCCCAATTTCCAAATTGGGTATCAAGAATCCCATCCCATGATGGATACTTCCCCCTAAATGCTTGCTCCCCCTTGACCATTGCACCAACAATGTCCTTGGGAATTCCCTAAGCCAATAGGAATTTTAAGCCATCAAAATTAAGGTTAGAAATTCAATATTGAACTTTCCAGCACCTTAAAATTGATACAAACCCTAAACACCTCTCCTAATCCATATCCAATGGATTTTCACCCTTTATCATGCTTCCCAAAGCATATCATAGGGTTAAGAGTGGTTAGGGACCTTAACCGCAGCTGAAATCGGGTTAAACAACTTTGGTTACCCCGAAATTAGGCTATCAGTCGACTCTGTCAGCTACCGATCGTGATGTGTCCATCGATCGTACGGCGAAACAATGAGTAGATCGATCTTCAATGATGAGTCAAGCGCCATCAATCATCACCGTAGAAGCGATCGTGATAATCAAAACTGATTTTCAAAAATCGGACTCGAGTAATTCTACGTAAATCAAAAAATCACGAAACTTGATACGTATATTACTTAACACACATACAATCAGTGAAAAATTTTGAAAAAAATATTTTTACCATTGAAATAGGAGATTGGTACAAAGTTCAAAACTATTAAAAACTTTAAAGTTTTTGATCTACTTTGTATCAACTTCTACAATGATGATGACTATCAAAAGATAGATTTCACCAAGGTTTTCTAAATTGATTTTAAGATGTTTTTTGAAAACCTATTTTGAACCATAATTTATTGGCTAAATATACATAGCTTGTATATTAGCTTTTCTTATGATTCTTGGTGATAATTAAAATAAGTTTAAGTTCATCTAGATGCACTACCTATGCACCTTGAACCTAACTTATTATCCTAGCATCTCACATGTATCTAGGATGTATAAATACACATACATGTCAATGTGATGTGGGATGTGGGTTTGAGTTCACTTTATCTATGGTTTCATGCATTTCCTAGGCAACCCTACTTGATTCCCTTATAAATGGGACTTCAAGTCATGCCATAGTCCTTAAATCAATTTCAATCAAGTTAATGCATGAATGTATGATCATGGCATAAATAATAGCATTATTAAAACATGGCCAATGATCATGATGTCATGACATATGATGAAATTTAAGAACACATGACATCTAAAATAACCCTAAACAATGTCATGACATGGTATATGATAGGATGCAATTTCATGTCATAATATATCAACTTTAATAAGCAATACAATTATACAAATATTCATCCATACACACAAGATTTTCAGAAACAAAGATTTCATTTAACTTAAAACTTGTCTTTTACATTCAAAATGGAGATTGGCTATGCTCAATCTCACTACAAAACTGACGACCACAGAATCTAATATCCTCTATCTAATCGTCGCAGGAGGTGGCGGTGGAGGAGGTCACGACTCAGGTCCAGCCCGCATCATCTCTAGCATATCAAGCCGATGTCGCCGATGCGGGCTCGGGACTCTCCATCCTATCGAGACGCGGCGCCGGCGATGCTCGGCTCGCCAATATCTCGACCACCTAGAGTCCACCGACCGCCGATAGTCCCGAACTGACTCACCGCCACGACGATCCGATGGACTCCGCCGATGTGTTCGCCGCATCCGTCATCCTCATCGGTATCGCATCCTCGTAGTCCTCGCCGCCTCTCGGGCGCCGAGAGGATGCTCATGCGCGCTCGGGTGGTGGTCGTGGCGCCAACTCCATCTCGCCCAACATCCGTAGCTTTGCTAACGAGAAGTTACGAATCGATATACCGACACCTCCGAGATAGCCCTCGCAGAGAACCCCTCGTGGATGTTACGCTACGGACTCTAGCCATGCCGTGATGATATGACCAAAATGGCATATGCACTTTCCCTTGCAGGGAAATGAAGTGCACAATGCAAAGGGAAAATGTTTAATGCAAAGTTTATATCTAGCGATGACGCATGGCATATAGAAGAAAAGATGGGGAGGCCAAATCTTGGCCAGACCCCGAGTGACAATGGGAAGAAAACACCCAACAATGACCTTGTAAAGGACATTGTCAGGTGCAGACAACTCAGTGATAGGAAATAAGTTTTGGGCCGGTGGACGTGGATAACCAAAAATATGCTCATGCATGGACTCCATAGAGATATGGGCAAAGGGCTCTGGTAAAGGGAAGTCCATGGTAGGGTAACAGATAAAGGTGTCATCTGAGGGCCTACACTCGAGAAACTCCTGCAGTATCGCAGGAGTGAACTCTAACTCGCGTTTTGCAACGCGAGTAGTGTAAGTAGGGCCGTGATCCACCTTTTTAAGGTTTTGATAAAATTCCTTAACAAGGTCATCATTAATTGGATGCGTGCATAAGATAATTTTCATTAGATTGTAGTATGCAATTAATTCCATGACATCACTACAATGTCGATTGAAAAAATCCCTATCGATGTACCTAACCAACATAGGTTGGTACAATCGAGATTCACCCTGTGGATCATTCCTACGGCTCTCCTATTATGAATGCAATGTAATGATATGACATGCAATGGCAATAATACGATTAGATAAACCTAAATTGTAATGGAATTGAAAATTTAGGCTGGGAAAAAATGTTACTTAGGCGCCATTTGAAGATGTGGCCGAGGGAAGACTCAAATGTTGTCGGGTCGAAAAAGTCACGGAGAACTTCAGACGTGAACCCTAATCGAACAAGGAAAAATAAGCCCTAAATCGCATGAACTAGGGCTCAAATAGGTGAAAATGGAAGAGGAGAGGCTTGTCTATCAAACCTAACACACGGAAGAGTCGGTCGGAGAGGGAGACGGCGATCGGAGAAGGATGGGAGAAGAAAGGCTCGTCGCGTGAAGACGCCGAACCCTAGCGGTTCGGCGTTATAAAAACGCGATGCAGTCGATTGATGTGGAGCATCAGTCGACTGATAGTGGTTTATTACCGGGTTTACCGAGCCAGCCGATCGATCCGGCGATAATCGATCGAACCTTCAGAACGCGGTTACAGAGCATCACGATCGATGATCACTCATCTCGATCGAGCACATCACTGATCGCTCGTCGAGCACTCGACCGATGGCCTCTCGGTGAATGCGCATCATCACCGATCGATGGACCTCATCACGATCGATGTTCAATCAGTCGAGTCATGAAGCTAGCACTCGACTGATGGCCGTATCGTATCTCTCTTCAGAGTTATCACCGATCGATAATCGATCCGATCGATGTCTGATTTCCAGTTCTGAAAATCAGAGGATCTCGATTTCATCATCTTAATTATTCAATTTTGTCACGTTAGATCTTGTATATCGAATGTATTGAAGTTATACTTTTATTCATGTATTTGTTAATGTATTTTAATGTTTTATTTCATTTTTGCAAACATTAACATTCAATGATTTCCAAAACCTAACATCTCACCCTTTCTAAGTGTTAAAATACACAATCAAGGTAAAAGACTTGTTTTGTGAGATATAATCTATCCTAGACATTCCTTCCATGCAAAAATATGGTAAAACATATGAAGCACGGTGAGTACAAGACATCAAGTTGTGTGGCACTTGAGTATCACTCTAGATGTTACCTTTACATCTTAACCACACATCTCTTGATATATGACCTTCCAAAGTGTGCCAATAATCAAAGTTACACACTATGACCTCTAAATCTAGATCGTGCCAATTTTATTGATTTTCATGTTTTCAAGATATATATTGACACAACCTAAAATTCTTTGAAATTAAGGCTCAAAGATATTTCCAAGGTAACCATAACCTTGAAAGTAACCTAAAGTGCCACCTTTATCATGGTTGAGTTAACTACCCATCCAATCAAGGTTGGCACACCCTAAACCCATTTAGTGTGAATCAATCACGCTCTTAGGAACCCAAAATTGATTTGAGCTCCTAGGGTTAATTAGGTATTCCTTAGGGATAACCTCCCTAGATACCTTCCTAATGACCCTCCTAGGCTTATTAGCCTTGGTCATTTTGGTCTTGCCTAGGTTAACCTTAAGGATTGCCTCCCTAACAACCTTATTAGTGGCCACCCTAGGTTTCTTCGAAACCTTGACCATTAGGCACAGACCTTGGTCAACTCTAGGAATGACTTCCCCATTGACCTTGGTCTTCCTAGACCTAGTTAGTGTCCCATAGTCAAATGGAACACTATGGTAAGTCACCTTGGACTTAGGTTTGTGACCCAAACCATTCTTGCCCTTGGTTGACTTTTGACTCTTAGGTCCTAGATGTTGACTTTGACTTCTTGACCTAAGAGTTTGACAATTTGACCCTTGAAATTGATTTTGTATCTTGTTTAGGGTCTTTTCCAATGTCTCAAGCCTTGACCTCAAGGCTTGGTTCTCTAATTCTAATTGCTCAATTTTAGAATTTTTATTTAAATCTTGGGCATTGGACTTTCTTGGCATATGCCTAGTCCATTTTAGATTAAAACCTAGATGTTCTTGTATTTTCTTAATAGATTCCCTAGGTATTGTTTTTCTAGGGACATTAGTCCCAAATTTCTCCTTATTCTTAAGGTGAACATTCTTAGCTCCTAAACAAATATGTTTGTTATTTCTAGCATGCTCTTTATGATACATAACAAAATTGCTAAAATTAGTTCTAGCATGCTTTTTAATATTTAAATTAGATGGAGCATTATTTAAATATACCTTAGGGTTTGCCTTAGTGGCTCCCCATACTTGTGATGCTCCCCTTTGCCCCTTCTTCTTCTTCTTTGGACATTGACTCTGGTAATGACCCGGTAGTCGGCATTTGAAGCAAATGACATGCTCCTTGCTCTTTTGACTTGGAGAACCGGCGTCTGTTGACTTTTGTTGACTTTTAGGCACCGGAGGAGCTTTCTTGATCCTCTTTGGGCATTTGCTCTTGTAATGCCCATACTCCCTACACTCAAAGCACATAATATGATTTTTATTTGAAAATAAAGTGTTTGAGTTACCTAGGGTGGTGGTAGGTGCCGGAGTTGAATTTTGAGTTTCCTCATCTTGATCGGATGTTGAAAGTTCTTCTTGAGGTTGCTCCGGTGTAGAGGATGGTCTCTCCTCCTCAATCCTAGAAGTAGATGCTTCTTCCACCTCTTCTACTTCTTCTTTCTCCGATTCGGAAGTTGACTCTATCTCAACTTCCGATTCCTCACTTTCACTTGAGGATGAACTCTCCTCATGGAATCTTGCCAATTTTTTCCATAGCTCCTTGGCATACATGTAATCCCCTAGCTTGCACAAAACATCATTAGGGATTAAATCTTCCAAAAGTTTCGTTACCTTAACTTCGGTCTTAAGCTTTTGGCGTTGCTCTTGGGTCCACTTTTTCAATTTTAGGATATTCCCCTTCTTATCCCTAGGGGGTTCAAGGCCTTCAATGAGGATGAACCAATCCTCTATGTTCATCATCAAGAATGTTTCCATTCTTACTCTCCATGCCGGAAAATCTTCTGGATCATATGGAGGTGGAGTGTTGATTTCCCATCCAAGCTTGTCTTGGAATTCCATCTTCACCCTCTAGCCTTTTGCCTTAGCTCCCGGTTGTTAATCCGTAGAAGAGCCCTCGGCTCGATACCACTTGTTAGAATATTGGAATGGCTAGAGGGGGTGAATAGCGCGATGGAATTGATCTCTCAGGTCTACAATTTCAAGTTAGGCAATGGAATATATATAATGATAAAAGCAATAACTAAAATGGACACAACACAAATCACAACAAGAGCATATAACGTGGTTCGAACCAACCGGTTCCTACTCCACGGATTGGGTTCAGACGTAACCCCTAGCGATGCCACAAACACCACTAATCAATAATAACTCCTTCTCGGAACAATCCGAAGGCGGAGAAACCTCGTACAATATATCTTACAACAGTAAGAACGAAATACAAGCAATATACAATGTAAATACAAAATACAAGTAAAGAAGAGACTTTACAACACTTATTTTGATTACTTGAATGCTTGGTTGCTTGCTTGCACTTGGAGACCTGATTTGCACCAACAAATCGCCCCAATAGCCCTCAAGAATCGATTCCAAAATCCTCCATCACAAGCTCCTTATAAAGCTTCAACCTGTGCTGGAAAAGGTCTATCAGTCGACTGATCGGGACCATCAGTCGACTGATGCCACTGTTGTCGTGAGACAATGGCTAGATCCACGCTGGATAAGTCCAACGGAACCTTCATCAGTCGACTGATGGAGCCTTCACTCGATCAGTCGAGTCTCGACTCCATTCGGTGCCCGAAATACCGAGCACCACCGACCGATCACGATCGATCACGATCGCTCGAGCCATCATCGATCGCCCACTGGCAATGATCGCTAGGCCATAACCCGCAAATAAACCCTAGTCGACTTCGGTCCACGATCGCCACATGACACTAACATGAGGTTTTAGCCCAAGTATGGTTCCCCCATACTTGCTAGACTACCCTTAGCCTAGACCTAAGCCTTCTAGCCACCTCCATCAGCCTCACGCCTCTCGGATCCCTCCAAGTCATCCATGACTTGTTCATCCATTGCGCTAGCCTTCAGGTGCTTCCATCGGCTATGTCATGCTAACGGTGTCTACACCGCCAAGGCACATTGGACTTACGCCGCCAAGACTCCGCTTAAACTTTACGCCGCCAACTATTGGACTTATGCTGCCAAGACTACCGCTTGGACTTTACGCCGCCAATATCAATCCCCTTGGACTTCAAATGCCAACCCATGTTGGACTTCTCAAATGCCAAGACCATACTTGGACTTTCCTTGCCAACCCATGTTGGACTTCTCAAATGCCAAGACCATGCTTGGACTTTCCCTTGCCAACTCATGTTGGACTTTTACATTGCCAAGACCATGCTTGGACTTTCCAGTCCAAGAACTCAAGACTTGGACTTACCATGACAATTACATTGTCATATGTTTTTGTCAAAACATCAAAACACATCAAGACATCACTCGAGCCAAACTCGAGTCCTGGTCAATCGTGACCTGGGCCGATTGCACCAACACCCCCTACATGTGTAGCTCCCTCTTGGGTCTTTTTCCTCCCCTTGGGGCATTGACTCCGGTAATGACCCAGTTGTCGGCATTTGAAGCAAATCACTTGCTCCTTGCTTTTGATTGTTGAGCCTTCGGTCTCCTTGACCTTTGGCACCGGTGGAGCCTTCTTAATCTTCTTTTGGCACTTACTCTTGTAATGTCCGGCTTCCCTACACTCAAAGCAAATTATATGGTTTTTATTTAAACCTAGATTGCTTGAGTTACCTAGGGTAGTGGTTGGTGCCGGAGTTGGTTCTTCTTCATCTCTCTTGGATGTTGAGGTTACTTCTTGATCCGACATGGAGGATGATCTAACTTCCTCCCCCTCAATCCTAGAGGTGGAGGCTTCTTCCACCTTTTCTTCCTCTTCTTCCATCGATCTCGATCTGGATGTTGATTCTTTATCAAATTTCGAATCCTCACTTACTTGTGAGGATGATGTGCTTGCTTCCTCGGTCTCCTCCGATTGAGTCCATGAGCACTCTTTTTCTTCGGGCTCCTCATGGAGTTTTGACACTTGGCTCCATAGCTCTTTGGCATCCATGTGTTCACCTAAGCTACACAAGATGTCATTAGGAATCAAATCAATAATAAATTTTGCTACCTTTTTGTTTTTCTCGAATCTTTGGAGTTGTTCCTCACTCCATCTCTTCCTCTTGAGGAATCCTCCCTTTGGTCCTCTTGGATATTCAAATCCTTCCATCAAGATGGACCATTCTTCAAAATCTCTCATCATGATGAAGTCTTCAATTCTTCTCTTCCATGAATTGAAGTCTTCTCATCCATATAGCGCATACGAGACCGGTGTGTTGATGTCCCATCCTAGTTGTTCTTCAAACTCCATCTTCTTCACCCTCTAACGGTACTCTCTTGGTGGTTAGTCCAAATGAAGAGTGGTCTGGCTTTGATACCAATTGTAGAGGTTCTCGTAACCGCTAGAGGGGGGTGAATAGCATCGTTCGTCGTTTGTTGATGAATCTTGATCGTGCTTGCTACAAGATGTTAATACACAACGGAAATATAAAATAAACAATACAAATACACAAGCACAATCCATAACACAACTATGTAACGTGGTTCGGAATCGAATGGTTCCTACTCCACGGGTTGAGCTTAAACGAACTCTAGCGATGCGTACAACACCACTAATCAAATAAACTCCTTCTCGGAATAATCCGGAGGTGTAGAAACCTCATACAAATAGTCTTACAATAGTAAGAAACAAATACAAGCAATTATAATGATGAAATGCACTATAAGTAAAGGAAAAACACTTTACAATTGCTCTTTTGATTGCTTGAATTGCACTTGGAGACCCTGATTTGCAGCAACAAATCGCCCCAAAATGTCCAAGAATCGTTGGCGAATCCTTTCTCCACAAGCTCCCTTTAAAGCTACTCCTTGGGCTGGAATTCGCTTAGCAGTCGGCTGATCGGGACTATCAGTCGACTGCTCCTATAGTCATTGTCTCACAACGGCATGAAACATGTCGAATAAGTCCAATGGATACACCATCAGTCGACTGATGGATCAATCAGTCGAGTGATCGTGTCGATCACTCGGTCAAGAGCACTGCTCGACATCCCGATTAGCAGCTGGATCGATCTTGATCGCCGATCACGAGGCCATCACCATCGCGCGCTAGGCCAATTCTAGCAGTCAAACTCCCATTGACTCACACCAGTCGACTGATACACCTAAAACATGAGGTTTTAACCCAAATATGGTGCTCCCATACTTGCTAGACCACCCATAGCCTAGACCTAAGTCTTCTAGCCACCTCCGTCAGCCTCATGCCTATCGGATCCCTCCAAGTCATCCATGACTTGTTCATCCATATGCTAGCTTTCAAGTTCTTCTATCGGCTATTGTCATGCTAACGGTGTCTACACCACCAAGGCGCATTAGACTTACACTGTCAAGACTCATGCTTGGACTTTACGCTGCCAACCATTGGACTTATGCTGCCAAGACTCCCGCTTGGACTTTACACCGCCAATATCAAACCCCTTGGACTTTCCAAATGTCAAGACTCAAGCTTGGACTTTCCATTGCCAACCCATGTTAGACTTTCCATACCAAGACCCATGCTTGGACTTTCCTTGCCAACCTATTTTGGACTTTCCCTTGCCAAGACCCATGCTTGGACTTTACATGACAAGTACTCAAGACTTGGACTTTCCTAATGCCAAGTGTCCCACTTGGACTTTCCATGCCAAGTACCCATGACTTGGACTTTACCATGACAATCACATTATCATATGTTTTTGTCGAACATCAAAACATCGCTCAAGCCAAACTCGAGTCCGGTCAATCGTGACCTGGGCCGATTGCACCAACAATATCCCCCTTTTTGATGTTTGACAAAAACACCCTTGAGTTAGGCCCCTAACTCAAATTTTCTTACCAATTTTTCCAAATTGGTAATTTTACTTTCTTCCCCTTTTTGACTAACATCCAAAAGGTACCCTCTAAGGAGGTCAATGTCTCATATCCCAATGAAATCTTACAATCTCTCCCTTGATCCAAAAACATCTAGGATGCCTAAAATCTTCCTAGTGATAAGTCACATATCACTAAAGAGAGGCAATCCTATAAACTCTCCCAATTTCAAAATTGGGCATCTCAAATTCTCATTTTTCCCTTCATGAGGAAAAATAACATCCATCATCCCATGATGGATGACTCCCCCTTAAGGCTTGCTTCCCCTTGACCATTGCACCAACAATATCCTTGGGAAGTCCCTAAGCCAATAGGAACTCTAAACCATCAAAAAATAAGGTTAAAAGTTCGACATTGAACTTTCTCACACCTTAAATTTGATACATCACCCTAACAACTCTCCTAATCCATATCCAATAGATTTTCACTTTTTATAATGCTTCCCAAAGCATATCCTAAGGTTAAGAGTGGTTAGGGAATCCTAATATAGCTGAAATTGGGCTAAACATACTTTATTTATCCGAATCACTGGGATCGAATCTATCGTACGATGATCATTATGTTTACACCAATCGCCAACAACAAGGCGATCGATAATCAAAATCTGATTTTCAGTTATCAGAAATGAATTTTAGAAATGCATAAATAATTATACGTAATTTGAAAAATCATGAAACTTCATACGTATAATAATTATGACCAATACAATGGGTGAAAAATATTTTACCCATAAAATAGTGAAATTGACACAAAGTTCAAAAGTGAAGAAAAACTTCAATGTTTAAGCTCACTTTGTATCAACTTCATCAATGATGATTGCTATCAAAATATAGACTTCACCAAGGTTTTTCAAAATGATTTTGAAATATTTTTAAAACCTTTATTGGATCATGATCAATGGGCTCAATGCACATGACTTGCACATTAGCTCTCCCCATTATCCATTAATAACATAAGATGAGTTTTAGTTCATCTAGATGCAAAAACTATGCACCTTGAACTTAACTCATATCCTAGCATCTCACATGTATCTAGGGCGTATAAAATACACACGAGTCAATGTGATTGTGAGATGTGGGTTTTGTTCTCCTAATCTAGGGTTTCATGCATTTTTTAAGGCAACCCTACTTGATTCTCTTATACATGGGACTTTAAGTCATGTCATAGTCCTTAAATCAATTTTCATTAACTTAAATGCATGAAGTATGATCATGACATAAATGATAGCATAAATAGATATGACCAATGATCATGATGTCATGACATATGATAGAATTTGAGCATACATGACATTTTAATCTTAATCCTGAGCATGATCATGATATATTAAATGATTAAAAGCAAATATGATGTCATGACATGTTATTGTTGGATCGAGAAGCGTCGCTAGAGGGGGGTGAATAGCGAGCGTAAATCTTTCGTTTCGTTCATTCAATATACGAGTAAACACAGTGGAAAGCTAAAGAAACAAGTTTATTTTTACTTGGTTCACAACCCAGCGGTTGCTACTCCAAGGCCCTAACGGTCCTAGACCACGTACGGAGGGCAAAATACTATAACATCTCCTCCTCGTTGGAGGTAGGAGACAACGATTACAAAAACCGAAAGTACGAGGATGAGGCAACAAGCCTACCTCACCTGGTTACGATTAAAATAAAGAATATAATAACAAAAGATATTACTTGCTGCTTCTGTCGACGAAGAAGATGGAAGCTTGGCGTCGCGTCGGCGTTATGACGGTGTTGGAGCTTTGGTGTTGTATGAGCACTTAAGAATAATCTTGATGATGCTTTGGGTTGGAATCCTCCCCTCCTTTTATAGAGTTTGTCCTCAGAATATGTCTCCTAATCTTTTGGAACATATCACGAAGTGGTAACAAATTTTATCGCGAAGTGGCCGCATCAAATGTTATCCATTTTGACCTAGCGCAAAGGATGATTCGTTGCCTTGATCGATGCCTCCCATCGGATCGCGAGCCTCAATCAAGCGCCCAATGTCCAGTGATGTTGCCACGATACTTCCTGTAGTTAGCATGGAAAATGGTAAATATGACGGTTTCTAACCGTCTGATCTCGACCTAGACCTTCCACAGGAAGTCTTAGTCGGATCGCCGCCTACGGTCGTCCCCGTACAGAGGACACAACCTTACCATCTCTCACTCACACGAGATTACCTCGATACTTACTTTGTAGCTCTCGCTTCCGACCTTCCACTCAATTTCTTCGGCTCCCTCCAAAGTCACTCGAGTGTCACCCGACCACCGCGGCTTTCTCCGGGTGTCGCTAGCCTTCAGCTCCAGCTTTAGTACTTTTCTGCACACTTGAATTAGCTCGTGAGATAACGATGTAAACTTAACTTTGTGTCTTTGCCATAATCAAAACACAGGTTCGATTATATGGTGCCCCTGCACTAACAATCTCTCCCTTTTTGATCTATGGCAAACCAACACAAAGTTAAGGGAAATTAAAGGATAAAATAAGTATAGTAAATGATGAATGCCATTTCCAAAAACTCCCCCTCAATCAAAACTCCCCCTTAACCAAAACTCCACCTTAACCCTAGGTGAGTTTTGAAAGAGATACTTTACTTTTCAAAATTAAATTTTGTGTTACTCCCCCTTAACTTTCGCTCTTCTCCCCCTTTTGCCATAAATCAAAAAAAAATGTTGGGGTTTTTGTATAAAATAGGGGTTTAAAAACAATATTGTATATGCATGCATCGAGATATATCAACTATGAGTCCAAGCATGCGTCAAGCAATAGTTAGATAGATTGGTTCGAGGTGTGTCCCTCTGCACCAATAATCTAAAGGTTTGTAATATAACCCTTAGGGTTAGTTTGCTCTCCCCCTTAGTCAAATATATGAAGTATAAGAGATGTAGGGGGCGCTAAACTTTGGCCTAAAGAGTTGTAAATAGTCATTAAGTACAATAGTTAAGAAAATAAGTAGCATTTTAAAGAGGTTATTTTAAGTATATTTCAATTATTCTTAACATCTCACCCATTCTATGTGTCTCAGAGTTTGTTCACTTTATATGTTTTGTGAGATGATTTGAAATTGATTAAAGATAGTCAACCTTGGATTAGATTCAGATTTAACCTTTAGATCGTTAAGTAACTTTTCGAGAAACTGGCTTCCAGGTCGTGGCGAGGCACAGGGGCCTTCTTTGATCGGAACAATGACCACTTCCTTAGACAAAGCCAAATTTAAGAAAATATCACTTAATTCACTTAGGGTTACTTCTTGGTCTAACTAGTTTAGGATACGGCGAGGTAGCTTCAGCTAGTTCCACTCGGTCAAGTGCACCAAGCTAGATACGCCTTATCTAGTTCGAATACACGAGACTTTGTTTCCCTAATGTACTATCATCTCGCCACGTCCTGATACTATATTGTCAAGAGTTGACTAACTATTTTCCCTATCTAGCCGTTCTAAAAATTAAAATAAAATATGCAATGGTTTTGCTAAGTAAGCAGGTATACTATTTTAGTGTTAGCTCCCCCTAGACCATTGAACCAATATGGTCTATTCAAATAATGAACTTGATCCTGGGGAATCCAATACTTATTAGTCCTTATATGTGAGTTCAATAAAACCTTTGGGACCAATGCTTGGACTCTTTGATGACTACGATTCACAATAGCATTGTAAGATCTATTCATAGTCGTTGACTTAAATCTGAGTCCGGATTTATTGTACACGATTCTTTGGGTTCCAAGTAGTCGGTTAAGGTTCTTAGATCCCAACATGAACCTTTCCAACCTAGCCTCAACCTCTTGAACTCGGTCTTTCAAGAGAGAATTCTCCTCCTTAAGTTTTTCAACTTGGGTTGAGTTTTCCTCTTGAACTTGACTAGTTGAAGAGGTTAGAGTAGCCTCTTGCTTGAGGGTTTCAACCTCCTCAAGTAACGACTCAACTCTAGACTCGGACTTAGTTAATTTCCTAGTAAGCATTTTAATTGTATTATAAAGCATATGAATTAGTGAGCGACTAACCTTAATTTTCTCTTTTGGTCCGGCTTTGAGTTGCTTCTCGAAGTAGTCCTCGAGTTCGGAGTCAGTGTTGTAATTGGATTCGGATTCAGACTTTGACTTGAACTCTTCAGGTCTTACCATGCACGCTATGCCAACACCTTCTTTGTTGCCCCATGTTGCATGAAAAGTCTCCTTTTGATTTGATTTCAATTGTGCCCTCTTTTTGTTCTTTAGTAGCCTCCTTTCCCTCTGAACGATCTTCCGCACTACATTCACTATTGCTTCCATCTCTTCGGATTCGGACTCTGATTCATCTTTGGGTTCGAGTCCATCTTCTTGCCTAGTAGGTGGATTGCTTCTTTGTCCTGCAAGTAGAATAATACCTCTCTCGGCCCGGACCACGTTAGTCTACTCATGAAGTTCAAACTCGAAAAATAATTCGTCTAACCTAAGATTCGAAAGGTCCTTAGAGACCTTGTAAACATCGACCATGGATGCCCACAAGGTAGTCCTAGGAAATGAATTAAGAACGTACCTTAGGAGGTCGCAGTTTTCGACCTTGTGTCCGATAGTGTGCAGGTCGTTGACAATGTCCTGGACGCGGGCGTGTAGTTGCGTCGCTGTCTCGTGTTCCTGCATCTTAAGGTTATACAACTTATTGAAAAGAATGTCACGTTTACATACCTTAGCATCAGACGTTCCTTCGTGCAGCTCGATTAATTTGTTCCACAGGTCCTTGGCGCTAATAAATGGTCCGATGCAGTTGAGTTCCTCCTTGGACAAGCTGCATTGCAATATTTGGGTTGCTCTTGCATCGACTTCGATTTGCCTCTTGGTTGCATTTGTCCACTTGTTAAAATCCAAGGGCTCCCCTTGATCATTGGTGGGTAGAGTAAAGCCGGTTTGAATTGTTATCCAAGTCTCGACTTGTGTTTTCAAGAAACACTCCATCCGACCTTTCCAATAACGGAAATAATTTTCGTTAAAGAACAGAGGTCGGGTGGTGCTATACCCCTCAATGTGAGCCATTAAGTATCTTGCAAAACACGAATAAAAACCAAAGGGAATTCCAAGACTTGGTCTTGGATTAGTAGTGCGGAAAATAATAGGAAATAAACAGAAATAAATGAGAAAAATAAGAAACTAACAAAAACTAACAACTTACGACCTTCGATGTCCCCGAAAGGGTACTAGACGTTGGTGTTTGGGGATGGAGACAGCTTGTTACGAGGGTAAACCCTGGTAATAAATGTAGATCTCTCAGAGAGCTTCGATTTGGTAGGTAGATCGTTTCGTGAGTCCACTTGTACGAAAAGTTATGGCCATTTTACCGTCGGCTACTCCAAAAGAGAATGCTTGCAAACACACAATCAAAAGAAATGTACCAAGACTTCGTCTTGGATTAGTAGTGCGGGAGAGAAAAAAAACCTAAAAAAAATGAACCGAAAAATACGAAAAGAAAACCAAAATGTGCTAGATTGGTGCTTTCACCAAATCTTATCGCCCCCGCTCTGATACCAATTGTTGGATCGAGAAGCGTCGCTAGAGGGGAGTGAATAGTGAGCGTAAATCTTTCATTTTGTTCGTTCAATATATGAGTAAGCATAGTGGAAAGCTAAAGAGACAAGTTTATTTTTACTTGGTTCACAATCCAACAGTTGCTACTCCAAGGCCCTAACGGTCCTAGACCGCGTACGGAGGGCAAAACACTATAACATCTCCTCCTCGTTGGAGGTAGGAGACAACGATTACAAAAATCGAAAGTACGAGGATGAGGCAACAAGCCTACCTCACCTCGTTATGATTAAAACAAAGAATATAATAACAAAAGATATTACTTGCTGCTTCTGCCAACGAAGAAGATGGAAGCTTGGCGTCACGTCGATATTATGACGGTGTTGGAGCTTTGACGTTGTATGAGCACTTAAGAATAATCTTGATGATGCTTTGGGTTGGAATCCTCCCCTCCTTTTATAGAGTTTGTCCTCAGAATATGTCTCCTAATCTTTTGACATGAAACACGTCGGATAAGTCCAACGGATACACCATCATTCGACTAATCATACCTATCAGTCAACTAATGGCTCAATCAGTCGAGTGCTCGTGCCGATCACTCGACTGAAGAGCACTCTGTGCTCGACATCCCGACTAGCAATTGACTGATCTCCAGATCAGTCAACTATTGAGGCCATCAGTCGACTGCTAGGCCAATTCCAATAGTCAAACTCCCATTGACTCACACCAGTCGATTGACCTATGGTCCCAGTCAACTGATACACCTCAAACATGAGGTTTTAACCCAAGTATGGTGCCCTCATACTTGCTAGACCAGTCATAGCCTAGACCTAAGCCTTCTAGCCACCTCCGTCAGCCTCATGCCTATCGAATCCCTGCAAGTCATCCATGACTTGTTCATCCATAGGCTAGCTTTCAGGTGCTTCCATCGGCTATTGTCATACTAACGGTGTCTACACTGCCAAGGCACATTAGACTTACGCTGTCAAGACTCCCGCTTGGACTTTATGCCGCCAACCATTGGACTTATGCTGCCAAGACTCCCGCTTGGACTTTACGCCGCCAATATCAAACCCCTTGGACTTTCCAAATTCCAAGACTCAAGCTTGGATTTTCCATTGTCAGCCCATGTTAGACTTTCCATGCCAAGACCCATGCTTGGACTTTCCTTGCCAACCTATATTGGACTTTCCCTTTCCAAGACCCATGCTTGGACTTTACATGCTAAGTACTCAAGACTTAGACTTTCCCAATGCCAAGTGTCCCACTTGGACTTTCCATGCCAAGTACCCATGACTTGGACTTTACCATCACAATCACATTGTCATATGTTTTTGTCGAACATCAAAACATCGCTCGAGTCAGACTCGAGTTCGGACAATCATGACCTGGGCCGATTGCACCAAAAAACACCTTGTCTTTGATGATAGTCTTTTTCTTCTAATCTAGTTTTATAGGTAATTACATTATCGTCCATATTGGTTTTCTTCTTGAAAACTCATTTGCACCCTGTAGGCGTTATGCCTTCGGGTGGGTCCACCAAGTTCCAAACTTGATTTTTATACATGAACTCCAAATTTTGATTTCGTGGTTTTTAGTCACCTATTCATGTCTAACCTATTCAGAACCTCTTCGTAACTAGTAGCTTCCTCATCCTCGATGAGCAATACATCATTAGATTCACTTATGAGAAATTCATATCTCTTAGAAATCCTAAGTTTTCTACTAGATCTACGAGGAGGTGGTGTATTATCAAGTTTAGCTATTACCTCATTCAAATGAGTAATTAGATGTGGTTCTTGACTATGCATCTTTTCTGTGTCTACCGAAGTCTCTTGAACTACGCTTAGTTCAATCTCACTCCCATTATTTTCCTATAAGAGAAATTCCTTCTCTAGGAATACAACATGCCTTGAAATAAACATCTTTTGTTTCAAGGGATGATAGAATTGGTAACCCCTCGTTTCCTTAGGGTAATCAATAAACATACACTTATCAGACTTAGCCTTCAGCTTGTTTTATACATTCCTCTTTCATAAAAAGAACAGTCACATATCTTCAAGATAAATGAGGTTTTCTACTTTTCCATATCTCATATGGAATAGTAGAGACAGCCTTAGTCGGGAATCTGTTTAACAAGTAAACAATGATCTCGAGTGCTTAACTCCAAAAAGACTTTAAAAGACTTGTATGTTGCATCATTAACCTAACCATGTCCAATGATGATGCACAGATCGAGCCCTCGGTTATGATGCCAAAGTCCTAATTGCACGAGCACCCATAAGTGCACGATTGTTGTCAAGTAATAAAATAATATCGATCCCATAGGTATTGATACTCGATTATCCGTCTACTCAACGATTACAATTGTTCAGACTTGACCTTAGTGTGGGAAACTACTCTATCGTCGTATTGCAACGGACAAAGCTCGAAGGCTGGTGTCACATAGATAAAGAAAAAGGTTTAATTGAAGTTCGAAGTGTTGGTGCAATCGGCCCAGGTCACGATTGACCAGAACTCGAGTTTGACTCGAGTGATGTTTTGATGTTTTGATGTGTTTTGATGTTTTGATGTGTTTTGATGTTTCGACAAAAACATATGACAATGTAATTGTCATGGTAAAGTCCAAGCATGGGTCTTGGCATGGAAAGTCCAAGTCTTGAGTACTTGGCAAATGGAAAGTCCAAGCATTGTCTTGGCAATTGAGAAGTCCAACATGTGTTGGCAAATGGAAAGTCCAAGCTTGAGTCTTGGCGTTTGAAGTCCAAGGGGATTGATATTGGCTGCGTAAAGTCCAAGCGGGAGTCTTGGCAGCATAAGTCCAATGGTTGGCTGCGTAAAGTCCAAGCGGGAGTCTTGGCAGCATAAGTCCAATGGTTGGCGGCGTAAAGTCCAAGCGGAGTCTTGGCGGCGTAAGTCCAATGTGCCTTGGCGGTGTAGACACCGTTAGCATGACATAGCCGATGGAAGCACCTGAAGGCTAGCGCGATGGATGAACAAGTCATGGATGACTTGGAGGGATCTGAGAGGCGTGAGGCTGATGGAGATGGCTAGAAGGCTTAGGTCTAGGCTAAGGGTGGTCTAGCAAGTATGGGGGCACCATACTTGGGCTAAAACCTCATGTTTGTGCTGCCAATGATGCCATGAGGCTGACCGACCGAGTCAACTAGGGTTTGATCGCGGGTTATAGCCTAGCAAATGATCGACAGATGATGGCATGATCGATGGCTTGAGCAATGACCGATCTTGTGATCACCGATCGGTGCTCGTGAATTCGGGCACGCATATCGGAGTCGAGACTCGACCGTCGAGTGAGTACTCCATCACCGATCGATGGTCACAATCACCGACCGATAGTAGTTCCGCTTGGACTTATCCATGGAACTAGCCGTTGTCTCACGACAACAAAGGGCATCACCGATCGATGGTCTCGATCATCGATCGATCGACTTTTTCCAAAGACAGTTGAAGCTATATACGGAGCTCGTGGTGGAGGAAAAGGAGTGGTTCCTTGAGGAGATTTGGAAGCAGTTCTTGTGCAATTCAGTGGTCTCCAAGTGCTACTCGATCAACCAAGCGATCAAGCATTCAAAGAGCATTTGTAAAGTGTTTCCTTTACTTGTATTGCTTTGTATTTCACTATATTGCTTGTATTCATTTGATTATTGTTGTAATCATATTATGCGAGGTTTCTCCACCTCGGATTGTTCCGAGAAGGAGTTATTTGATAGTGGTGTGTGATTGGCATATCGCTAGGGCTCATATTCGAGCCCGATCCGTGGAGTAGGAACCGCGGTTCGAACCACGCTATATATACGTGTTAGCGTGTTGTGTTTTCATTATTGTTATTGTATTATCTATATTCGCGCTAACGAATTTGTAGACACAACCGCGATTGAATTCCATTAACGCTAATCACTCTAGCGTTACAAAGGTCCTAACAAGTGGTATCAGAGCCTAGGGCTCTTCTACGGACTAACCGCCGAGAGTTGAAGAAGCTAGAGGGAAGAATATGGAATTTCAAGAAAAATTGGGTGACGACGTCAACATCCCACCTTCCTTCAACCGCGAACATTTCGCGTATTGGAAAGGTAGAATGCAATATTTTCTAATGACAAATATAGAAAATTGGTTTGCCGTGACTATAGGTTTTGATGCTCCGAGAGGAGAAAACGGCGAAATCCTCAAGATGAAGAGATGGACCGAGGAGCAACGGGAAAAATTCAAGACAACCGTTAAGGTAACAAAAATGCTAATTGATTTGATACCTAACGATATTTTGTCTAGATTAGGAAGCTATAGGGATGCCAAAGAATTGTGGAACAAGTTGATCAAGTTCCACGAAAATCCCGAATCGGTCCAAGAAGATTCGGAAGAGGAGGAGACTGAAGAAGAGAGCTCATCCTCAAGTGGAAGTGAGGAGTCAACTTCCGGATCGGAAGAGGAAATAGCAGAAGAGGAGAGACCATCTTCTACACCGGAGCAACCTCAAGAAGAAGCTTCGACATCTGGCCAAGATGAAGAAGCCCAAAGTCCAATTCCGGTCTCCACCATCGAACTAGGTAACTCAAGCAATTTAGTTTTAAATAAAAAACATACTATGTGCTTTGAGTGTAGGGAGTATGGGCATTACAAGAGCAAATGCCCAAAGAGGATCAAGAAAGCTCCACCGGCTCCAAAGGTCAAGGATGCCGGTCCCCCAACGTCTAGAAGCAAGGAGCAAGTCGTTTGCTTCAAATGCCGACAACCGGGACATTACCGGAGTCAATGCCCAAGGGGGAAGAAGAAGGGGCAAGAAGGAGCTACACAAGTAGGGGGAGCCTCCAAGGAATACCCTAAGGTAAAATTTATTAATGCACCTTCAATTTCTAAGGATAAGAAGCATGCTAGAAATAATAGATATATTTGCCTAGGAGCTAAGAGTATTCACTTGGAAAATAAGAAGAAATTTGGGACTAATGTCCCTAGAAAAACCATACCTAGGGAATCTATTAAGAAAATACAAGAACATCTAGGTATTAACCCTAAATGGACTAGGCATATGCCTAAGAAGTCCAATGCCCAAGATTTAAATCAAAATTCTAAAATTGGGCAATTAGAATTAGAGAACCAAGCCTTGAGGTCAAGGCTTGAGAAATTGGAAAAGACCCTAAACAAGGTACAAAATCAATTTCAAGGGTCTAATTGTCAAACTTTTAGGTCAAGAAGTCAAAGTCAACATCTAGGACCTAAGAGTCAAAAGTCAACCAAGGGCAAGAAAGGTTTGGGTCACAAACCTAAGCCTAAGGTGGCTTACCATAGTGTTCCATTTGACTATGGAACACTAACCAGGTCTAGGAAGACCACAGTCAATGGGAAAGTCATTCCTATAGTTGACCAAGGTTTGTGCCTAGTGACCAAGGTTTCGAAGAAACCTAGGATGGCCACCAATAAGGTTGTTAGGGAGGCAATCCCTAAGTTTAACCTAGGCAAGACCAAAATGACCAAGGCTAATAAGCCTAGGAGGGTCATTAGGAAGGTATCTAGGGAGGTTATCCCTAAGGAATACCTAATTAACCCAAGGAGCTCAAATCGGTTTTGGGTTCCTAAGAGCGTGATTGATTCACGCTAGGTGGGTTTAGGGTGTGCCAACCTTGATTGGATGGGTAGTTAACTCAACCATAATAAAGGTGGCACTTTAGGATATTTTCAAGGTTATGGTTACCTTGGAAATAGTTTTTGTTTTTAATCCTAAAAGACTTTAGGATGTGCCAATATTAATTATGAAGTTTGATAAAATGATCATTTTGGCACAATTTAAGTTTAGTGGTTAGTGTGCCATTTTGGGTTTTTGGCACACTAGGGAGAAAAGTAGAAATATGGCAAAATGTGATTAATTATATCAAATGGCAATTAATATTAAAATTTTGGTATTACTATACCTATATATTTTATATGCCATGTTTTGATTGTCATATGCCATGTCATGACATCATGCCTATTTCTATGATTTTATATGTCATGTTCATGTTTAGGATTAAGGATTAAATGTCATGTGTTTTTAGATTTCATATTATGCCATGACATCATGATTATGAGCATGTGTTTATCTATATCATCTCTAATGCCATAATCACTCATGCATTTAAGATAATTTGATTGAAATTGATTTAAGGACAATGGCATGACTTGGAGTCCCATTTATAAGGGAATCAAGTAGGGTTGCCTTAGAAAAATGCATGAAACCCTAGTTTAGGGAGAACAAAACCCACATCTCACATCAAATTGACATGTATGTGTATTTATACACCCTAGATACATGTGAGATGCTAGGATATGAGTTAAGTTCAAGGTGCATAATTTTTGCATCTAGATGAACTAAAACTCATCAAATTTTATTTATGGATCATAAGGAAAGCTAATATACAAGCTATGTATATTTAGCCAATAAATTATGGTCCAAGATAAGGTTTGAAAACATTTTAAAATCATTTTGAAAAACCTTGGTGAAGTCTATCTTTCGATAGCAATCACCATTGATGAAGTTGATACAAAGTAGGGCCAAAACATTGAAAATTTCAATGTTCTTGAACTTTGTACCAATTTCACTATTTTATGGGTAAAATAATTTTCAAATATTTTTCACCCATTGTATTGGTCGTAAGTATTATACGTATCAAATTTCGTGATTTTTCGATAAACGTATAATTATTTATGATTTTTTGAAATTCATTTCTGATAATCAAAATCGATTTTGATTACCGATCGCTGGTGGCGATCGTGATGGGTATGGCATCGACTATTATCCGAGAGTCATCGCCAAGGCTGATTTTGGGTTGAAGGTTTGTTTAACTGATTTCTATGGTTAAAGTCCTAATCACTCCTAACCCTAGGATATGCTTTGGGAAGCATTATAAAGGGTGAAAATCCATTGGATATGGATTAGGAAAATTGTTTAGGGTTTGTATCAATGTTAAGGTGTTGGAAAGTTCAATGTTGAATTTCTAACCTTAATTTTGATTGTTTAGAGTTCCTATTGGCTTAGGACTCCCAAGGACATTGTTGGTGCAATGGTCAAGGGGGAGCAAGCCTTTAGGGGGAGGTATCCATCTTGGGATGATGGATGTGTTTTTCTCCTTGAAAAGGAGAAGTTATGAGAATGTATCATCAATTGGGAAATTGATGAGTTTTTGATACCCAATTTGGAAATTGGGAGAGTGAATAGGATTGCCTCTCTTGAGTGATATGGGACTTATCACTAGGAAGATTGTAGGCATCCTAGGTATTTTGGATCAAGGGGAGATTGTAAGATCTCATTGGGACATGAGACATTGACCTCCTTGAGTGATAACTTTTTGCTATTTGTCAAAAGGGAGAATGTTTGGAGAATGTTTGGGGAGAACATTCGGGAGAAAACATTTTGGAGAATGTTTTAAGATTACCAATTTGGGATAATTGGTAAGGGAATTGAGTTAATGTTCTAACTCAAATGTTTTGTGTGGTTTTGTCAAACATCAAAGGGGAGATTGTTGGTAATCGCCCAGTCACGACACCGAACTCGAGTTTGACTCGAGTGATGTTTTGATGTTTTGATGTGTTGTTATGTTTCGACAAAAACATATGACAATGTAATTGTCATGGTAAAGTCCAAGCATGGGTCTTGGCATGGAAAGTCCAAGTCTTGAGTACTTGGCAAATGGAAAGTCCAAGCATTGTCTTGGCAATTGAGAAGTCCAACATGTGTTGGCAAATGGAAAGTCCAAGCTTGAGTCTTGGCGTTTGAAGTCCAAGGGATTGATATTGGAAAGTCCAAGCGAGTCTTGGCAAGCATAAGTCCAATGGTTGGTGCGTAAAGTCCAAGCGGAGTCTTGGCAAAGATAAGTCCAATGGTTGGCGTAAAGTCCAAGCGGAGTCTTGGCGGCGTAAGTCCAATGTGCCTTGGCGGTGTAGACACCTTAGCATGACATAGCCGATGGAAGCATCCGAAGGCTAGCGCGATGGATGAACAAGTCATGGATGACTTGGAGGGATCCGAGAGGCGTGAGGTGATGGAGATGGCTAGAAGGCTTAGGTCTAGGCTAAGGGTAGTCTAGCATGGGGGAACCATACTTGGGCTAAAACCTCATGTTGCGGGTTATGGCC
Source organism: Wurfbainia villosa (assembly GCA_025175895.1). NCBI lineage: Eukaryota > Viridiplantae > Streptophyta > Magnoliopsida > Zingiberales > Zingiberaceae > Wurfbainia > Wurfbainia villosa. The sequence goes on from CM045988.1 coordinate 85,903,296, forward strand.
TAGTGCAATGATCGACAGATGATGGCAATGATCGATCGATGGCGAAATGATCGATCGTGATCTTGTAGCCGACCGGTGCTCGTGAATTCGGCACGGAGTCGAGACTGCGATCGTCGAGTGAGTACTCCATCACGATCGATGGTCACAATCACGATCGATAGTAGTTCCGTTGGACTTATCCAACGTGGAACTAGCCGTTGTCTCACGACAACAGTGGCATCAGTCGACTGATGGTCTCGATCAGTCGACTGATCGACTTTTTCCAGCACAGGTTGAAGCTATATATGGAGCTCGTGGTGGAGGAAAAAGGAGTGGTTCCTTGAGGAGATTTGGGGCGAGTTGCTGTTGCAATTCAGGGTCTCCAAGTGCTACTCGATCAACCAAGCGATCAAGCATTCAAAGAGCATTTGTAAAGTGTTTCCTTTACTTGTATTGCTTTGTATTTCACTATATTGCTTGTATTCATTTGATTATTGTTGTAATCATATTGTACGAGGTTTCTCCACCTCCGGATTGTTCCGAGAAGGAGTTATTTGATAGTGGTGTGTGATTGGCATCGCTAGGGCTCATTCGAGCCCGATCCGTGGAGTAGGAACCGTGCGGTTCCGAACCACGTTATATACTCGTGTTAGCGTGTTGTGTTTTCATTATTGTTATTGTATTATCTATATTCCGCTGCGCTAACGAATTTGTAGACACAACCGCGATTGAATTCCATTAACGCTAATCACCCCCCCCCTCTAGCGTTACAAAGGTCCTAACACGAAGAAGATTTCAAGACTTCGGTTTCACCTATGTTATGTCGCACATGTCGTCTACGTATGTTCCTAAGTTCTCTATGATTGATTTTTTGGGTGGACCATCTTGTGTAAGCCTGGGGAATCTTTTAGAACTACTCGGGAATTACCTACCCTAACCTAGAGATTCCCTTTCGGATCATCAAAGGTCAAGGAGTTGCTATCAATGTGTTACCCCTGTCACGTGGTCCCATAACCCCTCCAAGTTGTTATCTCTTACCTCGCGGCCTCTAGATGGAATAGGTTCATGGAGCTCTATGATGTCCTTTGTTCTCCCCACGAAAGGTGGACCTACTTTCATGTCTTACTCTTTCATGTCTTAGATTCTACGGTTTCTAGGAAAAAGTTACCTTTCGGTTTTTTCTTAGATTCCCCTAGATTTGGGTGTGAATGCTTTTGACACCCACATCGACTTTGTATGGTAGATTAAGAGCAATACCAAACATCTTCATCAAACTAGGAACCATAAGTTGCAAAAGAAATCAGAAGAATTCATAATTCATTGCAAGACAAATTTCAACCTACATAGGTTACTCTCTAATCCTAGAATCTAGATATCTACTCCATATGCAATAAGAAACAAACACAAGACATTGAAATTAAATTAATACAACCAAAGTTATCTGAATTTTCAAGAAGAACATTTCACTTTGGTTGAAGTTGCCTCTTGTTGCTCCTCTATGGGTAGGCTCTTGTCGTCGGACTTGGAACTCCTCGCTCTCCTCCTTCAATTCTCCTGCTTTTGGTGCTTTTCAAGGCACATGTCATCCTCCTCTTCTCACTGTACTCCTTCCTTTTTATAAAGGCAGCTCCGACTTTTCATAAATATGTGGAAAACCTATCGCCTTAGATTTTGTGGCAGCGCGACACGATCGTGTGAAATTCACATGGTCAATTGTGTGTTTCTAGGGAAAAATAGCTTCGTCCTATTGAAAACACACGGTCAGATAACTTTTGACACAATGAGGCATGACCGTGTGTAAAACACATGGTCTGTTGTATGTCTTGTTGGAAAGTTCTTGATCTTCATTCTTTTTGGCCCTAGAAACATGCATGTGTCTCGGAAACTCGACCAAAGTATGTTCCCCTTTTTCCATGCTTTGTGAGAATCTTCAGCATGCTTTAAAATTCTATCCTATAAAGAGAAAAATAACAAAAACAAATCTCCAAATAAGAAAGTAACTATATATTGCAAAGTCAATCAAATATGCAAAAAATACCAACTAAATGCAATAAAATGTGTGTCAAAAAAACAACTAAAACCCTATATAATTTGCACGCATCAAAATCCTCCACACTTAAATATTTGTTTTTTCTCAAGTAAATTTCAGTGTACAGTTCATCATGCAAAAATAAATAGAATGCTTTAATGTCTAATAATCTCACTTAAACTTATCTAGTGGTACTACCATCAAAGCAAATAAATAACTTCACCAAGTTCACTAAGTACGATTTTCATGCAAGTGCAAAATGTCATTATGAGAGTTTCAAATTCCAAGGCTAGTCAAGTCGTTATCTTATAACATTCCTAAGGTTTCCAGCTTTTAGGCACTTACCTATCCTAAGCGAAGGTCGTTCCCTAAAATTAGCATAAAGTCTCAAACGTGTGCTTGGTATTGAGAGGAATTGGAGGGTGTTTCTCCAGTAACCTAACTCAGATCAAAGGCACCTACCATTTCCACCCACGACAACTATTTTCTAACTCTCAAAAAAATTTCACTCTTTTTTTTTCTTTTCTTATTCCTCTCATGCTTTCTGAAATTCTAATTTTTCCAAGTAGGCTTCCATAATTCGAGCATCTCCAGTAACTAAAATGTCAACTTAAGGTCACCTATGGATTTCGAAGTACTATACTAACAAGATGAATCATGACTAATTATGTACTAAATCTTCCCTTCAAAATTCATATTAAGTATAGGTGAAATGGTAAAATCAAACTAGTGAAACTTATTGAACATCCAATCCTCATATCACACAAATTGTACCACATGATAAGAAAAAGTAATATGTTTATGACAATTTAGTAAATCACCATGAAATTACTCAAAATTTCACTGAGGTAAGCTATGAGAGCAAATAAAACAGGAACTTAAACAACATTAAAGTAACTACATGCATGAAAATCAAACAAAAGATAAACAATTGCAAATAAAACTACCAAATGTATGAAAAGTTAAGTGCATCAAAAAAATATCCTCTCCCCAAGACTTGAATTCGAACATACCTCTAGTGTGGTGGTCATGGAGGGAATTGAGGTAATCTCGGCATCTCAGGCTCATCAGGGAACCGGGTGCTCAAATGTTGGTGTCACATATAAATGTGCTCAACCTGCGAGCTAGTAGAGTCTGCGATTGCTCTGTGATCCTCCTCCCAAGCCCACTATAGGGTTGAATCCTACATGAACTGTTGCATCTCCTATCGATACTCGACCTCCTTCTGAAAATACTACTAGGCATGACAATAAAAATCGTCAACCCTCTGAAAATGACCTCTCAAGGCTTGAAACTCCTCTTGAGTAAAAGTATGTTGCTCTTCCCACCGTTGCCCCTGTGTTTGCTGCTCTGCATATGTATCATCAAGGCACGATAGGAACTCTGAGAAATCATAAGCAGACTCGCCTGCAGCATGGTCAAAAGAAGAAAAAGATGTTGGTGCAATCAGCCCAGATCACGATTGACCAGACTCGAGTTTGACTCGAGTAGTATTTTGATGTTTGACATTGATGTCTGACAAAGTATTGGGGAGATTATTAGTGCAATCAACCCAAGTCATGTTTGACGTTTGACGATGATTAGTCCATTGTCATGGGAAAAGTTCAAGTCATGGGTACTTGGCATGGAAAGTCCAAGCATGGGTCTTAGCAAGGGAAAGTCCAAGAATGGATCTTGGCATGGAAAGTCCAACATGGGTTGGCAAGGGAAAGTCCAAGCTTGAGTTTTGGCAATTGAGAAGTCCAAGGGGAATATTGGCGGCGTAAAGTCCAAGGGTGGAGTCTTGGAAGCATAAGTCCAATGGTTGGCGGTGTAAAGTTTAAGCGGAGTCTTGGCAGCATAAGCCCAATGTGCCTTGGCGATGTAGACCACATTAGCATGACAATAGCTGATGGAAGCACCTAAAGGCTAGCGTATGGATGAACAAGTCATGGATGACTTGGAGGGATCCGATAGACGCGAGGCTGACGTAGGTAGCAAGAAGGCTTAGGTCTAGGCTAAGTGTGGTCTGGCAAGTATGAGGGCACCATACTTGGTGTTAAACCTCATGGTTAAGGTTTGTCAGTTGATTGGGGTTATGGACCAGTCGACTGGTCAAATGTTTTGACATTTGGCAGCCGAGTCAATACTCAACAATCAACTGGGATTATGGTTGGTTCGACTGTTGTGAGTCGACTAGTGCTCGATTATCGTTTAAGGGTCGAAAAGGCAATGATCGATCATTGGATCACCGATCGACGGCTTAGTTGCGAAAGCATGCAATTCTCTCAGTGATCCGGGAAGATAGCTACGGGTGCTGGCAGTCGATTGATGAGAGTTCTGTTGGAAATTTTCTAGCGTGGATCGAGCCGTTGTCTCACAACAACAGTGTTGGCAATCGACTGTCAGGTGGAAATCCAGCCCGATGCAGGTTAAAAGGAGATGTTCGTGGGAGATTCAGTCAATGGTTCTTTGGGAGCTTTCTTGAGGCAATTTGAAGGCGAAGTGCAGGTGCATTTCAGGGTTCTTCAACCTCATCCAAGCAACCAACAAGCAAAGCGCTCAAAATATAGTTTGTAAAGTGTTCTTTATATTTCAATTGTATTTATTTTTATTACTGTTGTAATTACTTGTACGAGGTTTCTCCATCTCCGACGTGTTGTCGAGAAGGAGTATTTGAGTAGTGGTGTGTGTTGGCATCGCTATAGCTCATTTGAGCTCAATCCGTGGAGTATAAACCATACAGTTTCGAACCACGTTATATCGTTTGTCTTGTGCATTGTATTTGTGTTTGTTTTTGTATTTCTACTATTTCCACTACGCTAACAAACATCATAGACAATCAAGCACGTGAGAATGATCAAATTTCGTGAAGCGACGAACGGCTATTCACCCCCCCCCCTCTAGTGAGCGCACAGGTCCCAACAAAAGAATGTTGTGTCTATGTAGGTCCTGGAGTTGGAGGGCTCCTATGGCCGAAGGAACCAATAAGTGAATGTAGTGAAGGGGGTGCATGGGTAGATGAGCCCTCTTGTGATGGGGCTACAGTTATCCTATCTAAACACTAGTTGACGGGGGTTTGTGATTGGTGTACGATCAGGGTCAGAGAGTCTAAGGGATGTCATGTTCTTCCTTATAAAACAAAAAGAGTTCCCTTCTCTTATAATCATCTTTATAGCCATGCATACCCCTAAGTCTATGCTAGGACTCCCTTCTACTCTCTCCAATTCTCCACAATCGTATCCTAGGGTATCACAAATATGAGTTATTAAACCCCCTAAGATAATCTCCCCCTTAGGTGCTTTCATCACCTTGACTAAGTACCTAATGAAATGTGAACCTGAACCCACTAAATTATTTCCTTCTAGCATATTCCAAAGGCACAACAATTCACTCGCTCGCACCACTCCAACACTCTCTCCTCTACCAAAAATAATGCTTGCCATGAAACGGTGGATGTATTGAAAAATGGAATTTTGAAGTCAGGATGTCTTAGCCCTAAAGGGATCGTAGGAGGTTTCTTCTGTTAGTTCAAACCTAAAAGATCCCATATTATAATCCTTAGGTGCTCTCCTCTCTCTCCCATAAGATAATCCAAAACAAAGATTTCATTGGTGAAGGCTCCATCATGTTCTTTATTAAATAGCCTAAAAGTCACCTTCCCTTCTTCACAATCCTCTCTTGATAAGATTTTCGCATCCACTGAACTAAAAAATTCTAATGTAACCCTAGGGTAGGTTGGGCTCCTAATCCCCATAAGTTCTTCCCAACTGACATTGTGAAACAACCACTGAACATCATTTAAGAGACCTAAGGTTCCCAATAGAGACTCGTATATATATCTAGTGGCAACTATCCAATAGTTAGAAAGCTTTTCAAATCAAGATTTATGTGCATCATTGAGAAATAATATGCCTAAGGTAGCATTACCTTGCTCTTGAGCAGGTTGATTGTCCCTACCCTTGGTTCTTGGCTTTGATGATGATGCTCCACATTTGAATCGCTTCATCTTTGCTTGTGGAGAGTTTCCTAGTGGAGATCGAGGTCGAAGACATGCTCCTTGGTCGCTGGAAAGGAGGGAAAATGAAGACCTAGGGCTTGAGAACCAAAAGGCATGATGGATTTGGGAAAAAAACACCTGTAACTTCCCTTTTAAAGGGATGCGACATGACCATGTGAAATTTACATAGTTGCCCATCTGTCCACTGTGCTAGTGCCTAGATTTTTCCCAGACAATGGCACGCCCATGTGAATTTCACACAGCTAGTTGTGTATCTCACTAGAATTCCCTGTTGCCAGACAAGGTCCCTGCTTAAAGACACACCCTGTCGTGTTCTTCTCTATTCTTGAGACACGACCGTTTGAATTTCACACGACTACCCATGTTCCTTACTATCTTGTTTAAGGTCTTTAGCTCAACCCTGCTTCTATTTTTATTTTATCTTGGTGTCGACATTTCGATGAAGTTCCATTCATCTATGTCAGAAGTGAAATTCCCGTCGTTCCCCTTCATTCTTGCTGGAATGACATACTTCTCTCCATCTTTTCTCCTATATGCATGTTAAGCGCTCAGTTCCTCCTCAGATTCTGCTCTTATATCGCATGTGTCCCCTTGCAAGTGGCATAACTTCTGAGTGGGGTCCTTGATCGGTTGCCTTAGAGAGGTTAAACTCTAGTTTCTTCTTGCCTACCACCAAAGTTAGCTTATGGTTCTTCACATCTTTAACTACTCCGACAATGCCTAAAAATGGTCTTCCCAAAATCAATAGAATTCTAGGGTCTTCTTCCATCTCCAGGACAACAAAATTGGTGGGTAGTACAAAATCTCCCACCTTGATAGGAACATCCTCCAAGATCCACAACGGGTACCTACACATGTGATCTACGAGTTGCAACGTCATGGTTGTCAACTTCAAGTTTCCAAACCCCATTTTCTTACACAATGTATACGACATTAAACTTACACTCACCCCCAAATCATAGAACGCTTTACTAATCACAGCATATCCTATATGATAAGGGATATAGAAACTCCATGGATCCTCCAACTTTGGGGTAGTTTTGCACTGAATAAATGCACTGGATTCTTCTATCAAAGCCACTATCTTTGAAAATTCCACCTTCCTCCGATGTGACAGAATGTCCTTCATGAACTTCGCAAATTGGGGCATTTGGTGCTGTTAGTATCATCCCTTTTGGGCAATCATGAGATGATTGATTAGGGATCATATGTATCATATTTCATTAATAACAGGCAAGGTTTTCTTATTATATTATTTCTTATTTGTGTTATATGAATAATATAATAGTGTCCTTTAATAGTAAGTTCAGGTTTACAGCATATCAATTGGTTGAATTGATAGTGAGAGCCTATATATATATATATATATATAACACTACTCTTAACTATTCCTAGTCGAGTATTAATATGCAAGGACAATATTAATGCATAGAGACTAGCATGTAGGTCAATTTATGATTTAATCTCACAAGTCATGGATATATGATATCGAGTTGACACATGAGTACATATTAGAGAATATGTACTGAATTGACCCACCATGAGAATGTTTCATGGATCGTTATATGAGTGTCATAAACATTCTCATGTGACTATTGGTATGAATAATCCTTAGACCTGAAGTCACTACGGTTCCCTACATAATGAGTTGTATATTTTAGCTTCGTCAAACGTCACCTGTAACAGGGCAACTATAAAGGTGATCGCTGGGTATGCAATAAGTTATGTGGAGGGATGTGAGTGATGTAGATGAGATCTATCCCTTCCATATATCAGAAGTGATAACTATGGGCCCCTTGATAGAGTAGGACTGTTAAAAATGCATGGTCATGCTCGAATAAGTCAATATGAGATATTGAGCTTATTTGGTTGAGTAGTCTACTTGGAGATCAAGAAACTCATGATTGATAAGACGATGACATAGTCTATACCTCATTGATCAATCTAGATATCAAGGATAGAAGGACTAAGTCATACACGATAGTAGTCACGGAAAGATTATATCGGATCTTGACATTCTCATCACTTGGGTAGCAATGATGTATTGCTAAATGCGACTTATTGCTTATGTCTCTAAAAGGAATTTGGAAATATTATCAATGTTACGAGAACCTATTGGGTCACACACTTAGGACATGTGAGTTGGAGATGGCTCATGTGATGAGCCATTGGGCCATCGGGTTGAGTCTAATGTAGATTAGACTCAATGAGTAGAACTCAAGGTATATCCAATGAATCTGACTCAAGTTAGACTCAAGTCAAATTCGAATTGAGTAGGACTCAAGGTATACCCAGTAAATCTGACTCGAGTTAGACTCAAGTCAGATTCGAATCGAGTGAGACTCACCATTAAGAGGGGTTGCATGATCATTAAGGTGGAATTAATGAATGATTAATTCCAAGTAAACCAAGAGTAAAAAACTCTTCATATTCAATGGTTGAATATAAAAGAGGATTTTTTGGATGAGACTCTTGGGGGTTTTTTTCGTGTGCATTAGTTTGAGGCTTGATAGTGATCTTCCTCTTCCTCCTCTTCTACCTTCTTGGCCGAACCTATCTTGTGGCTAGCACCACAGTGTGGTTCACTTCACGGTTCATGTGGATACCGTGGAGGAATGAACATCTTGATCGTGCTGAGATCCGTACACAAGTGTTGCTGACAGGATTGTGAAGGGCACGCGGCGAAGGTAATCACGATTCTCATAGGTTAGAATCAATCAAAAACGAGTTTAGTTTTCACATGGATATCTAGAGGGATCTCATTTTTCCGCTGCTTAGTGCTTGTAAATGTTTCCAAGTGCGATAAGAATCCCCACAGGTGCAAGGCCTCAAGAATTGGTACCTCTACTGAAATAGACTTTATCATGGCTAAAAACTTCCGGAACTCTATATCCATCTTTGCATTGGTGAGCCTTTTGTGGGAAAGGAATAAGGGGTGTATTCATTTTTGTGGGAAGTTCGGATGTTGCTTTGCGGTCAATGCCTCCCCTAATTTCTAGGTTTGCATTTTCACTAGGGTCCTTTTCAATCTCCTTTTCCGATCTACCTAGTGGCTCCTTCAAACTCCTCCCACTTCGTAAAACTACTGCATTGTAGTGCTCTTCCGGGCAATTTTTCGGGTGTCATGGCAGATGAATTGGTGATCTGAGCGATCTAGTTCTCAAGCATTTTGGTATGACTAGTTAATCATCTATAGACACTTTTAAGTATTTTAGCAAATCTTCCATTTGCAAGTACCTTTGTTGAAATTCAGCGTTCTTCTTTGTCTGGGTAAGTATGAAACCCTCCATCATTTGCTCCAATCTAGATTTTTGAGGTGGTTGTTGTGCATTAGGTTGTTGCCCATATCCTCTCGGTTGTTGGAAACTCTCTGAGTTGTTCCTGTAGGAAAAATTAGTGTAGTTTTTCTAACCAAGATTGTAGGTGTTGGAGTACATATTATTTGACCTTGAATTAAAATTATTAACAGTGTCAACCTGCTTTATTTGGCCTCCTTGGTTAGAAGAATCCCCAGAACAAAATTCTTTCAAATGCCCTGTCAATCCATAACTTGCACAAAGAGAATTAGCAACAAATGTAGTATTTGAATTTATAGAGTCAAACCTCTGATTGACACGTCCATCCTACATTTGCCTGGCGGTCTGCAAAGTTGACAAGCGTATTTCCACCTGCATCTTGTGTTAGTTATAGCCCTAGAACCAATCATGTGATAGTTGAATAGGGAACATTTTTGTATCATATTCTATAAAGGCAAAGGATTGGTTATTATATTTACGTCTTGCTTGTGCCAGCTAAATTAAATATAATAATGCCCTAGAAAAGTAGGTTCTTATCTACAGCACATCAATTGGCAGAATTGATTATGAGAGGCTGTAGAGAACACTTTCCTAAATGTTCCTAGTCAAGTATTAATATGCAAGGGCAATATTAATACATAAAGACTAGCATGTAGGTCAATTGATGACTTGATCTCACAAGTCATGGATATATGATACCAAGTTGACACATGGGTATATATTAGAGAATATATACTGAACTGACCCGCCATGAGAAAGTTTCATGGATCGTCATATGAGTGTCATAAACTTTCTCATGTGACTATTGGTATGAATAGTCCTCAAACCTGAAGTCACTACGGTTCCCTACATAAGGAGTTATGTACTTTGGTATCGTCAAACGTCACCCGTAACAGGGTGGACCATAAAGGCGATTACTGGGTATATAACAAATTATGCAGAGGGATGTGAGTGATGTAGATGAGATCTATCCCTCCCATATGACGAGAGTGATATCTGTGGGCCCCTTGATTGAGTAGAACTACTAAAACGCATGGCCATGCTCGAATGAGTCAATATGAGATATTGAACTCATTTGTTTGAGTTAGTTTACTCAGGGATCAAGAAACACATAGATTGATCGAGGATGACACAGTCTATGCCTCATTGGTCAATCTGATATCAAGGATAGAAGGACACGGTCATACATTATAGTAGTCACGGAAAGGTTAGTTGGATCTTGACTTATTTCGTAACTTGGGTAGCAATGATGTATTGCTAGATGCCGCTCATTGCTTGTGTATCTAAAAGAGTTTAGATCCACTGCCAACGTTATGAGAGCCTATAGGGTCACACACAAAGAGCATGATGATTAGAAGAATTAGTGCATTCTAATTTGACTAGAATAATTTGGGAATAAGCTTAAGTAAAAAATGGTTTTTGGACTTTAAGCTTAATGAGAATTTTAGCTAGTTGATTTAATGAGATTAATTCAATATGCTAAGCTTATTAATTTAATAAGATTAAATAAATATGTTATCATGATAGCCTAAGCTTAATTGATTTAATAAGATTAATTCAATATGTTACCTTATTGATTTAATGAGATTAATTCAATATGATAACATAAGCTTATTGAATTAATAAGATTAATTCAACATGCATGAATGCCACATAAGCATGCCACATAAGCATGCCACCTAAGCTTGATGAGGTGGAAGGAGACAAAGGGTTTTGACCTTTGGAATTTCTCCACATGTGGCCGGCCAAACAAGGAGCTCCTTGTTTGATTATTTTTCAATGCAATTGATTGCATTGAATGTGATAGGAGGTGAAAGGTTTTTTCAATCCTATAAAACATTCAATGGAGTGGCCGGCCAACTTGGTGGTGGAAGCTTGAGGCTTGGAGAGAGCTTGGTGGTGAGAAGCTTTGGTTGTGTGGCTTTTGTGAGTGTAGGCTAGCAAGAAGAGTGGTCTTCTTCTTCCTTTCTCTTTTTCCCTACCTTCCTCTCCTTTAGGGACTTCTCTAGCAAGAAGTAAAGGAGAGCTCTTCTAGTTTCTTTTGTGAGACAAGAGCTTGCTCATGTGGATACATATAGAGGCACGGACATTTGAACGTGCTAAAAGATCCAACAAACCCAAGGAGAAGCGGAATTAAAAAGGGCACGCAACAAAGGTAATATTCTCCTATAAGATAGGTTTTTCCTTTTAGAGAAATTTATTTTTGTACGAGGTTTTCTTTCGCAAGGATCACTTGGAAGGGATCCTATTTTTCCGTTGCGCATATGCTATTTTGCATAAAAAAATCCCTACAGTGGTATCAGAGCCACTTGCGAAAGATCGTATAAAAATAGGTTTTTCTCTATTTTATATATGATATAGAAGTAGGATAAATTTTATTATGAGTTGATAATTGCATTAGCAATTTTTTAAACATAATAAAATATTCAATGTCTTTTAAAAGTTAAAATTGACATGGTGCATGGTTATGGCCTAGTCCCAAAAAGTTTGTGAATGTGTGTGTTGTAATTCTTAATACGGCCTGCGTGTCGTGCCTTTCTCCTAAAATTCTTGTTGTAAAATTAGTTTTAGACTCGAATGTAACTCGAGTATTTCTCCTTTTGTAATATACAAAATAAAGATGGAGGGTCCATTGGAAGATGACGTTACAAGGAGGAAGTCAACAACACAAGACAATCAAAAGGAAGCACTTGGGAGAAGATGATATCCCTAGGTTGACAAATCAATCTTTTCATTGGCTTGAGAAGATTGTAGAATAAGGGTCATAACCATGACACGCTTAGTTTAATATGTATGTGATGCATGTTAATTTAGCTTATATGTGATGTATGCTAATATGTATGTGATGCATGTTTAAGTTTATTTCTTAATAAGTCAAAAACGATATGCCTACCAAAGTTTGGTACTCACTACTTCCTCGATCATTTGTTGTTGGGTTTGCCAAAGCAAAGCAATTCATTTTATCTTGGAAGAGTGCGAGTGGACAATCGTGATGTCCCGCTATCAAACTTGGTTAAGACTTAATTAAGTTTTTCTTAATTAATTAAGAAAGTAGAGGCATATATTAGCTTTGAACATAAATTTTAAAAATTAGTTTTGTGTGATTTTCGAACATCAGCTTTGTCTTAGAAAGTGGTCGTTGCTCCGATATCAAAGAAGGCCTCTGCCTGCATACGATCTGGAAGCTGGTTTAGGAATAAGCACTAAACTAATCTAAACTTAACCAAAGCTATTAAAGAGTTACATCAGATGTAATTGGCAAAAAAATTGTCTACCTAATCATACTACGTCTTGGGCGATTAGCCAAAGCTAACTCAAGACGAAGTATGATGTGGATCTTTATCCCAAATAAATTTATAGCTAAATAGAAGCTAATAATGTAAGCAAAATGTGTTTGCCTACATCAATGATTAGCTCATATCAAAGCTATGAGAATTTAGTGGGAGCCTCATTTAATTAAAGGCCTAATTAAATGACTTAGGTATGATACTTAATTTTGCATTTTAATGTTGTAGATCACCATGTCATCTAACACGACACACCCCCTCAACTTGTGATCTGTCCTTGAGAAAGACAAGGTCAATGGAGCTAACTTTCTAGACTGGTATAGGAACTTGAGGATTATCCTCAAGCAAGAACATAAACTGTATGTCCTAGAAGCGTCTATCACTGAAACACCCGCCCTGCGCCACTCGTCTTTGAAAAGGATGCTTATAAAAAGCATCAAGATGACGCATTAGATGTGTCATGTCTTATGCTTGCCACCATGAACTCTGAGCTTCAGAAGCAACATGAGAACATGGATGCCTACGGTATGGTTGAGCATTTGAAACAACTATATCAAGGACAAGCTAGGCACGAGCGTTTTGAAGTATCTAAAGCTCTTTTTGCATGCAAGATGCAAGAAGGAACACCTGTAGGAACTCACGTACTTAAAATGATAGGGTACGTTGAGAACCTTGAAAGACTAGGTTTTCCACTGAGCCAAGAATTGGCAACCGATGTTATCCTGCAATCATTGCCGGAATCATATAATCAATTCATCATGAATTATAACATGAATGAAATTGATAAGCCTTTATCTGAGATTCTCAGCATGTTAAGAACTATTGAACTGAATCTCAAGAAGAAAGTTAGTAACGTACTAATGGTCAAGAAGGGCAAAGGTAAGCGCAAAGGCAAGGGTAAGACCCAAGCCAAAGGCAAGGCCAATTCATCCACTTCAAAGGGTAAAGGTAAAGTACCTAAGGAAGGGGACTATTTCCATTGCGGTGAGACTGGACCTTTAGGCGGGCTATGAAGTCTACCTTGAGAAGTAAAGAAGAAAGAAGTGGGACTTACGCCTCGGTATACATGTTATAGAAGTTAATCTATCTATTTCTTCTACATGGGTATTAGATACAGATGTGCATCTCACATTTGTACTAATGTGCGGGGTAGAAATAGTAGACTAATGGCAAAGGGCGAAGTGGACCTACGAGTAGGCAATGGCGCAAAAGTTGCTGCTGTAGCTGTAGGAACATATTCTTTGTCTTTGCCCACTGGGCTTATCTTAGAACTAGAGGAGTGCTTGTATGTACCTGCATTAACGAAGAACATAATTTCTGTATCTTGTTTAGACAAGAAAAACTTTTCTTTTATAATAAAGGACAAATGTTGTTCCATTTATTTGAATGAAATGTTCTATTGTAATGCACCACTTATGAATGATCTCTATGTTCTAGATTTAAAAAACCCAATTTATAACGTAAATACCAAACAGTTCAAATCGAATAATTTGAACCAAACATATCTCACAACCTTTATGCTCTAGGTCACATAAATGAAAAACGCATATCCCAACTCCATAAAGATGGATTATTGGACTCATTTGATTTTGAATCATATGAGGTATGTGAATCTTATCTTTTAGGAAAGATGACTAAAACTCCATTTAGTGGACATGGCAAGAGAGCGACGGACTTGTTAGGACTCATACATACTGATGTATGTGGCCCTTTCAATGTCGAAGCCAGAGGAGGCTATAAGTACTTTATTACTTTCACTGATGATATGAGTAGATTTGGCTACTTATATTTGATGAGACATAAGTCAGAATCCTTTGAAAAGTTCAAAGAATTCAAGAATGAAGTACAAAACCAACTTGGTAAGCGTATTAAGCTACTTCGATCAAATCGAGGTGGTGAATACCTTAGTCTAGAGTTTCGTGATCACCTGGCTGAGTGTGGGATAATATCCCAACTCACTCCACCTGGAACACCACAATGGAATGGTGTATCTGAGAGGAGAAATCGTACTCTATTAGATATGAATGCGATCAATGATGAGCGACTAATCTACCTACTTCCTTTTGGGGTTTAGCTCTAGAGCAGTAGCTTTCACACTTAATCGCGTCCCATCAAAAGCCGTAGAAAAGACACCATATCGTTATGGGATCGGGAAGAGTCCCAAAATGTCTTTTATAAAGATTTGGGGTTGTGAAGCTTATGTTAGACGTCAAGTCTCAGATAAACTAGGACCCAAATCAGATAAGTGTTATTTTGTAGGATATCCCAAGGAAACTAAGGGATATTACTTTTACAATCCCACACTTGGCAAGGTGTTTGTTGCCAGAAATGTTGTCTTTCTAGAAAGAGAATTTATTTCTAGAAAAACTAGTGGGAGTAAAATTCATCTTGAAGAAATTCAAGATGAAGATAACACTAAGGCTTCGATAGAAAATGAACAGGCACCACAAAGTGTTGTGGATGAGGAAATTGTTGCCCAAAGAGTTGTGGAGCAAACACCTGTTCAAGTAGATCAACCTCTTCGTAGATCTGATAGGATCCGTCGTCAACCCGAGAGATATTCTTTTCTCTTGGTGACAGCGGTGATGTATTGCTTGTCGATCTTGGCGAGCCTACATCCTATCAAGAAGCTATGATGAGCCAGTTAGAGAAATGGCTAGAGGCCATGAGATCGAAATGGAATCCATGTACACTAACCAAGTATGGACTTTGGTTGATCCACGAAGGTAAAACCCATTGGGTGTAAGTGGGTCTTTAAAGTAAAGGCGACATGGATGGTAATAAGCATACCTATAAAGGTAGATTGGTGGCTAAAGGATTCAAACAAATTCATGGTATTGACTATGATGAAACCTTTTCACCAGTTGCGATGCTTAAATCCATTCGGATCATACTTGCTATTGCAGCCTACCACGATTATGAGATCTGGCAGATGGATGTCAAAACTGCTTTTCTGAATGGAAAACTACTCGAGGATGTGTACATGACACAGCCTGAGGGTTTTGAATATCCAAAGCATCCTGGAAAGGTATGCAAACTGCAAAGGTCCATTTATGGACTAAAGCAAGCCTCTCGAAGCTGGAATCTTCGATTCGATGATGCAATCAAGGAGTTTGGTTTCATCAAGAATGAAGATGAACCTTGTGTCTACAAGAGAAATAGTGGGAGTACAGTTGTATTTCTTATCTTGTATGTAGATGACATACTTCTCATCGGAAATGATATTCCCTCACTCCAGTCTGTGAAGATGTGGTTAGGGAATTGTTTCTCGATGAAAGACTTAGGTGAAGCTGCCTATATTCTAGGCATCAAGATCTATAGAGATAGATCTAAAAGATTACTTGGCCTAAGTCAGAGTACATACATTAATAAAGTGCTAGATCGTTTTGCTATGCAAAATTCCAAGAAAGGATTTCTGCCTTTATCACATAGTGTGAGTCTTTCGAAGACTCAATGCCCCTCTTCTAAGGAGGAGAGAGATCGCATGGATAAGATCCCTTAGGCATCTGCTATAGGGTCTATCATGTACGACATGCTTTGTACTCGTCCTGACGTCTCGTATACTTTGAGCATGGCAGTAGATACGATCGGATCAGTGAAAGTCATCTGGATAGCGATCAAAAATATTCTTAAATACTTACGAAGAGCGAAGAATATTTCACGATATTTGGAGGCAATGAGGAGCTAGCGTAAATGGTTCTGATGATGCAAGCTTCCAAGCAGACAAGGATGACTATAGATCGCAATTAAGTCGTGTTTTGCTGAATGGTGGAGTGTGGTGGAAGAGTTCGCGAGGACACGATTCTTGATTCTACAACGAAGCGAGTATATTGCGTCGATGCAAGGAGGCTATTTGGCTCCGCAAGTTCATCAATGAACTTGGGGTAGTTCCTAGCATTGCAGATCCAATAAACCTCTATTGTGACAACAATGGGGCTATTGCACAGGCTAAGGAACCTCGATCACATCAGCGAACCAAACACATACTGCAGCACTTCCATCTCATTCGAGAGATCATCGATAGAGGAGATGTGAGGATATGCAGAGTACCGACAGAAGCTAACATCGCAGATCCATTGACCAAGGCTTTGGTACAGAGGAAGCATGATGGTCACACTAGGTCACTAGGTATTAGATATTATAGTGATTGGTACTAGTGCTAGTGAGAGATTGTTAGTTATAGCCCTAGAACCAATCATGTGATGGTTGAATAGGGAACATTTTGTATCATATTCTATAAAGGCAAAGGATTGGTTATTACATTTACGTCTTGCTTGTGCCAGCTAAATTAAATATAATAATACCCTAGAAAAGTAGGTTCTTATCTACAGCACATCAATTGGCAGAATTGATTATGAGAGGCTGTAGAGAACACTTTCCTAAATGTTCCTAGTCAAGTATTAATATGCAAGGGAAATATTAATACATAAAGACTAGCATGTAGGTCAATTGATGGCTTGATCTCACAAGTCATGGATATATGATATCAAGTTGACACATGGGTATATATTAGAGAATATATACTGAACTGACCCGCCATGAGAATGTTTCATGGATCGTCATATGAGTGTCATAAACTTTTTCATGTGACTATTGGTATGAATAGTCCTCAAACCTGAAGTCACTACGGTTCCCTACATAAGGAGTTATGTACTTTGGTATCGTCAAACATCACCTGTAACAGGGTGGACCATAAAGGCGATTACTGGGTATATAACAAATTATGCGGAGGGATGTGAGTGATGTAGATGGGATCTATCCCTCCCATATGACGGGAGTGATATCTGTGGGCCCCTTGATTGAGTAGAACTACTAAAACGCATGGCCATGCTCGAATGAGTCAATATGAGATATTGAGCTCATTTGTTTGAGTTAGTTTACTCAGGGATCAAGAAACACATAGATTGATCGAGGATGACACGATTTATGCCTCATTGGTCAATCTGATATCAAGGATAGAAGGACACGGTCATACATTATAGTAGTCACGGAAAGGTTAGTCGGATCTTGACTTATTTCGTAACTTGAGTAGCAATGATGTATTGCTAGATGTCGCTCATTGCTTGTGTATCTAAAAGAGTTTAGATCTACTGCCAACGTTATGAGAGCCTATAGGGTCACACACAAAGAGCATGATGATTAGAAGAATTAGTGCATTCTAGTTTGACTAGAATAATTTGGGAATAAGCTTAAGTACAAAATGGTTTTTGGACTTTAAGCTTAATGAGAATTTTAGCTAGTTGATTTAATGAGATTAATTCAATATGCTAAGCTTATTAATTTAATAAGATTAAATAAATATGTTATCATGATAGCCTAAGCTTAATTGATTTAATAAGATTAATTCAATATGTTACCTTATTGATTTAATGAGATTAATTCAATATGATAACATAAGCTTATTGAATTAATAAGATTAATTCAACATGCATGAATGCCACATAAGCATGCCACCTAAGCATGTCACATAAGCATGCCACATAAGCATGCCACCTAAGCTTGATGAGGTGGAAGGAGACAAAGGGTTTTGACCTTTGGAATTTCTCCACATGTGGCCGGCCAAACAAGGAGTCAATGCAATTGATTGCATTGAATGTGATAGGAGGTGAAAGGTTTTTTCAATCCTATAAAACACTCCATGGGGTGGCCGGCCAACTTGGTGGTGGAAGCTTGAGGCTTGGAGAGAGCTTGGTGGTGAGAGGCTTTGGTTGTGTGGCTTTTGTGAGTGTAGGCTAGCAAGAAGAGTGGTCTTCTTCTTCCTTTCTCTTTTTCCCTACCTTCCTCTCCTTTAGGGACTTCTCTAGCAAGAAGTAAAGGAGAGCTCTTCTAGTTTCTTTTGTGAGACAAGAGCTTGCTCGTGTGGATACATATAGAGGCACGGACATTTGAACGTGCTAAAAGATCCAACAAACCCAAGGAGAAGCGGGATTAAAAAGGGCACGCAACAAAGGTAATATTCTCCTATAAGATAGGTTTTTCCTTTTACAGAAATTTATTTTTGTACGAGGTTTTCTTTCGCAAGGATCACTTGGAAGGGATCCTATTTTTCCGTTGTGCATATGCTATTTTGCATAAAAAATCCCTACATCTTGCACGGGATGACTACGTTCAAAAGCCCATTGGTGGTGATTTTGTGTCACCTCAATCAACTCTTCTACTTCCTCAATTGTCTTGTTCATTAAATCTCCCCCTGCAGCAAAATCCAAGGATACTTTTGTAGCATATGTGATCCTATTGTAGAAAGTGTGAATCACTATCCAACACTTAAGTTTGTGGTGAGAGCACTGATGAAGCATACTCTTAAATTTGTCTCAGGCTACAAATAAAGACTCCCCCTCCATCTGTCGGAAGCTCATAATTAAATGTTGCATATAAGTGATCTTACTCAGTGGAAAGTACTTATTCAGAAATTGTTGCTCACATTGCGCCAATGAGGTTATGCTTCCTGCAGGTAAAGAATGCAGCTAGGTCTTCGCCTTATCTTTCAATGAAAAAGGAAACAAACTCAATCTGATAGCATTGGTAGGAACTCCATTTAATTTCATTGTTGAGCAAATCTCCATAAAGATATCCAAGTGCAAGTTTGGATCCTCCATAGTCATTCCACCAAATTGGTTTTGTTGGGCCATATGTATGAGTGTCGACTTGAGTTCGAAGTTGTTCGCCTCTATAGTTGGGCTAACTTTGTTGGATCCTCTCATGCTAGGTGTCGCATAATCTCGTAGAGGTCTATTCTCGATATTCACCAAGACATTATTCGAAATTCCTCTGTTCACTTCCATCTCTCTCTGTTTAGAATGCCTACAATGGAAGGTTCGATCGATCTTCGGATCAAGCGGATGCAAATTCTTAGACCTCGTATGTTTGCGCATACAACAAAATTGAAATCAATCTAAAATAAATAGAAAATTGATTAATGCAAAAACATACTAGGAAAAACTAAACAAATAGAAAGAAATTTCTAAAATACTAATACTAAAAACTAGGAAAAACTAAGTATAATCCAATCAATACATTTTTCTACAAATATCAAATAAAATAGTCCCCAACAATGGTGCCAAAAACTTGATGATGCACATATAGAGTCCTCAGCTATGAAGCTAAAGTCCTAATTGTGCGCACACTCGCAAGTGCACAGTTATTGTCAAGTAATAAAATAATATCGATCCCACAAGGACTGATACTTGATTACCCGTCTACTCAATAGTTATGATTGTCCAGACTTGATCTTAGTCTGGAAAACTACTCTATCCTAGTATTGTGATAGGCAAAGCATGAGGGTTGGTGTCACGCGGAGAAAGAAAAAGGTTTAACTCAAGTTCAAAGGAGATTCAGGACTTCGATTTCACCTATGTTATGTTGAACATATCATCTACGTATGTTCCTAAGTTCTCTATGATTGATTTTGCGGGTGGACCATCTTGTGTAAGCCCGAGGAATCTTTTGGAAGTACTCGAGAATTACCTATCCAAACCTAGAGATTCCCTTCGAATCATCAGAGCTCAGGGAGTTGCTATCAATGGGTTATCCCTATCATGTGATCCCACAACCCCTCCAAGTTGTTATCTCTTACTTTGCGGTCTCTAGATGGAATAGGTTCATAGAGCTCTAGGATGTCTTTTTTTTTATCCATGAAAGGTGGACCTTCTTTCATGTCCTACTCTTTCGTGTCTTAGATTCTACGGTTTCTAGGGAAAAGTCACCTTTCGATTTTTCTTAGATTCCCCTAGATTTCGGTGTGAATGCTTTTGACACCCACATCGACTTTGTATGGTAGATTAAGAGCAATACCAAACATCTTAATCAAACTAGGAACCATAAGTTGCAAAAGAAATCAGAAGAATTCAAATTCATTGTAAGACAAAGTTCAACCTACATAGGTTACTCCCTAATCCTAGAATCTAGAGTTCTACTCCATATGCAATAGGAAACAAACACAAGACATTGAAATTAAATTAATACAACCAAAGTTATCTGAATTTGCAAGAAGAATGTTCCACTTTGGTTGAGGTTGCCTCTTGGTTGCTCCTCTATGAGCAAGCTCTTATCGTCGAAATTGGAACTCCTCGCATTCCTCCTCCAATTTTCCTGCTTTTGGTGCTTTTTAAAGCACCTGTCGTCCTCCTCTTCTCATTGTGCTCCTTCCTTTTTATAGAGGCAACCCCAACTTTCCACAAATATGTAGAAAACCTATCGCCTTAGATTTTGCAACAATGTGACACGATAGTGTGAATTTCACATGGCCAGACCGTGTGTCACACTGGAAGTTTGTTCAAAAAAAGGCATGACCATGTGAAATTCACACAATTGGTCATGTGTCTCTCGGGAAAAATAGCTTCATCATGCTAAAAACACACGATCCGACAACTCTTGGTACAAAATGAGACACGATTGTGTGTAAAACACACAAGCTGCTATATGCCTTGCTAGAAAAGTTCTCAATCTTCATTCTTTTAGCCCCATAAACATGCTCGTGTCTTGGAAACACGGCTAGGGCATGTTCCTCTTTCTTTCATGCTTTGTGAGAATCTTCAGTGTGCTTTAAAACTCCATCCTGTAAAGAGAAAAATAACAAAAGTAGATCTCCAAAAAAGAAATTAACTATATATTGCAAAGTCAAGCAAATATGCAATAAATACCAACTAAATGCACATCATCCAATAAGGTTTGATTTTGACTTTCAGCCACACCATTATATTGTGGCATGTAAGGTGAAGTCCTTTGGGATAAGATGTCATTGTTCCTTAGATAATCCTGAAACACTTAGCTTAAGTATTCACCACCTCAATCCGATCAAAGTATTTAATACTTTTTCTAAATTATTTTTTTACTTCATTTCTGAAATTTTTAAACTTTTCAAAGACTTTAGATTTGTATCTCAACATATAAAAATACTCATATCTTGAGTGATGATCGATAAAGGTAACGAAGTGGTTATGCCCTCCTATGGTATGAGTTGAGATTGGTCCACATACATCAGCATGTATAAGGCCCAATACCTCAACTGCTCGTTCACCTTTTCCCTTAAAAGATAACTTAGTCATCTTTCCTTTTAAGCATGAAGCACATGTGTCTAATGAATCCGATTCACAAGACTCCAAAATGCCAAGCTTATGCAGTTTGGACATGCGATCTTTGCTTATATGACCAAGATGACAATGTTATAATTGTGAGATTAACTGATTATCTAACTTAGCACATTTTCTATTCAATTCAATATTGAATATCTCGTTGGATGTATCTAACATGTAGATTCCATTATTCAATATTCTAGTAGCATAAAAAATACCATTTAATGTAATGTAACAACAATTATTACTAAATGTCAAATATAATCTTTCTTATTCAAACATGAAATCTAAACAATATTCTTTATTAATGCAGGAATATAAAAACAATCATCCAACTCTAAAACTAGTCTTGTAGGGAATTGCAACATATAAGTTCCTTTGGCTACAACAACAACCTTTGCTCCATTGCTAACCTTTAGATCCGCTTCTCCCTTAAGCAGTCTTCTTCTGATCCTTAGCCCTTGTATGTCATTACATATATGTGAGCCACATCTGGTATCTAATACCCAAGTGTTTGAAGAAACAATATGACATTCAACAATGTGTATACCTGAAGTAGGTTGGATGTCTTCTTCTGCTTCAGTGACTCCAGATACAACTTGCAGTTTCTCTTCCAATGTTCATCTTTACCACAATGGTGGCAAGTGCCCTTGGGAGTTGATTCTTCCTTCTTTGTCTTTTTTTTTCCCTTTAGCTGCAAATTTTGACTTCCTCTTAGAACCTTTCTTTGAGGAGTCAACCATCATCAATGTCTTCTGCTCTTTAGCAACAAATGGCTCCACTGTTTTGAGCATATTGATCAGTTTTGGTATCATGGACTCTATCTTGTTCATCTGATAGTTCATCACAAATTGTGAATAGCTATCATTCAAATTATGTAGAATTAAGTCAATACTTAATTCATGGTCCATGGTAAATCCTAGTGATCCCAACCGCTCAATATTGTCATTCATCTTTAGTGCATACTGCACTACAAATAAATCCTTCTCCATCTTTGAGCGAAAGAGGAGCTGGGTGATCTCGAACCTTTCAAATCTCGCTTGCTCATCGAATAACTCATGAAGATGGAAAACAATTGTATTAGCATCCATATGCTCATGTTGTTTTTGCAACTCAGGAGACATCGATGCTAGCATAATGCAACTCGCCATGTCAAAGTCAGCAACATGTTTCTGGTAAGCCAACTTTTGGTCACCAGATGCATTGTCAGCAGGAGGTTGGGGAAGATCCTCTTTAAGGACATAAGCTAACTTCTCAGTCTTGAGAACAATTCTCAGGTTGCGAAGCCAATCCCAAAAGTTTGGCCCAGTTAATTTGTTGTTATCCAAATTTTAATGTAAATTAATAGAGGTTGACATGTTGTTCTAATCAATACCTAGACATACAAAAAGGTATGTAAGAGAGATGAATTTATAGTAATGCAAACAATTTATATTAATAAAAAACTCCCGCTATTTTTGACAAATTCAATAGCCCTCACTTTTAATTTGAGAGATGATAGATTATCTTTTAGTGTGTTGATATCCATTATAACTAAGAACAACCTTGGAGAGAGTCTAATAAGCTATTCTTAGTCCTAATGTTAGGTATCAACAGTATCCATTATATATCAAATATATAACTATCACTTTATACTATCAACTAATTGAATGTTTACATATATATTAGGTTGTTAATTCATTAACATATATACATCCTATGCATATCACCTAATTGCATCTCTGTCCACATTGACCTTGGAGGGAGTCCAACAAATCAATGCTTCACTTAGGGTTGACCCATTAATCGTGCGATCGAATTTAAATGGTTCGAACATATCCAATTTTCAAATCAATCTTGGAGGGAGTCCAACAATCCAAACTTAAAACTTGAACTTTGGTCCTTACCATCTAAAGTGAATATCAAATCTCATATGAATTTAACATGCTCGATGTCATGCCAGGCTTAGAGGGAGTCCAACAACCATATTAATGGAAGGTGTTAGCCCTAATATTTGCACCAGAGATTTTAAGTTATTCTAGGTCTCATCTATAACAAAAATTAAACCTAAATAGGAAAAACCAAGGTCACATTAGATAACAATTTTCCTGGCACTAATGTGAGCTGAGCGCTTGACACACATGTCGTTATTAGGAATTAGATATGCGAAACGTGAAACACACAACCTATTCCCTAACGCATGGATAGTCTATGATATGGTTCTAACGATGCAACCAACACCTTCGGTGTTTCTAGGCGCATCCTCGATATTTTCCTTTTTTGGTTACAAATACATCTATAATTAACAAAATAATATATATACTATCATGCATAGTTTTATCTATCCTATAGAAAAACTATGGCACACGCATTTAAAACATGAAACATGTTTTTGAAGTTCTCCTACATGCATGTGATCTATGTCAATAACAACATGGCTTTGATACCACTTGTTGGATGTCCTAGGAGAATGCATATCAGAATAGAGTAAATAAAATAATTTTATTTTCTCTCAAACATCCTCTAGGGGCCAGGATTTCTTGCTTTGACAAAATCACATGTAAAAAAGAGGAGAAGAGAAACTTTATACCTTCAATATTATTTTCGAATCCGTAGAAACCAAGAGCAAGACCAATAGATTAGTGGACACTGAATCAGTATCCACATCAAGATCACCTGAGACAACTCCTCAAGCAGCAAGTCTTCGTCTCCAATTGGTGTTAGCCAATCGACGGAGACAAGAGAGGGAGAGAGAGGAAAAGACGACTACTAAGAATAATTCTAAAAGCTCTTCTCTAAAGATTATCAAGGGATCTATTTATAGATCTCTTGATTAGGTCATCTTAGGAGGCTTAAATGGAACTTATCTTTCAGATAAGAAAACTCAGGAAATTTTTATATGAGAACGCACAAAAATTCAGTAGCCCGTGACATGGTCATGTATCTAACACACAACCGATTGTGCCTCACAGGCACGACCGTGCTTGGACACATGGTCAGGTCGTGTGTCCTACTAAGCACAACTTTAGCCACAGTCGTCTCAGTGTGATATAGTCATGCTTAGCCCCGACATGGACATAGGAGGTTTCATAGCCTAGGTTTCACATACTCTTAGCCTGGTCCAACCCGATATATCCTCTCTCATTGAGAATCTCATTCTCAGATTTATTTTATGTCTCAAGATCACCCGTATTGAGTGTGACCCAATAGGTTCCTGGCTATGTCTGTCATTCATAATTAACCCCTTAATTATGAATAGATCATGAGTGACACTTAGCAGTACATCATAACCCCTAATTGAACGGAAAGTCCAAATCGACTCTAGAATATTTATAAACCCTTCAGCAGCTACAATTACTTTGTACCTTGTCCCTTTCACTCATCCTATACCCACTTAGTTCAGGACATGATCTATGTGCTCATTCTCACTAGGCTGACTACGTCACACCTAACACAAGTTAATTTTCTTATCCTGCGGATTCAAGTTACTCCTACATGTTGCCAAGAAGATTGTCTTCTTAACATGCTTGCTCTGGTCAGAGACTTCTAAGTAATAATCCTGACAAGAGACCTAGGGTATACATCTCTCTTTTATAGGAATGGTGAATTCTCTATGGGTTATTCAAACATCTTCGATCACTTTGACTTATACCCAATTAACTTAGAGTTACACCTCCTATGGAGATGGTGTAAAGAAGTCAAAGCATAAGTCACCATGATCAAGATAACTTGAATACCTCAAGTCTAAGGAATCTTGCACTCAAGCTGCAATGAGAACTTCAACAATATAAAGAACCATATGAAGTCTCATAACTGGTCACTCCAATGAATTAGTTACCCTAACTAGCATCCATATGCTCACTCTCAACATCCCTATGCTTCTATTCAGTGAGTACCGAATGCTTGGATAAATCAAGGAGCATAACATGTGCTAGTCTCATAGAATAATAATGTCCAATCTCATAAATTTATCGACTAAGAATAGTTTTAATACTTACATATTTGCACATGATGAGATACCCACTAATTGTGATCCAATCACAATTTCTCTCATCCTATGTATCGTATTGTGGAATTTAGTAAATGAATTTAAGATCCAATCAAATACATAGACAATGTATACTCAAATAGTGAATTTTATTAATAACTTCTAAGGCGATTGCCTTAGAACACCTCTCAATTACATCACCTGCATCTTTGAATGAAAAGGGAGCTTGGAGACCTCGAACCATTTAGATATCGCTTGCTCATCGAACAACTCACGAAGATGAAAGACAATGATAAAAGTATCCATATGCTCATGTTGCTTTTGTAGCTCAGGAGACATCGAAGCTAGAATATAAATCCTGTTAGTTTGGAGTCAACCACATGTGTAAAATACCGAAAAAAAAAAATATAATTTATTCCTCATTAATTGATAAACTATCTTGTGGAATTTTTCAGAAAATTTTTAGAAATTTTTCTGGAATTAAACGGAGGTCTTATGGATATGTTATGGGGATAAAGCAGATAGGCTTTTATAAAGCCTGTTTAGACTAAATTAATGGGTTTAATAAAAAACCGTTTAATTTTCCCCGATCCTTTTCGTTTTCCCCGATCGACCGATCCCTATTCTCCCGATTCTATTCTAGCGTCGGTCCTCTTCTCTTCTCCCTCACGATTTCTCGCCGCCGCCCCTTTCTCTCGATCGTGCGCCATCTCCTCTCCGCCGTCGTCTACCTGTGACGCCCTCTTGGCTGCCCTTTTCTCCCTCAACGTCACGGTAGCAGTCTTGATCTTGTCATGTGTTCATCCTCGTCGTTGCCGTCGTCGAGCCGGTCGAACCCATACGGCGTCGGCGCTCCCGTTCTCCGATCAGCAACAAGAGGCGCGCCGCCTTCTCTGCAAGCGGCGGCGAGCGAAGGACCCTCCCGATCTCTGAGGCAACGAACACCTCCTGGAGCAGCAGATCCGTCGCCTTACTTGTGCCACTGTAGATTTGCTCCGACTGTCGCCCGTTACAGTTGAAGCTCCACCGCCGTCGACCGTTTTGTCTTTTGTGTATTCCCTCTCAGTGCCACCCTCTGTCGATCCAAGCGAGCTCAGATTGATTCGGAGCACTGTTGCCGAAGGGTGGTGAGAGCTTGGTTTGCCTCGACCACGGGAGTGATCGGACATCTTTGCCGACAACTGATTCATTTGGATCATATACGTGTAGAGGTATCGAGAAGCTATTTGGATTTAAATCTAAGATCGCTGATCTCTTCTCCTCTCTCAGTTGCCACGTTTTTCTCCTTCCTCCAACACAGCTCGGTGGTACGCTCACGGCGTTGTTGATTTGCGAACATATATTCTAGTCGATCTTGCCTTCGTGATGTCGGTGTCCACCACGGCGAGTGTACTATTTGATCTCTAACGATTTCTATTTGGTTCTTTGATAAAATCTCGATTTGCTTCTTTGTAGCTATGTATTGTTAATGCTAGGTGTCGATCAAATTTTTATTTGGTATCAAGGAGTTATGGCGAAGATTATCATCCATTCCTACGTGCTTGGGTATAGGAGTGATCAAGTATGGATTCCGTTGAATCAATCTAATCATTGTAGATTTGATACTTAAAATTGTGGATCCAAAAGCTGTGCAATTGAGGAAAAGCAAGGTGAGTTGATCTGGATAATTTTATTAGTTGAGTATCATGATGGAAATATAAGTTGGTTACATGGCATGTTTGATTGATTCGAATTAATGTGGGGTAATCAATAGTGATGAAGGAATTAGATTAACTCAGCAGATTGATGTGTAATAGTCCAGTTAAGGAGTTGATGTGGGTTTACTACTAGAATGACGGGAGACCTGATTTATGTTCCAGGCTCTTTCTTGGAGGACTGTGAGTGGTGACGGATGCATGTATGTGTGGACAACTAGCACGAGCTACTTATCGGTGGGTAATTTCCTACAGTCAGGGTAGTTATATTTCATTAAGATTTAGTCATTGATATGAGCATGTTAGGTGTTCATATTACCTTGACCCTGTTCTTTTTATCGCATGCTTGATCTTCTACCGTCGGCTATTAACTCCATTGCTGATATCATGTTTATTTTATCATGATTAGGAGTTATACATATAGATGATGTAAATAACTTAGAATTTGTTTAAGTTAAGTGCAAATAGTAAAGTCCGGATGACAACCTGATTGTACTTTGGGTAAAAAGGTCATCCGTAGGTAGATAATGTCTTTAACCTAGGATTAGTTCTAGTACCCTTAGGTTGTATGTTACCACGGAACTTGTATTGTGTAAATGGTCAGAGGAATGATACTTAGGGTATCGCTACGGACCGATGGTCCTAGCTTGTTATAATCAGATAAGTACGACTCTCTACAGGATAGAGAGTGTGTCGCTTAGATTGGTATGACTCTCTACAGGATAGAGAGTATTATGATCGATTGAGTACGACTCTCTACAGGATAGAGAGTGCGTAGATCTGGTTAGTATGATTCTCTGTAGAACAGAGAGTCTATGGTGGATGTCGGTATGTGAGACGTTGCATTCATGCATTTACATGCACGCTGGCGACGAGGTCTCCCTTGTGGTTGAGAGTGTCGCCAGTCATCCTGCCTCCACGGTTACTCATAGGAGGAGTCACCAGTGTGAGGGCAGAGCATAGAGGTGCCGCACTCTATCACTATAGGCGGTGGTAGTTGGATTTGCGTCGTAGTCCTGCGTGTGTGGTACTCGACCACTCATGGGTAGTATTTGTCGGGTGACCAGCGCAGGACCCCCATCGTGTAGCTTGCTCTTTCACGCTTATATGCTACTCGATCATCGCCCACTCGGCCACTCGAGTAGTGGTTGGTGTTGAGTTGGGCAGATTGTCATGCTCGAGCCACCGAGGCCACACTGGGGTCGTGGTAGCTTTAGGGTGAGCCGACATGACCATGCATGCTGCATTGCCGTATCTGATGGCGTTTTGCATATTACCATATATATATACATATATGCATGTATATATATATATATGGATGGTTGAGATTAATATATATATATGGATACAGTCTATATATATATATATATATATCTGATTATTGTGATGTTGCATTTGTTTGTACTATGCTTGTTGCATTTGGGTGGACATCATATTCATGCATGTTTCTTACATATGTTATACAGTTGTGTCGGATACTGGTATGTGTTGGATAGACCACTAGATACCTTGACCTGTAGCTAGAGTTTATTTTTGAGTTGATCTACTCTTCCTGTTGTATATATATATATGTTGGATATATGTTCAGGTTGGATCAGAGTAGCGTGCGGCACTTGTATATGTCCGCATGTTTTATATTGTTCATTCGCTAGATTTAGGCGGTATAGGCTTGTATTTATATACTATCTTTGATATACCTTTGTATTTCTAGATTATGTTGTAAATACATGTGATATGACATATATACATGTTTTCTATTACTCTTGAGTTTTACTCACCACCCTCGCGGACCACAGGTTTTCATCGCCCAGTAAGCAGTACGACCGTGATGGACTTGGAGCACATTGGTGGCATCGTCTCATCTCAACTCAGGAGTCCGAAGTTTTTGAGTCTTCCGTATGTTTTGGTTATGTATTCTCGAGTTATGTGATGTACGCACATGTTGCGGATTTTGACGAGGTTTCTTTATATTGCAGTGTTAGTCATAAATTGTATGCACTTTGTGGGATTGTATGTGTAGTCTGTTGTTTCATTTGTGTTTTTCGTTATGTTGATATGTTCTTATATGTATATGTTGTTATTATTGTGGGCCTACGGGCCTTGTATTAACCGAAATGTTGCCACGTCTGAGAGGTGTCTTTGTCAGTTTGATTTTCGGCTCAGTATGCTCTCGGGGCGTGACAACTTTAGTGGTATCAGAGCCCAAGGTTCTGCGATGCCGTATTATGTTATTTTGAGTCGAGTCTTGGATTCTCGGGAGTCGATTTATTCGGTTTTGGTTTTCTGAGATGAGATGAACAGTAGCCTGAGCTCCAAGCAGCACGAGGTAAGAATTCCTGAAAACTTGTGGTTTAGTAGATATTTATCTAAACTTGATCAGTAGGTGTATACAATAGAGTTATGACACCTGTGTAGACTTTTAGTAGGGGTCGTCCACCGGGACGACCAACCGGAGTTACCTTAGTGTTTATACTCCCAGTTTTATTGCCTATGCATTTAGATGCTTATAACAGGGAATAACCTGTAGTTTGTTGGTTATTGTTCGTAACCGTGGTATGTATTGACCCCGGAAACGACCTGTTGAGTCTGTGAGTCTTGAACCTGTGTCGAGGAGGTGATTTACCTCTGAGAGCCGACTGATACCGAGTCGGAAAACAGGGGCCAAGTCGTCACATTTATTATGGAAATCAGAGACTACAATCTTAGAGATTTCCACTAACGGTGCTAGTCAGATCATTACCTGTGGGTAATGAACAGACTTGTAGACTATTTGTAATGCAGATAGCGGAAGACTAGGTTACGGTGTTTCATAGGGATTTTTATCCCTGAGTTGTTCGTACTAAGTTGTATAACTTTGAGAGTACTTTTGAGTACTTAACTCATGTTATACCGAGAAAGAAGAGTTGTTTGCATACCAGTATCGGGATCAAGCCGGTATTTGGTGATAAATGCAGAAAATAATCTTCGGGAAATAAAACATCACTTGATCATGGTTTAGTGATGTTGAAAGAGTGTATTTCCTCATGTCACTTTTAGTGACACATTGTAAGGAATTCTTGAGCTTAAGAAAGAGTGATCGGTCAGTAATAGTATACTGTGCAGAGTCGTGAGACTTGCAGAGTTTACGACCACCTAATAGCTCAAGGAGATGAATGGATGATTTAAGCCACCCCGAGTTATTAGCTTATAGTTGGATTATGATGCCAGGATCTTCTATCAGATCCTGTCTGAAGACGTTGGATTGAGACAGGAGTTTAGAAATGACTCCGTACAAGTGTTAGGAGATGAAGATCGATAAACAGATATTGCAAGTCAGATATTGGAGTAAGAAGCCTCCGAATGTTGGACAAAAGGAGCAAGATCGGAGTCAGAGGCCTTGAGCTACTTTCCGATTATAGAAGACCAATCGCAGATCATCAGAAGGTTCTTGTGGATATCAGCAAAATCAGAACAAAGACTCCGAAGGGATTGTGTGCATGCAGTACAGATCACGAAGACACGCGAAGTCAGATTATCCGTTGGAGCAGTTCAGCTGTTGCTATGGTGAGCAACCGATGCGGAGGAGGTGTACTTTGAAGACTCAGTTGAAGACTATCCGGGATATTCCGGGAAGATGTTACACCGTCTCGACAGCAGAGATCGACATCACTCGATTGGGTTATTTCGTCAGCAGCGACCTACTACCTCAGGCGTGGTTGAAGTTCCGTAATACTCCCCTTCAGCAGAGATCAGCACAGAAGCAGCATCAGCAGAAGACATCGTAGAAGATACATGCAGACAACGACAGTTACCTCCAGATGTGATTTGATTAGTACAGAGGAGAGAGTATACGACGATGGTCGTATTTATTCAGTATTCTATAGTTGCAGCTCGTAGGATTAAGGGATGGATCAGATGATCAAGGGAAAATCCCCGCGACATTCATCGCAGAAAGGTGACCGCTTTGTCGCGAACTGTTGGATCTGATCTGGTTCTCTTCGGAGAGAGACCGAGACCTGCATGGAGCCTTTGGATCGGATCGACAGATATTTCATTGTTCAGGGTATTACTCTAGTTTTACCCTCTGGGTTAATATATTGAGAGATACTTGTAGTTTACAGGTATCTTTGTCTAGAACATTCTTAGTTGGATTAGAAGGGTCCTTTACATCGACTTGTAGGTCGGTGGTATCTCTACCATCAGGTGAGAAATGGACTAACAATTAAGAAGTCAAGGGAGGCCCTTAGACTTTGATAGACATACTTTTACTGTAGACATATCCTTACGGATGGTTAAATTGTTGGAAGTATGGTATGATATGTCTCTTGGATATGCGTATAATCCGAGAGTATTCGGATGTAATTCCGAATGAACTCCAAGGCTTGCCGTTGCATGGGCAAGTGGAGTAGGCGATCGGAATGATTGTGGAAAATAGTTGTTGTGAAGAATATCCTTCGTTGTGGATAGATGATCTATTGAGATCAGCCAAAGACACCTGTGTATACTCTAGGATTGGTTTACGACTGGAGCATTGATATTGTAGTGACGCGATGTCATACAATTATCATTGTCGTTGTGATGATTGATATATCATCAATGTAGAGTAAAGGGAATGCAGGTGTGTAAGATCATACTTGGTATGAATTGTATGAGTTTTGATTAAGTTGTTAGACTAATTAACGATTTAGTCGTCCATGAATTTGAGGATCGTGTACTGGACACGATTTGATCGAGTGTGGTCGTTGGAGTTGCGTAACTTGGCCACTATTGATGGTGGTAGTTGGAGTTCTTGCGATCGACCACCGTAGTTGTTGTTTCCTTGTATTGATTGGTTATTCCTAGATGTGGATAGAATGTCTTAGCATTACTATACCACAGACTTGTTTGACTTAGGTGATGTTGTAAATCATTTAGTCGGAAGCTGGTGAAACCAGTTTACAAGATCTAGATGGCAGTTAACTTTTACACGAGTATTAGTTAATCCTTCCGGAGTAGATAAAAGGATGTTGTACGCAGATCGTCGTTTGAGGATCGGAATGATTCCGATGCGGTTGCATGAGGCGTATCTTATGCTTCTACGGGATAAGAAATTTGAGATAGTCACATCATATATGATGAGACTTTGGTAGTTATTTTCTGGATTTGTAGATGTATGGAGCGAAGTGCTCATTGAATTTAACAAGCTACTAGGTAGCTACAATGATGGATTCTTTGGAGCGCGACAGTTGCAACAATTTACGAGTGAGATTGTATAGTCTTCCATGCACTTACAGCGTGTGTGAAGTGTATCTTGGATGGTTGATGGATTTCTCTTTTGAGGAAATAATTCTCCACTCTCGATAATGATAGTGGGTTCGAGTTGCGGTGTTTAAGGAAGAACCTCACGAGGCACATTATTTGAGAGTTGCTATGCATCCTGGTGGTACTCAGATGTATCGAGATTTAAGATGTCTATACTGGTGGGAACGGTATGAAGAGAGATACCGCATGACTTTGTTGTTGGATATTTAATATACCAGCAGGTGAAGGTTGAACATTAGAAACCCGCTGTATTGCTCTAGGAAATTCCGATTCCGGAATGAAAGTGGGAGCATATCATGATTGATTGCGTTACGGGATTGCTTAGAACCCGTAAAGGACGTGATGCAATTTAGGTGATTGTGGATCGGACCACCAAATCACTCATTTCCTTTCTCGCTGGGTCGTTCTTGTTGGATCATTGGGTAGAATTGTATTGCGAAAGATTATCAGATTGCGTGGGGTACTTTAAGTACCAAATCGGATAGAGATTCACGATTGATCTCGCGATTTTGATAGAGTCTGCACCAGACTATGGGCACAGAGCTTCGGCTTAGTGCAACATTTCATCCGCGGACAGATAGACAGTCTGAGCGTACCATTCAGACATTGGAGGATCTATGGAGATCTCCTGTCATGGGTTTGAGGAGAAGATACTATCCGAGCTCGATATCCTCATTTGTTCACTTGAGGCATGAAGTAATTCAAGGAATCTCTTGAGTTGGTTCTTACATTTAAGTACGAAATTTGGGGACCAAATTTTTATTAGTGGGGGAGAATGTAAAATACCGAAAAAAAAAAATATAATTTATTCCTCATTAATTGATAAACTATCTTGTGGAATTTTTCAGAAAATTTTTAGAAATTTTTCTGGAATTAAACGGAGGTCTTATGGATATGTTATGGGGATAAAGCAGATAGGCTTTTATAAAGCCTGTTTAGACTAAATTAATGGGTTTAATAAAAACCGTTTAATTTTCCCCGATCCTTTTCGTTTTCCCCGATCGACCGATCCCTATTCTCCCGATTCTATTCTAGCGTCGGTCCTCTTCTCTTCTCCCTCACGATTTCTCGCCGCCGCCCCTTTCTCTCGATCGTGCGCCATCTCCTCTCCGCCGTCGTCTACCCTGCCGGCGAACTGCCCTCTTGGGCTGCCCTTTTCTCCCTCAACGTCACCAGCCGCTTGATCTTGTCGCTGTGTTCATCCTCTGTCGTTGCCGTCGCCGAGCCGCTGGTCGAACCCATACGAGCGTCGGCCGCTCCCCGTTCTCCCGATCCAACGAGAGCACGCGCCCCTTCTCTCGCAAGCGGCGAGCGGCGACCCTCCCGATCTCTGAGGCAACGAACACCTCCTGGAGCAGCAGATCCGTCGCCTTACTTGTGCCGCTGTAGATTTGCTCCGACTGTCGCCCGTTACAGTTGAAGCTCCACCGCCGTCGACCGTTTTGTCTTTTGTGTATTCCTCTCGCCACCCTCTGCCGATCCAAGCCGCGTGAGCTCAGTTGATTGAGCACGCTGCGAAGGGTGGTGAGCTTGGTTTGCCTCCGACCACGGAGTGATCGGACATCTTTGCCGGCAACCGATTCATTTGGATCATATCGTGTAGAGGTATCGAGAAGCTATTTGGATTTAAATCTAAGATCTGATCTCTTCTCCTCTCTCAGTTGCCACGTTTTTCTCCTTCCTCCAACACAGCTGCAGCTCGGTGGTCTGCTCACGACGTTGTTGATTTGCAGCCAACATATATTCTAGTCAGTGCTGCCTTCGTGTGATGTCGGTGTCCACCACGAGCGAGTGTACTATTTGATCTCTAACGATTTCTATTTGGTTGCTGATAAAATCTCGATTTGCTTACTGTAGCTATGTATTGTTAATGCTAGGTGTGCTGATCAAATTTTTATTTGGTATCAAGGAGTTATGGCCAGAGATTATCATCCATTCCTACGTGCTTGGGTATAGGAGTGATCAAGTATGGATTCCGGTTGAATCAATCTAATCATTGTAGATTTGATACTTAAAATTGTGGATCCAAAAGCTGTGCAATTGAGGAAAAGCAAGGTGAGTTGATCTGGATAATTTTATTAGTTGAGTATCATGATGGAAATATAAGTTGGTTACATGGCATGTTTGATTGATTCGAATTAATGTGGGGTAATCAATAGTGATGAAGGAATTAGATTAACTCAGCAGATTGATGTGTAATAATGGTTAAGGAGTTGATTTGGTTTTACTACTAGAATGACGGTAGAACTTATTTATGTTCCATGCTCTTTCTTGTAGGACTTTGATTGGTGACGGATGCATGTATGTGTGGACAACTAGCACGAGCTACTTATCAGGTGGGTAATTTCCTACCTGGTCCGGGTAGTTATATTTCATTCAGATTTAGTCATTGATATGAGCATGTTAGGTGTTCATATTACCTTGACCCTGTTCTTTTTATCGCATGCTTGATCTTCTACCGTCGGCTATTAACTCCATTGCTGATATCATGTTTATTTTATCATGATTAGAGTTATACATATAGATGATGTAAATAACTTAGAATTTGTTTAAGTTAAGTGCAAATAGTAAAGTCCGGATGATGACTTTGATTGTACTTTGGGTAAAAGGTCATCCGTAGGTAGATAATGTCTTTAACCTAGGATTAGTTCTAGTACCCTTAGGTTGTATGTTACCACGGAACTTGTATTGTGTAAATGGTCGGAGGAATGATACTTAGGGGTATCGCTACGGACCGATGGTCCTAGCTTGTTATAATCGGATAAGTCGACTCTCGGGATGAGAGTGTGTCCATTAGTTAGTCTGACTCTCTACAGGATAGAGAGTGTGTCGCTTAGATTGGTATGACTCTCTACAGGATAGAGAGTATTATGATCGATTGAGTACGACTCTCTACAGGATAGAGAGTGCGTAGATCTGGTTAGTATGATTCTCTGTAGAACAGAGAGTCTATGGTGGATGTCGGTATGTGAGACGTTGCATTCATGCATTTACATACCGTGGCGTGAGGTCTCCCTTGTGGTTGAGAGTGTATCGATCATCCTCCACGGTTACTCATAGGAGGAGTCACCCGCGTGTGAGGGCGAGCATTAGTGCCGCACTCTATCACTATAGGCGGTGGTAGTTGGATTTGCGTGTCGTAGTCCTGCGTGTGTGGTACTCGACCACTCATGGGTAGTATTTGTCGGGTGACCAGCGAGGACCCCATCGTGTAGCGTGCTCTTTACGCTTATATGCTACTCGATCATACTGCCCACTCGGCCACTCGAGAGTAGTGGTTGGTGTTGAGTTGGGACAGTTGTCATGCTCGAGCCACCGAGGCCACACTGGGGTCGTGGAAGCTTTAGGGTGAGACATGACCATGCATCTTTGCATTACCGTATCGATGGCGTTTTGCATATTACCATATATATATATATGCATGTATATATATATATATGGATAGTTGAGATTAATATATATATATGGATCTCTATATATATATATATATATGATTATTGTGATGTTGCATTTGTTTGTACTATGCTTGTTGCATTTGGGTGGACATCATATTCATGCATGTTTCTTACATATATTATCTGATTGTGTCGGATATTGGTATGTGTTGGATAGACCACTAGATACCTTGACACTTTAGCTAGAGTTTATTTTGAGTTGATCTACTCTTCTGTTGTATATATATATATATTGGATATATGTTGAGTTGGATCGAGTAGCGTGTGAACTTCGGTATATGCATGTTTTATGTATTCATTCAGTTAGGCGGTATAGGCTTGTATTTATATACTATCTTTGATATACATTGTATTTCTAGATTATGTTGTTGAAATACATGTGATATTACATATATATACATGTTTTCTATTACTGCTTGATTTTACTCACCACCCCGCGGACCACAGGTTTTCTCGCCCAGTAACAGTGACCGTGATGGACTTGAGCACATTGGTGGCATCGTCTCATCTCAACTCCGAGAGTCCGAGTTTTTTGAGTCTTCCGTATGTTTTGGTTATGTATTCTGAGTTATGTGATGTACGCACATGTTGGTGCGGATTTTGACGAGGTTTCTTTATATTCTGGTGTTAGTCATACCGGTATGCACTTTGTGGGATTGTATTGTGGTCCTGTTGTTTCCGCTGTGTTTTTCGTTATGTTGATATGTTCTTATATGTATATGTTGTTATTATTGTGGGCCTACGGGCCTTGTATTAACCCGAAATGTTGCCACGTACAGGAGAGGTGCTGTCCGTTTGATTTTCGGCTCGGTATGCTCTCGGGGCGTGACAACATGCTTTTGGTAGATCAAGTTTTGATCACTAATAGCATTGTCAGTAGATCGTTCATGAAGAACATCATCAAGGACATACACAATCTTCTCAACCTTGAGAATAATTCTCAAATTTCGAAGCTAGTCCAAGAAGTTAGGTCCAGTTAGTTTGTTTATTTCCAAAATTGACTTTAAATTAATGGAAGTCATGTTTTTTCTTAATAGCAATCTATGCATACAAAAAGAGTATATAAGAGAGATGAATTACATATAATACAAACAATTCACATTAATTAAAAACTCTCACTATTTTGCTCAAATTCAAGAGTTTTCACTTTAAATTTGAGAGATTGTAGATTTTCTCTTAGTGGATTGATATCCATTATGGCTAAGAACAACTTTAATGTTTGCATGAACATCAGATTGTTAACTCATTAACATATATAAATCATATGTATACTGTCCAATTTCACCTCTATCCACATTAACCTTGGAGAGAGTCCAACAAATTAATGCTTCAGGTTAAAGTTGATCCATTAATCATGGGATCATATCTCAATGGTTCGAACATATCCAATTTCAAGTCAGACTTAGAGAGAGTCCAACAACCCAAATTAGAAATTGAACTCTGATTCTTACTATATTAATGGAAGGTGTTAGCTTTAATATTTGCACAAAGAATTTCTAGTTATATTCTAGGTCTCATCAATTAACTACAAGGTAGACATACAAGGATTGTAAACTATTTATAATGCAAGCTATCCTCATTCACATTAACTATGTCAAAAACAAGGAGGCTCTGATATCATTTGTTGGGAAACTTTAGAACACAAGCATAGCGGAAAGGCTACTAAAATAATTTTATTTTCATCCCAAACATTCCTAGGAGTCGGGATCTCATACTTTTGACACAATCATATGAAAGAGTTTTGAAAAAAAATGAAGTTTTCATACCTTCATGATTTAAAGAATCCATCAAAACCAAAAGCAAGACTCACAAGCCTTGCCTCTATTGATATCCACATCTAGTTTTCTTTGGGACAACTCTACGAGTAGAAAGCCTTCGTCTCCGTTTAGTGCTAGCCAGTGAGAGAGACAAGAGAGATAGGAGGAAGATGATGACTCACCTAAACCTCAAAGGAATCAAGAGAAGAGAAATTGATACACTTCTTACCTCAAGAGATCTATTTATAGATTTCTTGATTAGGGTTCATTGGAGCCTTTTTTGAAATTGATCTTATCATAATTTAATAAGAAAACTCTAAAATAAAACCCCTAATTTAGCCAAACAAAAAAAGGCACCAATGCGCCATGGTCACATTGGGCAACACGGTCTGACCGTGTCGGGCAACATGGACTGGTCATGTTGCCCTCTGCCATGGCTAAATGGTTGGTCATGTTAGCCAGGCATGATTGTGTTTCCTTGGCATGACCATGTAGGCCTTGTCTTCCTCGTTTTGGCTTAGTTGAGTGTGGCACAGTCATACCATGCCCTATCACGACTGTGGTATGTTTTGTAAGCCTCATTCCTTGCCTTTTTAGCCTAATCCAACCAGCTACAACCTCTCCCATTGAGAATCTTATTCTCAAACTTATTTTATGTCTCTAGATCACCTGTATTACGTGTAGCCCAATAGGTTTCTGGCTATGTTGGTCATTCGTAATTAGCCATTAATTATGAATAGATCATGAGTGACACCCAACGATACATCATGACCCCTAATTTATCGAAAAGTCAATGATCAACTTCAGAACATTTCTGAACCCTTCAATCACTACAGTTATCAGTGTCATGTTCTTTTCACTCATCCTATAATCACTTGGTTCAGGATATGGTCTTTGTGTCATCCCTATTAGGTTGACTATGTCACACCGAACCCAAGTTTAGTTTCTTGTCATGTGGATTCAAATTACTCAAACACATGTCCAAGATGACCATCTTCTTGATATGTTTACTTTTACCAAAGACTTTTGAGTTACAACCTTGAGAAGAGATCATAGGGTATACATCTCCTTTAATAGGAGTGATGAATCCTCTGTGGATTGTTCAAACACCTTCAGACACTTTAACTTATACCCAATCATCCCAGAATTACATTTCCTTGGAGATGGTTGTGAATAAGTATAAGTCTTTATGACCAAGATGACTTGAATACTTCAAGTCTAAGAAAACTTGCACCCGAGTTGCAATGAGATTTTCATCAACATAAAGAACTATATAAGATCTCATGGTAGGTCATACTAATGAACTAATTTCCCTTAACTAGCTTCCACGTATTCACTCTCAACAACTCTATGTTTCCATTCAGTGAGAATCGAATGCTTGGATAAACCAAGGAGTATAACATGTGATTAGTCTCATAGAATTGATGAGATTCAGTCTTATCAATTCATCGACTATACAAGATTTTAATACGTACATAATTACACATGAAGAGACACTCACTAATTATGATCACAATTTCTCTCATGTTATGCATTGTATTGTGGACTTCAATAAATGGATTTAAAATCAACTCTTATACACAAAAAATGTACATCTAAATAATGAACTTTATTAATTAAACATCTAAGACAATCTCAAAGGCGATTGCCCTCAAATACAACAATATATGTATAAAATTTCATGATTTTTCAAAAATCTTAGAATTACTTATGTATTTTTAAAATTTGATATGAAAATTATCAAATAGTAGTCGATTGTTTTAAAAACACCAGTCGATTACTCTAACTATTAGTTGATTGATCAAAAATATCAATAAATTATTATTGAGGATTTTGTCTAAAATAAAATTGTTTTGGTTATTTTAATTTGCCCTTAGATATTTAGCTTTCTTTGAACCCATGATATGCTTGGATAAAGATTCATAGGGAATTTTTTTTTAGTATAACCAAAAAAAGAGGAAGAAATGCAATTTGGAGATGTGTATCAATGTTGATATATTGAAGGAGAGGTTAGGGTTCATGATTGAACTTTTAACTTCATGACTTGGAATTTTAAAACTTCATAAAGAACTAGGAGCTCTAGACCATTATTGGTGCAATAATTAAGAGGAGGATACTTTAATGGGGAGGTCCAAATTATAAGTATGAAATATGATTTAGTTATGAAAGGGGAAGAATGAAGGACTTCAAGTGTTGGTGAATAAAGAAGGAGATTGGACTTGTAGAAACTTTTTGATGTATGCTAAAGGGAGATAATAAAAGATTTTAAGTTAGGAAACTTTTCTTTTGGAATAAGTTGTAGGAGGTCGACTAATGAGATAATCTAACTTAAACATATTGTGAAACATTAAAAATAAGAAGATTGTCGGTGCAATCGATCTCTGGTCAAGATTGACCATGCTCGAATTGAGTTTTAATGTCTGAGTAATACATGTTAATGATCAAACAATATTTTAAAGAAGGAAATTGTTAGTTAAGGGTGATCAAGCCCAATTTGTTGAAGGGATTGTTGGAAAAGGAGATCATTGGTTGAGAGATGAAGAACAAGTCAGTCATAGAGGATCGAATACTTAACATGAGATGAGTGAAGTCTAAGTGGATCATGGAGAATCAGACACTTAATATGTGATGGAAGTCCTAATAGTTCATGGAGGATTGGATGTTAGACACATGAATAGAAGTTCTAACAAGTCAAGAATAATCAAATGCTAGGTGTGAGACAAAAAGTTCAAACATATCAATAAAGACTGAATGGTGGACAATAATAAAGTTCCAACATATCAAAATAGACCGGATACTTAACACGAGAAGGGAAGTCTAAACATGTAAAGAAAAATTGAAAGTTTGGCAATGATAAGTCCTAGCAGGTCAATGTTGATCGGATGTTAGGTGAGTAAAATCTTAGCAAGTCAAGGATGACCAGATGCTAAGTAAGAAAAATTCTAGTAGGTTGTGATCAATTGGATACTGAGCAAAGTGAGATTTCAATCTTAAAAAAAAAATGCTAAAATAGGAGTATCAGTCAACCATTATGGAGTAATAATCAACTGATGAACCATAAACTCCGATATATATCATGGATTTGAGGAGGTTTATGGGGGTTTTGAATGTGAGTAATTAATTGTTGGATATAAACAATCAAATCCTTTATCAGTCAAATGATGCACTCGACTGATATTATTGTTCAAGCGAAGAGAAACTGTGGAACTCAGTTGTCCAACTCGACTATTCGTCATCAATCGAATGTTAGAGAGGAGTAGTCGATTGATGTCACTGTTCAAGTGAATAGAAGATTGAGCAATCGATCATGAGACTCGACGATT
The DNA here is from genome assembly GCA_025175895.1 of Wurfbainia villosa. Lineage (NCBI taxonomy): Eukaryota > Viridiplantae > Streptophyta > Magnoliopsida > Zingiberales > Zingiberaceae > Wurfbainia > Wurfbainia villosa. The sequence continues at coordinate 85,944,434 of CM045988.1, forward strand.
TAAGCATCAATCGACTGATGTAGTCAAAATTGAGTTGGAAAAAGCCATTTTGCAAGTATAATATTTGAATCTATAGCGGATTAATTGATTAATAGACATTAATAATCAATTGTTATCATAAATCAACCTTGACTTGAAGTCTATAAAAGGGAATTTCATGGACAATTTTGGAGATAGTTCTTAGAGACCTGGAAGGGAAAATATTGTTGCATTCCAAATCTTCAAGAATCGTTCCAAAGCAATCAAACAACGAGCAAAACAAAGTTCACTGTGTAAATTATTTTTTGCATCGTATTTAATTTTTATTTCTTTCTATCTTTGTATTTTGTTTGTTTACTTGTAAAAGAATAGATGTTATACGAGGTTTTTCTACCTCCAGAAGGTATCCATAAACACTACAACAAAAATTCTAAAAGACAACACCACAAAGACAACGGTTTTAGGAGAAACCGTTGTCTTTTTGTTAAAAGACAACGGTTTTTGACAAAACCGTTGTCTTTGAGCGCCCATATAACACAAAAGACAACGGTTTTACAGTATCCGTTATCGTTGAGTATATTTTTTTTTAAATCAATAACACATTTTACAACGGGTTTCCAGAACTGTTGTCTTTAAGGTTTTTTTTTATCTTAACAACAGTTGGGACAACGGTGCAATCAACCGTTGTCAATGAGAATTTTTTTGTTGTCGTTGTGATAATATTACAACGGTTTTAAACCGTTGTCAATGAAATTTTAAAAGTTTATAATACTATTGATACTATTTTATTATTATAATACAACGATGAAATTATTTTTTTAATTATTAATACTATTTTTTTTTAAATTATTTGAAATAAGTTTTTTTTAAAAAAAATTATAAATATATACGTTTACAATAATATATTTAAAAGTTTATATATATTTTTTAAACAATATATTACAACAATATTTTTTTTAAAAGTTGTTATATATATTTAAAAATTTGTTAGGTTAAATAAATCTTCCCTAAACTTCTCTGTCGTTCTTACTTTCCGAAAACCTCCGCGGTTCCTACTTCCCAAAAAACCTCCCCCGTTCTCCGTTGCGCGCTCGTCCATCCCATCTTCTTCCGCGCCGCATTCTCACGGTTGGTCGCCCTCTGTTCGTTCTCTTCCTTTTTTGTCGGCCATTGCTCGACCTTCGTCCGTCGGCCTTCGTCCATCGCTTGGTTTATGGTTATCATGTTGTGCCTTCAAACCTTTATTGGTTAAGAAGGTTTGAGTTGGATTGTTTATATCCATTGAACCTTAATCTCATTGTCACAGATAATCCGGTATCTGCGCATACAGAAAATCCAGTTATGTTCCAACCTTATTCTTCATGAAGATTATTCACCTTATATCATCGTTTGTACATCATATTTATCTATTCTAGAAGTCATTCTCTCGGTATTCTATAATATAAAATGTCTGTTTATAAATTTAGTTTAAATTTTTTACTTTATAGTACCTTCCAACCCCTGAAATTTATATTTAATTCACTGAACAGCTGCTTTGTCTGTATTTATCGTTAGTTTCTACTTAAATTTATATTTTATTCACTGAACAGCTGCTTTGTTTGTACTTTCTAACTTTAGCTTAGGTGGACAACTAGATCATATACAAATTTTAAGCTACTTCATATTACCTTCTTATCCTGGAAATATAAGTTTGATACATTGAAGCATCTACTGCTGCTTTATTAATGATCTAGTGGTGTTAAGTATTATGAAGGTTTATTTAATTGTCAATTAATGTTTTTATGCACTAGAATGGACAAAGAATGGATGTTCAAGGATAGATTATCACCTGAGTATGCGTATGGAGTAGAGTCCTTCTTGCAATTTGCAGTGCAAAATTCTGGTGATTCTAATGCAATATCTTATCCATGTGCCATGTGTGGTAACCTAAGAAGGAATAGTATTGATGTCACAAGGGCTCATTTAAGAAGTAATGGTATGGATTTAACATACGTAGTGTGGATATGGCATGGAGAAAAACCCTCATTTACCAACTTAATGAATGATAGTGAACAAGGCCAACAAGGTGAACAGAATTTCTTTGATGAGAAGCTTGTAGATATGGTAAATGCGACATATGAATATGATGAGAATCCAGCTACATTCAATAACCTACTCCATGATGTTGAGAAACCTTTATATCCTGGATGTACAAAATTTACAAAGTTATCTGTCATTGTTAAATTGTACAACTTGAAAGCCAAATATAGTTGGAGCGATAAAGGATTCACAGACATTCTTTCTTTGTTGGGAGAAATGCTTCCAGATGGTAATGAATTGCCTTTATCAGTGTATGCTGCGAAGAAATCCTTGGCTGTATTGGGTATGGAATATGAAAAAATCCATGCATGTCCTAATGATTGTATCTTATATCGGAAGGAATACGCAGATTGTATCAATTGTCCTACTTGTGGGTTTTCAAGATGGAAGATATGCAAGAATTCAAAAGTAAATGAAGGAGTTCCTGCAAAGGTCCTCTGGTACTTTCCACCTATTCCAAGATTTCGAAAAATGTTTAGAAACCAAGAAACCTCTAAGGTGTTAACCTGGCATGCTGATAGTAGAACTTGTGATGGTTATTTGCGTCATCCAGCAGATTCACCCAATTGGAAGGTAGTCGACCATAAGTGGCCAGATTTTGCTTATGAGCCAAGAAATTTGAGATTGGCCATATCGGCAGATGGAATAAATCCACATAGATTGATGAGTTCTACGTATAGTTGTTGGCCAGTTTTGTTGATCACTTACAATCTTCCTCCATTTTTGTGTATGACGAGAAAATTTATGATGCTTACTTTATTGATATCGGGTCCTAAACAACCAGGGAATGATATTGATGTTTACCTAGCACCTTTGATTGATGACTTAAAGCAGTTATGGGAAGAAGGTATTGAAGCATATGATGCATATCGACAAGAAAGATTCACCCTTAAGGCAGTCTTATTATGGACAATTAATGACTTTTCGGCATATGGAAACCTTTCTGGATGTCGCGTGAAAGGATATAATGCATGTCCTATCTGTGGAAACACATGTGCAAAAAGATTGAAACATAGTAGAAAAATGTCATTCATAGGCCATAGAAGGTTTGTAACGACTGTATTGGCGGAATTGGCGATATTGGTCGACGGAGTGCCAGTTGGCTGTCGTTACTCACAGTCTTCACTGAGTGGGTTTTGCCTTCCCAGATTGAACTCTAGACCTCCAGGCTAAGTACTAAAGTTTATGAATCCTGGTAACCAAGTGATCCTGGATCACTTGGTTACCGTGATTCATAAACTTTAGTACTTAGCCCGAGGTCTAGAGTTTGAATCTGGGAAGGCAAAACCCACTTCCAGTGGGTGGAAGACCGTGAGTAACGACAGCCAACAGGTGACGGCCGATCATAGGCCTGCTCACCGCCAATCGTGTCGTTACAATAAAAAGGCGCCTTTTATTGTACGACTGGCTATTGGCGGAATTGGCGATTATTGGTCGACGTCGCCTGTTGGCCCATCGTTACTCACGACTTCCACCGAAGTGGGTTTTGTCTTCCCAGATTGAACTCTCTGACCTCGGGCAAGTACTAAAGTTTATGAATCTCAACCAAGTGATCCAGATCACTTGGTTACCGTGAAACTTTAGTACTTAGCACGGAGGTCTAGAGTTCAACTCGGGAAGGCAAAACCCACTTCGTGGGAAGTCCAGGAGTAACGACGTGCCAACAGGACGTCGACAATAGTCGCCATAGTGGGTCATAATTCACATAAGGTTTCTTCTTCCTGAGAACCATCCTTATCGAAGGTAAAAGAAAGCATTTGATGGGAAGCAAGACTTTAACATTGCACTGAGACCATTGAGTGGTCGTGATATTTCCAAAACAGTTAATAAAATTAATTATCGTTGGGGGAAAATGAACAGAAAACTTCAAGCATCAGAGGATGGTAGTCATCCATATTGGAAGAAGAAATCAATATTCTTCGAACTTGCATATTGGGAGCATCTACATGTCCGACATGTTCTTGATGTGATGCACATCGAGAAAAATATATGTGAAAGCCTGGTCAGCACATTACTTGGCATTCCAGGGAAAACAAAAGATGGATTAGCAGCACGCCTAGACCTTGTGGATATGAATGTCAGGTTGGAATTGGCACCAAAGGAGGGGAAAAAGAAAACTTTTTTGCCAACGGCATGTTATACATTAAGTAAAGATGAGAAAAGGAAATTTTGTAGCTCCTTGTTGGGAATGAAGGTTCCTGCAGGTTATTCATCCAATATTAGAAGCTTTTTATCAATGAAGGAATTGCAACTTTTTGGTATGAAATCACACGATTGTCACACTTTGATGCAACAGTTACTTCCAGTTGCCATTCGTGGTGTCTTACCCAAACATGTTAGATATACTATCACTCGATTGTGCTTTTTCTTCAACAAGTTGTGTAGCAAAGTGATAGATGTCTCGAAGTTAGATGATATGCAAAGAGATATTGTGACAACATTGTGCTTACTTGAAAAATATTTTCCTCCTTCATTTTTTGATGTCATGCTCCATTTGACTGTTCACCTCGTACGTGAGGTTAAATTGTGTGGACCAGTTTGGTATAGATGGATGTACCCATTTGAAAGATTCATGAAAACATTGAAAGGTTATGTGCGAAACCGCAATCGACCCGAAGGTTGTATAGCCGAATGTTATATTGCTGAGGAAGCTCTAGAATTTTGCTCAGACTACCTGTTTAATGTGCACACTGTTGGCATCCCAACAAGGAATCGTCAATTGGAGTTTACCAGACCTTTATCACGAGATCGAGTGCACTCCACCAATCATGAGGAGTGGGAGCAAGCACATCGTCACGTATTAGAAAATAATGATGAGATAGAGCCATATATCGAGTAATTTCTCCAACTCATTGCTACTTTCAAATGCGACATTAAATTCTAGTATCTAATCATTTCTTCAACAGCAAACACATGGCTCATTTGAAGGCAACATTTCATCAGAAAGCAAAGTCAAAAAAGTGGTTACAAGATGAGCACAATCGGACTTTTATTCCGTGGTTGCGTGATACTGTAAGTTACATGCAAATTAATGGGGGTATTTATAATTTATGAAGATTAATATATAATTCAACTTTTGCATTTTGCAATTTATAGGTTGCAAATGCAATTAACCATTCGACACATCAAATCTCTGAACAATTAAAGTGGTTGGCGCATGGACCTAGCACGCGAGTATTCAAGTATTCTGCATATTTAATTGCTGGGGTTACTTATCACACAAAAGAGCGTGATGACGTGCGGGTAGTGCAAAATTCTGGAGTAAGCTTAGTTGCAAAGACTATGCAACTTTCTAGCGCAAAGGATAGGAATCCAATTGTGTCAGACATGGTATTCTATGGCATTATTGATGAAATATGGGAGCTCGATTACCATCTCTATCGAATTCCAGTGTTTAAATGTAGTTGGGTTGATAATAATGGTGGTATTAAAGTAGATGAACATGGTTTCACATTAGTAAACCTCAAAAGGATAGGGTTTAAATCTGATTCATTCATCTTAGGTAGTCAAGCGAAACAAGTTTTTTACCTTGAAGACCCTGAAGATCCCACATGGTCTGTTGCACTTGCAACTCCTAGTAGAGACTACTTTGAAAATATTATTGGTGATAATTTGGAAGAAACTGCAACCAACTATCAATGTTTTTCCCGAGGGCTCCCAATAATGGATGTTGACGAATTAGATGACAATGAACCACCGTGCATGCGTGAAGATTGTGTGAACTTGGGTTGATGATGTTTTACCTTAGTGTGGAAATTATATTTAAATTTAAATCCTACGTTAATGTTTTGGTTTGTCTTTGTGTCACCTTGTGTTACTTTGGATTGGAATTATATTTTTTTCCCATAAATTTGCTATATCTTATGGGATTGCTTTATTTTATTTGTCACTCGATTATTTCATTTTGGTAGATGATCTTGCTTTATCTATTATCTCATTATCTGTAAATGATACTCTTTATCCCATAAATTTGATGATGGTTTACCACACCGCATCAAATCTGGTTTGTAAATGATAATCTTGCTTTATATGTCGAGATAATTTTGCAACACAATAATGAAATGCAGTTTGATCCTTTGTGATAGTATTTGCACCTCCAAATTTATCAACCCTTATAGGAGATTGTAAGAATTTCAACTTTGTGTTGCTTAGTTGTTATTTGTTTTTCTTAATATTTGCACATATTTTAGCAAGCTCATACGTGTGGCGCAACATGATTATATTCTGTTGAAAATAAACTTGCTTATTTGTATATGAGTTGTTCATGAACTTTTATATAATTAAGGATACTAAGCATGCCAATTGTAGATTATATTAATCTAAAGTGAATTTTTGTTGTCAACTCACACAAGACAGTTTAATATTTGTTGTTATCTCCATCGTAATTTATGATATTTACCTTATATTTGCAAAGTGCAGATTTTGTGATTAATAGGTTGTCAACTCTATGACAAAAATCAAAGCAAACGAGGAGGTACAAACCTCGAAAAGGGTAAGGAAAAATTGGCGTTGATTTATTAGGGACGAGGAAAATGTTGGCTGCACACAGGATTCCACTGCCACCCAATCAAACAAAATGAGTAGAGGTCCTACACATATGGACAGTATTTCAAGGCTAAGGAATAAGGGCATTATACTGAAAGTTGAATTCAATAATCTGGGATAGCCTATTGGGGAAAATGCAGTTAAAATGCAAAGTTCACTTGGCGGATTGTTCGAGAGAAAGTACCAATAACTTACAATACTTGGAAGCATGTTCCTATTGACATCAAGGAGTGTGTGGGAAGCCGTGAATGTAAATATAAATGACCATACTTTTATTCTTCAAATATAAACTAATACTTTTTTTTGTGTTTATTAACATTTGATGTTTATCCATTTTTTTATGGATTTGTAGTTGGCGTACAAGGTTGATGTTGCTTGGAAAAAGGGATGTTTGAGCTCGGCAAATGATAAGCGCCGCCAATGGAAAAACTATATTTATCCCAATTGCAAAACTCGGAGAAGTTGCATATGCCACCTCCGAGGATCAAATATTCCAGCAGACATATGGAGCAAGTTCGTGATAAGTCGTTTGTCTAATGAATTTAAAGTAAGATTTTTAAATCTCATGTCTCAAATAATTAACTCTTAATAGAATATTGTGATTGGTAATGCATTGTTGTCTTGTTTATTTTTTAAGGAACTAAGTGAGAAACAACAGGAAAGGAGAGCCCAAAACAAATACCCCCATCGACTTTCTCGCAAAGGATATGCACGCCAAGCTGAAGAAATAGTAAGTAATATTTAATTATCACTTACAATAAATTTGATACCTTAATGAAGAGGTATTTAAATAATATTGATTCATTTGTTATTGTTATTAGAAGGATGAATTATCTACTGATAATGAAATCAACCGAGCTATCCTTTGGAAGAAAGGCCGACTCAATAAAGAAGGGGAGTTTAATTGTTGCTGATCAACTGAAGGCAACAACCTCAAAAATTGTAAGTAAATGTTTTAGATTTTGGCTTGTTATGTTAATGGTTCCCATCCAAATATTAGTCAATATATGTTTTTGTGCATTGCAGGATGATGGTATCTTACAAAAGAGGGAGGGAAAGTTAATGCTTGGTGAACCAACACAAGACATTCTAACAGTTGCACTTGAATCTAAGGAACATGGTGGTTGTATAAGATTGAGCTTACGCTACTCCAAGTACATACTTTGGCTTGTCAAAATGGGGGTCTCACGTTCAAGTGTATTTAATGATCAACAAAATATGTTGTTGGAGCGACATAAAAAAATTTTAGAGCAGGAGGATCGGATAAACAAGTTAGAAGCAATGGTTTTCAAAAATGGCAAATGCGAGATTGAGAATGATGAGAAGGGAAGTTGTAGTGTGAAGTTTCCTCCAACCTTACAGGAAAATGAGTTTAACTATGATCATGGTCTATCAAATGAGATGAAAGCGCATGATATGATGAGTTTATTAGCAATGGCCGAGCCTTTACGGTATCTTTAATCTTTAATGATATCATTGAAATTGTCAATTTAAATACATTTATTTTTTATACAAGCATTATGTTTTGTCTTACAAGGGTCAATTAGTTGCATTGAGTGTGGAATCTGGCATCCATGTAGCTTTTGGTACAATTGTTAGTATTGGGGGAGATGATGAGCATCTTAATGGTGATCCAAGTAAGCATACGAACCATTGTTTCGTAATGGTTGATGAATCATTGGATGCAACCGCCCCTTTGCCAATTCCAACCCCTGTGTGTCAAAGCATTGGTGATGCTATCGGATCACATGTAGCTTGGCCCAGACACTTGATGCAAACACAAGATTCTTCGGTAAATGCTACAATCTATTTAAATTTAGCTATACAAGTGCCTAACAAGTATATGTTTTCATAAACTAGAAGGTCAAGGGGAAAAAACCTGACTGTGCCAAAAGGAAGCATCGATTGCAATCACCAAATGTGCAATCATTAACAGTGCGATCATCAAATATGCCTAGATCACTATGGTTGTTGTATTGTTATTGCAAGCGTGCTCTTCATGATCACCAGTCTATGAAATTTATGTTGGAGTATGATGTATTTGGTGGTAAGTTCAAAGCTAGTGTTTGCCTTTAAGACATCATTCCTTTCTGCAACTTGGCACCAATTTCATACAATTGCATAGTTGTGTACATATGGTACGTATATTGTTTTCATGTACTAACACTTTGACTATTGATTTATGAGTTTTATTTATCCTGGTCTTATGCATTTTGTTGTATGTTTAAATGGTAGGCATTTATATAAAAAGATGAAGGAGGAAAATAAGCTGGAGAGGTTTAGATTTGTGGATCCATATGTTGTTGGGTGTCACTTCACATTAGTTGATAAGAGGGCCCTTGGTTTGGCAGCTAGGTTGAATGGCACACCACCAAACCAGCTAGTTTTGGTTCCAGTTAACATAGGGTGTGTAAAATAGAGGCGGAATGCTAATTTTTTTACTTTGATAAACACTTGCTTAATTACATGCATTACTATTGTGTATATATGTAGTTTCCATTGGATTTTGACTGTCATCGATCCTCACAAAGAGGTTGTTTCATTGTTGGATCCTCTCAGTCAGCGTAATCGTGATGAGACTTGGAAGAATGTTGTGAAGATGTAAGTTTTAGTAGCAAAATATTGTCAATATTTATTATAATTTTTTATATATACTATATGCACTAAAAGTCTATAATCTTTTATGATTTTATGAAGGGCCTTGAAATTGTTCAAAACAGAGATTGGCAAGCACGGGAAGAAACATCCTTTGTGGGAAATAATCAAGGTATGTTTTACATCGTGGGAAGCTTATATAATTTGAATTATTTAGTGGCATTTATATAATCAAGTTATTTGTTATTTAGTGACATTTATATAATCAAGTTATTTGTTATTTAGTGACATTTATATAATCAAGTTATTTGTGAATTATTTAGTGACATTTTGATAATCTTCAGATATAACTCCGATCTATTCTGGAATTGGCTGAGGTGGGTATCAAATTAGTTCGAGTTAGATCTACAAATTCCTTATTTTTTGTTAAGCATAACCTAATCTGACCTCCTCCCCGACATTTTGCTTTGCCTTGATCTGCTTCTTGACTGTGGCTAAATTGACATTGTGGTCTGATCGGCCTACTTACTCTAATCTATTCTGGAGTGTTTTGCCAATCGACATTGTGTTCTGGAGCAAATTGACATTGTGCTCTGAATTGGCTGCGATGCTGATTCCTGGAGCAAAATTACAGTGTGCTCTGAATTGCCTGCGATACTGGTAGTACCCTTCTAATTTGCATTGCAATAATTTTCTCACTATCGCTCTTAATTGTTGCATTTTTTAAAATAGAATCCAGCTTGAAAATCATCATGTGATCAGGTGACTTTATGGCACAAGGAATTTCGGGAAAGATCATGTAAACTGTTTACATCCTGTATTCTCCTGCAAGAGGAAAAAAACAAATGATAAAAGTTATGTAGGACTATCATAAAAGTAAATTCTTATTACAAATTTATTATTACTTCAATGTAAGCAAAGGTTGTGTAGGCCTGTCATAACTTTTACTAAATCATTAAAAGAAATATGCAAATCTTCTTCTTTGCTCTAGATCTTGTCATTAGTTATTCTATTATACTCAGATAAATCTCACTTTGCTGCAGTGTTATGATAGCAAATGGCATCTAGTTCCTAAAGAGAATACCACTTTCAACCATGACAGTTTCATACTCAGAGTGTTTTAGGATTTACTAGAATAATGCATGGCTAGTGCTGATGTCAGGTATCAACCTATGCCAATGTACTGAAACAGAGTGCTGGATCTCAACCTATGCCATGGCTAGATGGTCTATGGCCTTCAAGCAACGTCACAAAATCTGACAACGGTTACCAGTGAAGCTCAAGGAGGAGTTAAATTCCAAAAGACTTTTACTCGTACTAGATGTTGCTCAAGGAATAACTACCAGCTTTTTTTGAACTCAAGTAGGGAAATTAAGGAGGTTATTAGATGTATAATTGAAAATAAAACAAATGCAACAATTGAAATTAATGACAATTTTTTTCCCTTATGCCAACTTTTTTTATGTCGTGTATAATTTATGTATCAAATTTTACTATCAGAATAACTACTATAATTTTTTTCCATCACAGGTTCCCCTTCAACCGGATGGAGCTTAATGCGGGTATTTTGTTTTACGATATATGAGAGAGATAATTGAAGGCACCGCATCCTTTGACAAGTCTTCCCTACGATCAATAGTAATATTAGATATATTTTTAAATTTTCTTATTGATACCATAGCGTTTAATTACATTTTCATTTTTTCACATGCACCAACAAATTCGTGATAGATGCAAAGGAAATTGATAAATCACGTTCGAGTGGGTCGATTGCATACAAGATCACATATCCGATGATTAGAGAGATTTAAGTGTACATACATCTTTTGGTTACATTCTATAAGTGTTTTGCTATGCAAATACTTTTTGGTGCATATGATGTGTAGTTGTTTCACACAGATTTTTAATATATATCTAAAAGTGATCATTTAAAATGTAATGTGACCTTGTACTTTACATTGCTACAAGTGCAGTGTATATATGTGTTTTCTATAATTCTTTTTGATGTTGTATGATTTATATTAAAAATGCAACACTATAAATCTACAACGGTTTATTATGTTATAGAGTAACTGTTGAATGATAACGTCAAAACCGCTGTCTACAGCAAAAAAAAGATTTAAGCGGTGAAAATGGTTTGGTCAAAGACAATTTTCTAATAGACAACGGTTTTCAAAAGAAAAGGATAGACTAGGACTATACCATAGAGTGAAATTTGAGATTCCAAACTATATAAATTAGTTTGTTGTATTTGTACTATTTTATGATTTTGTTTTTATTGCATTTCTAACTCTTGTAGATGAACATGAACACACACAAATGATGAACAACAACGAATCGCTATTCACTCCCCTTCAGTGACATCAACGAACCCAACATCAATCATATATTTCTTATCCAATCTACGGGTACATTACAAATAATATTCTTAAAATTATAATTTTAATCTCATGAATTACCTACTCTATTGGTATATGATGTCCTTTAAAAGTAGCAAGGTTTTTTATCTTACGGATTTGGTAAACTATGCAAGTAAGGGCAAACCTTTTGATATATTCTACCAAAATTTTCCCTAGAGCCTCCTTATGCATCCATTTGTAGGAACTTTTGAGAGCCATTATCCATCTTAAAATCCCCATCCACAACTTGATATATTCTCATATTTTATTGCAATAATCATAATTGAAGAATAGGTATGCATGGTTTTCCATATGACAGCTACATAAATTACATTGACCATCTAACTCCTAGTAATGAATTCAATTCTTTGTTAACAATCACCCCTTAGCACCTAACCAAAAGTATGAAGAAATACTTTGGGAGTGCATCACATTTCACTTGAATTTGACCTTTTGTATGAAGGCGTTCATATACTTGTTTGACACTAGAATTATTATGTTGTGCCCAAGTCTCTAACATTTTAGCAACTGTGTTTGCATTACGTATACTACAAAAAAAAGAAGGTGCATTTGGATCAAAATTTTAGAAGTGGTCAGAAAAGCAATTGTAAAAGGTGGATTTTTAGAAACGGTATTAATAACCGCTTCTAATTCCGCTTCAATTGGATGAATTTTAGAAGCGGTTATAGTATTGAATTTGTTGGGAACATTTAAAAGCGGTTGATTAAACGATTATATAAATGATTTTTAGGAGTGATTTAGAAAGTGATTGTAAAATTAAAACTTTTAGCAACGGTCAATAACCGCTCCTAGAACCGCTTCAATTGGGGTTTTTTTGACTATTTTACCGTTTCTATTGGGGACATTTAGAAGTAGTTTAATTGATTTTAGAAGCAGTAATAAACCGCTTCTAAAAGGCATATACGAGATTAATTAAAAAAAAAGGTGCATGCATATTTCAGATTATTTTCACAAAAAATCCTAGGTAGCAAGCTTGGATTAGAGGAGTGTACACATCTCAAATTATTTTCACAATTCCATCTCTCTGTTTCAACAACCTCTAACCACCCATCCAATTGATTGCACCTATTGTCATCCTTTCACTTGAAGCCTTTGATTTTGTTTGTGGAGGTAATTTCTTAGTTTAGTTTTCATTAGTTTTAAGTGTTCAATTAGGGTTTGCATCGGGATGGTAGATTTGTAAATTTTTCCAATGAATCTTTTTATTTATCTTTTTGTCTAAGTTATTTGTATTGTTTTTCAAATTTATTATTGTATTTTATGTATTACAGTTTGCCTATGATGCTAAGCTTCATTTTCATATTTTTTTCCTCTAAGTTGAATAATAACAATGATTTCTTGTAAGGCCATTGTGAAATCCTTCTGTTTATATATTTGAAATTTTATATTTAGGAATTGTATTTTGTGTTTGTTAAATTCTTTGAAATTGATACATGTTTATCTACGAAATTTATTTAATTTTGATAAATCTTACTTCAATGTGTAAACTTTTAAAAAGTATTTAATATGATCAAATCATACAAAAGGAATGGATAGCTTCCCCACATGGCAGTCTTGAGTATCTGATGGGAATTCTATATTTTTTACATTATTCATTTGGTGATGCAACTCAAGAAGTCACGAGACCATGCCCTTGTTGCAAATGCATAAACTCATTGAGTCATGATCGAGAGGAGTACATGAACATATGATGATAAATGGTATCTTACAAGATTATCTAGTCTGAAATTTTCATGGAGAAAATCTAATTGTACAAGATCATGATAACAAGAACTTCAAGATTTAGTGCAATAAGTTCCTAAAGTAACTAGCCATGAACCCATGGTTGGTGCAATCGGCCCAGGTCACGATTGACTAGACTTGAGTTTGACTCGAGTCGTGTTTTGATATTAGTGTTTTGATGTTTGACGATGAGTTGACCATTGTTTGACAATGGATTGGCAATATGGTTGACATGGGGTTGATCATATGATAGAGAAGTCCAAGTGAGACACTTAGCATGGAAAGGCTAAGCATGAGTCTTGGCAATGGTAAAATCCAAGTCTTGAGTACTTGGCATGGAAAGTCCAAGCATGAGTCTTGGCAAGGGAAAGTTCAAGCTTGAATCTTGGCAATTGGAAAGTCCAACATGGGTTGGCAAGGGAAGTCCAAGAGTTGATATTTGCGGCGTAAAGTCCAAGGGTGGAGTCTTGGCAACATAAGTCCAATGGTTGGTGGCGTAAAGTCCAAGCGTGTGTCTTGACAGCGTAAGATCAATGTACCTTGGCGATGTAGACACCGATAGCATGATAATAGCCGATGAAAGCGCCTGGAGGCTAGTGTATGGATGAACAAGTCATAGATAACTTGGAGGAATTTGCGTATGGATGAACAAGTCATGGATGACTTAGAGGGATTTGGTAGGCACGAGGTTAGCAGAGGTGGCTAGAAGGCTTAGGTCTAAGCTAAGGATGGTCTAGCAAGTATGAGGGCATCATACTTGGGTTAAATCTCATGGTTGAGATTTATCAGTCGACTGGTGAGAGTCGATCGACGTTCCACTGCGTCGCGAGGCTTGGCAGTTGACTGCTAGCTTTGGGCAGTCGACTACCGTGGAGGGCAATCGACTGTTAGTGTTGGTCACGAGCACAAAATGCTCGGTAGCTAACTGATCAGTAGGCTACAAGGTTGGCAGTCAATTGATGGTAATGGGCAGTCGCCTGTCAGTGTATCCGTTGGCTGGGATACCAATGTGGATTAGGTCGTTGTCTCACAACGGCTATAGGAGCAGTCGATTGGGGTCTTATGGAAGTCGACTAATGGGCGCAAAATCAGTTCGATGCAGATTATAAAAAGAGCTCGAGTTGGAGGATTTTGTAGAGATTTTGAAGAAGAATTGCTACTGCATTCTAGACCTTCTAGGGCAAACCAAAGCAAGCAACAAGCAAGAGTTGTAAAATGTTCTTTACTTGTATTTCGTTATTGTCTTTGTATTTGCTTGTATATTTGTTTATTACTGTTGTAATTGCTTGTACGAGGTTTCTCTACCTCCGATGTGTTGTCGAAAAGGAGTTTTAGTAGTAATGTGTGCATCACTAAAGCTCATTGAGCTCGCCCCGTGGAGTAGGAACCCTAAGGTTCCGAACCACATTATATCTTGTCTTGTGGATTATGCTTGCGTATTTGTATTTGTTTTTATATTGTATTTTTATATTCTGTTGCGTACTAACAATCGTAGACAAGCACGAACGAATTCCATCAAGCGAACGAATGCGCCATTCACCCCCCCCCCCTCTAGCGCTTATCAAAGTTCCTACAAGTGGTATCAGAGTGGGTCACTCTTCTACGGGCTAACCACCAAGAGAGCATTGCTAGAGGGTGAAGAAGAAGATGAAGGAGCCAAGTCTTAAATTGGGTCGCGACATCAACACACCTCTTCTATACAAAATTTTTGAAGCTAAGGGATTTGACTAATGGAGGATGTGGATGGAGAATTTCTTAATGATGGACATCGAGCAATGGTTTATCATACTAGACGGATTTGAACTTTCGAGGGGTCTAAAAGGAGGATATCTCAAGAAGAAGAGATGGACCCAAGACTAACTCCAAAAATCCGAAATTAATGACAAGGTAATCAATATGATAGTCGATTCAATACCTAATAATTTATTGTCTAGATTAAGTGAATTTCAAGATGCCAAGGAGATTTGGAGCAAATTGGCAAAGTATCATGAAAATCCATTACCAACTCATGAAGAAGAGGAGCCCGAGGAGGAGTGTTCATCCTCTCAAGCTTAAGAAGAAGCAAATACATCATCCTCACAAGAGCTTGAGGATTCAAAGGTTGAGAGAGTTTCAACATCCGAAGGAGAAGAGGTAGAAGAAGCCTCCACCTTTATGATTGAGGGGGAGGAGATTAGACCAATCTCAATGTCGGAGCAACAAGAGGAAGCCTCAACCTCCGAAAGAGATGAAGAACCAATTCCGACCACAACCACTCTAGATAACTCAAGCATTTCAATTAAAAATAAAAACCATATTGTATGCTTTGAGTGTAGGGAATAAGGACACTACAAGAGCAAGTGTCCGAAAAGAGTCAAGAAGACTCAACCAGCGTCAAAAAGTCAAGAAAAAGTCAAGGATGTTGGTGCCCCAACAATTAAAAGCAAGGAGCATGTAATTTGCTTCAAGTGCAATCAAAGGGGGCATTATAGGAGTCAATGCCCTAGGGGGAAGAAGAAGACCCAAGAAGGAGGATCACATGTAGGGGGAGCTCTAAAAGCAACCCCTAAGGTATATTTTAGTTATGCACCTACTAGTTTTCATGATAAAAATAAACATGTCAGGAGTAATCTTGCTATTGTTCATGAAAGGCATGCTAGAAATAATAAATTTTATTGTTTAGGTGCTAAGAGTTGTAATTTTAAAACTAAGGAGAAATTTGGTACTAATAACTCTAGAAAAATCCTACCTAGGGAAACTATAAGGAAGGTAGAGGAGCATTTAGGCATTAATCCTAAAAAGGATAGACATATGCCTAAAATGAAGAACCACACCCATAAAATAGATGAAAAATCAAAAATTGAGTAATTGGAGTTACAGAACCAAGTCTTAAGGTCAAGGCTTGAGAAACTTGAAAAGACCCTTGTAAGAATGACAAATTCAATTAAAGGGTCTATGAGTCAAAACCTAGGGTCTAGGAAGCAAGGTCCACCTAAGGGAAAGAGAAGTTTGGGTCACAAACCTAACCCAAGGAGACTTATCATAGAGTTTCATTCGATTATGGAATTCAACTTAGGTTTAGGAAAGCCAAGATTACCAGGGAAGTCATCCCTAAGGGTAACCAAGGTAAGTGCCTAGTGGCCAAGGTTTTCATGAAACCTAGGGAGGCCACTAAGAAGATTACAAGGGGAGTCACCCCTAGAGTTAACCTAGGCAAGACCACAATGACCAAGGCTTTTAAGCCTAGGAGGGTCATTAGGAAGGTATCAAGGGAGGTCATCCCTAAGGAATACCTAGTAAACCCAAGGAGCTCCAATAGGTTTTGGGTTCCTAGGAGCATGATCAATTCACGCTAAATGAGTTAGGATGTGTCAACCTTGATTAGATGGGTAGTTAACTCAACCATAGCAAAGTTGACACTTTAGGTCATTTCCAAGGTAATGGGATACTTTAGAAATAAGTATGAATTTGAATCCTAAAAGATTTTAGGATGTGCCAATATCTTTAAGAATTATTGAAAAATTGATCAAATTGGCATAATTAGGTTTAGAGGTCATAGTGTGTCATTTTGAGTTTTTAGCACACTTGGGAGATAAGTAGTAATATGACAAAATGGATTTAATCTTAACAAATGACAATTAATACTAAAACTTAGGTATTCGTATACCTTTACTTTTTATTTGTCATATCTTGTTTATCATTGTCATGTCATGACATCATATCTCTTTTAAATCATATAATATATCATGATAATGCTTAGGGTTAAGGTTTTATGTCATGTATATTTAGGTTCATATTTAATGTCATGACATTATGATTATTACATGCTTATTTATGCTATCATTTATGTTATGATCATTTATGCATTAATTAAAATTGATTTAAGGACAAATGACATGATTTGAAGTCCCGTGTATAAGGGAATTAAATAGAGTTGCCTAGAAAAATATATGAGACCCTAGATTAGGATGAATAGAATCCATATCTCATATCAAATTGATGTGTGTGTATTGATACACCCTAGACTCATGTGAGATGCTAGGAAATGAGTTAAGTTCAAGGTGCATAGTTTTTGCATCTAGATGAACTCAAACTCATCTTATACCATGGATGAATCATAAGGAAAGCTTATGTACAAGTCGTGTGCATTAAGCCCATAGATCATGGTTCAATATAAGGTTTTAAAAATATTTTAAAATCATTTTAGAAAACTTTGGTGTAGTCTATCTTTTGATAGAAGTCACCATTGAAGAAATTGATACAAAATAGGTCAAAAATATTGAAGTTATCAATGATTTTGAGTTTTGTATCAATCCCACTATTTTATGAGTATTTTATTTTTCAAATATTTTTCACCCATAATGATTGACTTAAGTATTATACATGTGAATTTTCATGATTTTTCTAGTTATGTATAATTACTTATGATTTTAGAAATTTCGATTTCTAAACCTAATTTCTGCACTTAGAAATCGATCATCATGGATGGCGATCATTGATGAATAACAAATGGTGATTTGAGTAAAGATTATTTAGCCTATGTTTTGTATGTTAGGCTACCCATCGCTTAACCTAGGATATGCTTTGGAAAGCATTATAAAGGGTGAAAATTCATTAGATATGGATTAGGAGAGTTATTTAGGGTGTGTATCAATTTTAAGGTGTGTGAAAGTTCAAGGTTGAACTTTTGCCCTTAATTTTGATGGTTTAGTGTTCCTATAGGCTTAGACCATCTCCAACCACAAACACCAAATATGGTGTAGTTTTGACACCAAAATGGTGTAATTTTAACACCAAATACTATTTTAACTCCAACCCACTCACACCATATCACACTAAAAAGGAATATTCATAAGAATATTCTATTTTTCTTATTCATAATATAATTATCAACATACATTTTAATTTATTAATATTTTTATATGATAATTATTATATTTAAAATTAATACTTCATTAATATTTGAGATATATTAAATTTTTTTAAATTTGGCCTCCAATTAATATATATATAAAATTATGATTTTCCATTTTAATTTTTATTATATAATTGTTCAAGTATAAATATAAAAGTGGAAATCAAGAATCTCAGAATCATGGGAATGTTTTCGATCAATTTCATAATTATTTTAGTGGAATGGGGGGTGATTTTCCCGAATATTAGTATAATAATGTTATTGAAGTAATTTTAAGTTTATGTGTGCTTTATTAGTATAGTTTGTATTTGTAATTGTTTGTCAGGTTTAGTGTTACTCATGTTTTTAAATTTTTATTAGTAATATTTTGATTTAGTGTTGTTATTATTTTTATTTTATATGTCAGTGTAATAACGATGTAATTTACATTTATGCATGTCAAAAATTTTAATTTTTTTTATTGTTTTTTATGAAATTAATGGTATAATTTATAAATGTAATTATAATTAAAATATATTAAATAAATTAAAAATAATTTTTTTAATAAATTAAATTTTTTAAAAATATTAATAATAAAATTAAAATATATTATTAAATATACTTAATTTAAATTTATAATAAATAATTAATATTATTATAAATAATATGGATAAAAAATAATTACAAATCAATTTTTATTTATGATATTTAATAATATAATATTTAATGATATATTATATTTAATTTTATTAATTATATAATATAATATAATAAAAAAACCCAACACCAAATATGGTGCTAGGAATAGTGCCACACCAAAGATGGTGTAGTACTATTCCTAACACCATTTTTGGTTTAAAAAATGGTGTATAGATTGGAGTGATTTGGTGTGATTTTAACATCAAATTTAGTGTTTTGGTGATGGGTTGGAGATGCTCTTAGGGATTCTCCAAGGACATTGTTGGTACAATGGTCAAGGGGAAGCAAGTCTTTAGGGGGAGGCTATCCATCATGGGATGATGAATGTATTCTTCCTCATGAGGGAGAGAAATTTGAGAATTTAGAGAAGTGAGGATTGTCTCTCTTTAGTGATATGTGACTTATCATTAGAAAGAGTGAAGGCATCCTAGATGTGTTTAGACTAAGGGGGAGATTGTAAGATCTCATTGAGATATGAAACATTGATATCCTTAGGGAGAGTCATTTTGATGTATGTCAAAAAGGGAGAGAATTTGTGGGAAAATTGAGTGAGAAGTTGAAATTCCCAATTTGGATAATTAGGAGGTTTGGATTGAGTTAGTGTTATAACTCAAAGGTGTTAGTTTTTCTCAAACATAAAAAAGGAGGAGATTATTGGTGCAATCGACCCATGTCACGATTGACCAAACTCGAGTTTGACTCGAGCCGTGTTTTGATGTTGGTGTTTTGATGTTTGATGATGAGTTGATCATTGTTTGACAATGGGTTGGCAATATGGTTGACATGGGATTGATCATATGATAGAGAAGTCCAAGTGAGACACTTGGCATGGAAAGGCCAAGCATGAGTCTTGGCAATGGTAAAATCTAAGTGGGACACTTGCATGGAAAGTTCAAACATGAGTTTTGGCAATGGTAAAATCTAAGTCTTGAGTACTTGGCACGGGAAATCCAAGCATGAGTTTTGACAAGGGAAAGTCCAAGTTTGAGTCATGGCAATTGGAAAGTCCAACATAGGTTGACAAGAAAAGTCCAAGGGTTGATATTGGTGGCGTAAAGTCCAAGAGTGGAGTCTTGGCAGTATAAGTCTAATGGTTGGCGGCGTAAAGTTCAAGCGTGTATCTTGGCAGCGTAAGACCAATGTACCTTGGCGATGTAGACACCGATAGTATGACTATAGTTGATGGAAGCACTTGGAGGCTAGCGTATGGATAAATAAGTCATGAATGACTTGGAGGGATCTGTGTATAGATGAACAAGTCATGGATAACTTGGAGGGATCCAGTAGGCGCGAGGCTAGCAAATGTGGCTAGAAGGCTTAGGTCTAGGTTAAGGATGGTCTAACAAGTATGAGGGCATCATGCTTGGGTTAAACCTCATGGTTGAAGTTTACCAGTCGACTGGGGTGATGTACCAGTCAATTGGTGGGAGTCGACTGACGTTCCACAGCGTCGCGAGGCTTGGCAGTTGACTGTCAGCTTTGGGCAGTCGCCTGTCAGCTTTGGGTAGTTGACTATCGTGGAGGGGAGTTGACTACTGGTGTTGGTTGCGAGCATAGAACGCTCAGTAGTCGACTAATCAGTCGGCTATAGGGTTGGTAGTCGACTGTCAGTGTATCCGTTGGTTGGGATGTCAACGTGGATTAGGTCATTGTTTCACAACGACTACAGGAGCAATCGACTGGGGTCTTATGACAGTCGACTGATGAGCGCGAAATCAGCTCAATGCAAGTTATAAAAGGAGCTCGAGTTGGAGGATTTTGCAGCGATTTTTAGGAGGATTTTGAATGAAAATTGCTACTGCATTCCAGACCTTCAAAAGCAAACCAAAGCAAACAACAAACAAGAGTTCAAAGCAATAGTTGTAAAGTGTTATTTACTTATATTTCATTATTATCTTTATATTTTGCTGGTATATTTATTTATTACTGTTGTAATTACTTGTGCGAGATTTCTCCACCTTCGACGTGTTGTCGAGAAGGAGTTTTAGTAGTGGTGTGTGGATCACTAGAGCTCGTTGAGCTCGCCCCATGGAGTAAGAACCCTAAAGTTCCGAACCACACTATATCTTATTTTGTGGATTGTGTTTATGTATTTGTATTTATTTTCATATTGTATTTTTATATTCCGTTGCGTACTAATAATCGTAGACAAACACGAATGAACTCCGTCAAACGAATGAACACACCATTCCCCCCTATTGTATAATGCATTTGGAATGCATGAAGGCTCTGCAAGTAATAAAAACTATAACATTCATGATCCAAAGGAGGAGGATTGGTACTGTGCTATTCGTCACGCACCAAGAGATACATAGAGCATTGCCAAATATTCTTGGTTGATCATCCTGTCTTCAACTGAAGGTTTAGAGATCAATTCAGCTTCTTTGAGTTTGTTTTTCATATCTTCTACTGATGTTAATTAACCAAATATTCTCTACATTCAATAATTGTTGAAAGTGATTCTTGATTCTATTTACTGAAAATAATAAATTATCAGCCACATTTGGATCAACGAGCATTAGCGTTTTATTTCTCATGGTAATTTAATCAAGGCCAAATTTTGTTTAATTTTTTTCCTGAAATTTTTTTTTCTTGCAACAAATTTATTATAATTATGATCGCTTTGTAAAAAGGGATAACTAAGCGAATTAATTTATCTTTATTTCTTTTCGGGTGTAGGTGTAGGTTTCTATCCCAGGATTTAGTCTACAGGATCAAGAATCTTTCGTAATTTACTTTCTTTCCAGAAAATTTTACAATCCCATTTTCCCACTTTACCACATTCATCTCCCTCTCGTTGCCTTAACTCACACCCCCATCACATTAATTAATCAACATTTTAACCTAAATCCATTTCCGCATTTCCACAGGTCGTCCCCTTTCTGCTCCGTCTCTTCGAGCAACAAATCTCCCGCACAAGAGGTAAGCAGGTGACGAACAGCCGCCGATGAGGCAGCCAACGACTGCTTGAGGCCGCCAACGAGGCAATGAGCGGCCGCTCGAGGGCACGGCCGAGGCAGCGAGCGATTGCTCATGGGGCGGCTGCTAACAAGGCAGTGAGCATCCACTGACGAGGCAATGAGTACCCGCTCGAGGGGCCGTCGGGGAGACAATGAGCGATCTCTGACGAGGCAGCGAGCGGCCGCTCGTGGGCCGACAAGTGACAAGGCGGCAAGTGGTTGCTCGTGGGGCGACCGCTGACGCGGCGACCAGCAGCCGCTTGTGGGTTGATCCATGATGAGGCAACAAGGGTCGGAGTTGAGGCAGCGAGCAGCCCGCAGCGATTGTTTCACCTCGTCAATAGTCGCTGCCTTGCATTGCAGCTGTCGTTTTTCATGATGGTGTTGGCTGCCTCTAGCAGTCGCTTCCCCAGGTTATTGTCGTATTGCTGTCGGGAGTCCTTCGATCAGTAAATTTCCATTCAGTGTTTCTGTTCCTATTATTGTTCTATTACCTGCAACTTGAGCAATGCAAATATGTTCTCGTTGGCAAGAATACAAGTCTCTATTTGTAGTACACAAGCTAATTTTCTTCACTCCTTTTTGTTATTGATTATTCATTAATCTTGATGCAATCTTATAGTGTTAACTTTATATTGGTATATTGTTATTGTTATTTATGTAACTGCTCTCTATATTGTTATTTTAAAGCAGCTTTTGAAAATGACAAACAAAAGGATGCGAAAGCTAATCAAAATAGCCAAAGACGATCTAGGAGAGAAGAATCAAGTAATAGAGGAGTTGATGATGAAAATGAATCACGAGACACAACATCTCATTTGTTGGTGCAATTGGACCAGGTCACGATTGACCAAGATTCGAGTTTGACTCGAGTGATGTTTCGACAAAAACATATGACAATGTAATTGTCATGGGAAAGTCCAAGTGGAACACTTGGCATTTGGTAAAGTCCAAGTCTTGAGTACTTGGCATGAAAAGTCCAAGTGGGACACTTGGCGTAAAAATCAGCATGGGTCTTGCGATGTAAAAAGTCCGGTCTTGCGATGTAAAGTCGACGTGGGTTGGCGAAAGTCGGCATGGTCTTGGCATGAAAAGTCCAACATGGGTTGCGAGAAAGTCAAGTCTTGAGTACTTGTAGAAGTCAGCGTGGGTCTTGCGAATGAGTCAAGCATGGGTCTTGGCATGGAAAGTCCAACATTGGTTGGCAAGGGAAAGTCCAAGCTTGAGTCTTGGCATTTGAGAAGTCCAAGGGTTTGATGTTGGCAGCGTAAAGTCCAAGCGGGAGTCTTGGCAGCATAAGACCAATCGTTGGCGGCGTAAAGTCCAAGCGGAGTCTTGGCGGCGTAAGTCCAATGTGCCGTGGCGGTGTGACACAGATTAGCAGCATGGAAGCACTCGGAGGCTAAGCGCTGATGGATGAACAAGTCATGGATGACTTGGAGGGATCCAGAGGCGTGAGGTGATGGAGGTGGCTAGAAGGCTTGGAGTTCTAAGGGTGAATGTATGGGGCACCGTACTTGGGTTAAAACCTCGTTCTTGAGGTTGGCGTCGGCCCGCATTATGGCCGGTTCGTGCCAGTAGTCGACTGAGTTCATTTGCGTTTAAATGGAGGCTCTGGCGATCAGCCTACTCGATGGAAGCGATCGAGCGATGTATCTGGCGATCGGCCAGTCGTGCGCATTGCCGATTCGTGTGACCGAATGCTCGTGGCCGTGGCGGTCGACTCTGGTAGGCGATCGGCGATGTTGGCGATCGCGAGATCCGTTAGAGTTTTTCCAAGCGTGGATCGGCCGTTGTCTCACGACAGCGATGGCATCGATCGGCGACTTATAGCGATCGGTGATGGCGGAAATCAGTCGCGCGGAAGGATAAAAGGAGCTCGACGGGAGGATTTTAGCGATGGTTTCTTGGCGTCTTTGGGGTGATTTGTTCTTTGCAAATCGTAGTCTCGAACCACTCTTGGCGACTAAAAGCAAGCAATCCAAAACATTTTGTAAAGTATTTTCTTTACTTGTATTGCATTATTCTTCATTTGCTTGTTGCTTTTAGATTATTATTTGTAATCTATTGTAAGAGGTTTCTCCGCCTCCGACTTGTGTCGAGAAGAAGGAGTATTTGTGATTAGTGATTGCGTTGGCATCGCTAGAGCTCGTTAGAGCTCAATCAGTGAAGTAGAAACCGTTTGATTCAACCACGATATATCTCGTGTTGTGTTTGTGTTCGTGATTGTTTGTATTTCGTTATTGCTTTCGTTTCTATATTCTATTAGCGAATGTAGACACGATCGTGATTGAATTTCATCTTCCTGCAGACACGTATTATTCACCCCCTCTGGCGGCGTCGAATCTCCAACTTGGTATCGAGCACAGGGCTCCTGACGCCGAGCTAAGGCAAAAGGCTAGAGGGTAAAGATGGAAATCGAGACAATTGGGATGGGATATCAACACCCGATTAGTATGCATACATGGGCGAGAAGGTTTGATTCTTGGAAGGCGAGAATCAAGTTTTGATGATGAGAGACCTTGAGGTGGTCGCGTTGATGGAAGGATTTGAATATCTAAGGGACGAAGGGAGGGTTTCTCGAGAAGAAGAAGTGGAGTGAGAGCGCTCGACAATTCGATAAAAACAAGAAGGTAATAAAATTCATTTTTGATTTAATTCTAATGACCTCTTGTGTAGTCTAGGACTATGTGGATGCGAGGAGCTATGGAGCGATTGGGCGAGCTCCACGTAAGTCTATCGTGTCGAAGAAGGACCATCACCTCTAAGCTCGAAGAAACATCCGAAGAGCTAGAGGATTGGAGGTTGATAGGAATCAACATCCGGATCGGAAAGAGGTAAGTGATGGAAGAAGAGGAGACCTCGCCTCAGGATGAAGGAGGAGATTAGCATCCTCGATCTAGGAGCAGCAAGAAGAACCATCTACATCCGGTAGAGAGGAAGAAGCTCAGAATCCACTCAGACCACCATGACCACCACTAGGTAACTCAGCGTGTCGATTAATAATAAAATGAATATTATATGCTTTGAGTGTAGGGAGAAAGGACACTTCTGAGTAAGTGTCCTAAGCGGGTTAAGAAGACTCCACAGTGCGAAAGTCAAGAGAGGCCGTGCCTCGATGAAAGAGCGAGGAGCAGTGATTTGCTTGAATCTGCTCTGGGTCATTCTAGTCGATGCAAGGGGAGAAGAAGGGAAGCGAAGGGAGGTAGTGGGGAGCTACTAAGGCTAATTTAACCTAAGGTATATCAATCGATAATGCTCTTTCTTTAGTTAATGAAAAAAGCATGCTAGAAATTTGATTCCTAGCAATTCACCATAAAAGCATGCTAGAGATAAATATTTTTGCTTAGGAGCCAAGAGGGTAAATTTTCAAGAAAGGAGAAATTTGGGACTAATGTCCTAGAAAAACTCTTCTAAGGAAAGCATTAGGAAAATAGAAAACCACTTAGGCATTAACCTAAGAAGGGTAGGCGTATACTAGAGAAAATGGTAATGCCAAAACTTAATCAAAATCAATTGAAGGCGATTAGAGGTTAAAAATCGGCCTTGAGGTCGAGGCTTGAAAATAGAAAAGACCTTAGAAATATCTGAAAACCAATTTAAAGGGTCAAATGATCAAAAGTCTAGTCCGAATCTCAAAGTCAACACTTAGACACAAGAGTCGAAAAGTCTAAAGGCGCAGGCTTGGGTCATGAAACCTAAGCCCGAGGTGACTTACCAGTGTTCCATTAGATTATGGAACAACTAGGTCTAGGAAGACCCAAGTCGATAGGAGGTTATCCCTAGAGTTGACGAAGGGTGTGCCTAGTGGCTGGGGTTCAGGAAACCTAGGGTGACTAAGAAGGTTGCGAGGAGTTACCCTAGAGTCGACCTAGGTAAGACCGAATGACCCGGGCCAAGCTGGGAGGGGTGGAAGGTATCTAGGAGGTTATCTAAGGAATACAATTAACCCTGGAGCTCAAATCGGTTTGGGTTCTAAGAGCGTGATTGATTCACGCTAGATAGGTTTAGTGTGTCGATCTTGATTGGATGGGTAGTTAACTCAATCACGGTAAAGGTGGCACTTTAGGATGTTTTGAGTTATGGTTACCTTGGAAATAGATTTGAATCAATATTTTAAAAGAATTTAGGATGTGCGATGCACTTTTGAATTTAAGAAAAATCGATTAAATTGACACAATTTAGGTTTAGAGTGTTAGTGTGCCATTTTTGGGTTGTTGGCACACTAGGAGATTAATGATAATATGGCAAATATATATCTAACTATATCGAATGGCAATTAATATTAAAATTTTGGTATTACTATACCTATATATTTTATATGTCGTATTTTGATTATGTATATATGTCGTGACATCGTCTATTTACATGATTTTATATGTCGTATTCGTATTTAGGATTAAGGATTAAATGTCGTGTGTTTTTAGATTTCGTATTATGCTTGACATCATGATTATGGCGTGTGTTTATCTATATAAATCTCTAATGCCATAATCACTCATGCATTTAAGATAATTTGATTGAAATTGATTTAAGAATGATAGCGTGACTTGAGTCATTTATAAGGGAATCAATAGAGTTGCCTTAGAAAAATGCATTAAACCTAGTTTTGGGAGAAATAAACCCACATCTCACATCCGATTGACGTATGTGTATTGATGCACCCTAGATACATGTGAGATCTAGGATATATGAGTTAAGTTGGTGCAGTAGTGTTTGCGTCTGATGAACTAAAACTCATCTAATTTTATTAGTGGATCGTTGGGAAAGCTTGTATGCAAGTCGTGTGCATAGAGCCAGGAATATGATCCAAAATAAGTTTTAAAAATATTTTAAAATCGTTTTGAAAAACCTTGGTGAAGTCTATCTTTTGATAGAATCACGTTGATGAAGTTGATCTGAAATAAGGCGAAACATTGAAAATTTCAATGGTTTTGAGTTTTTAATATCAAACTCATTATTATGGGTAAAATAATTTTCAAATATTTTTCACCCATTGTGTGTGTATAAGTATTATCGTATTATGAATTTTCACGATTTTTCAATTACGTATAATTATTTATGAATTTCAAAATTCATTTTCGATAATGAAAATCGAGATTTTCGGTTATCGATCGGCCTTACTGTGGCGATCGGTGATGTAATGATCGTGATTCTTGTCGAGTCATTGCCAGTCGATTTCGGGTTATGAGGTTTGTTTGGCAGTGTTCATTATGGAAAAGGTTTAATCACTCCTAACCTCAGGATATGCTTTAGAAAGCATTATAAAGGGTGAAAATTCATTGGATATGGATTAGGAGATGTGTTAGGTCAAAGTATCAAATTTAGGGTGAGTGAAAGTTACATGTTGAACTTAAAATCTTAATTTTGATGGTTTAGAGTTCTATTGGCTTAAGGGCTTCAGGGCATTGTTGGTCACGATAGTCGAGGAGCAAGCCTTTAGGGGAGTTATCCATCTTGGGATGATGGATGTGTTTTCTCCTTGGAGAGGAGAAGTTATTGGGAGAGTATCATCGATTGGGAAATTGATGGGTTTTGATACCCGATTTGGAAATTGGGAGAGATTATATGATTGCCTCTCTTGGTGATATGAGACTTATCACTAGGGCGATGGTAGCGTCTAGATATTTTTAGGTCAAAAAGGGAGATTGTAAGATCTCATGGAGTGAGACATTGACCTCCTTGGAGAGATAACCTTTTTGATGTTAGTCAAGGGAAGAATGTTTGGGGGAGAACATTTGGAGAGTGTTTACCGATTTTGGATAATTGGTAAGGGATTTGAGTTAGTGGTCTAGCTCGAATGATTTTGTTTCGTTTTGTCGACGATAAAGGGGAGATTGTTGATGCGATTGGGGTCGCGATTGACCGGGACTCGAGTTTACTCGGTGATGTTTTGATGTTTCGACAACGTATGTGATGTAATTGTAATGGGAAAGTCGAGTGGAACACTCGCGTTTAGTAAAGTCCAAGTCTTGAGTACTTGGCGTAGAAA
This sequence comes from Wurfbainia villosa, assembly GCA_025175895.1. Taxonomy (NCBI): domain Eukaryota; kingdom Viridiplantae; phylum Streptophyta; class Magnoliopsida; order Zingiberales; family Zingiberaceae; genus Wurfbainia; species Wurfbainia villosa. The sequence goes on from CM045988.1 coordinate 85,972,298, forward strand.
AGTCCGAAGTGGGACACTTAGCGCGTGAAAAAGTCAGCGTGGGTCTTGGCAATGTAAAAGTCAAGCGAGATCTTGGTAATGTAAAGTCCAAGGTTGGCGAGGAAAGTCCAAGCATGGTCTTGGCGTGAAAAATCAACGTAGGTTGGCGAGGAAAGTCCAAGTCTTGAGTACTTGGCAGAAGTCGGCGTGGGTCTTGCGAATGAAAGTCCGGCGTGGTCTGGCGAATGGAAAGTCAAGCATGTCTTGGCGTGGAAAGTCAGCGTAGGTTAGCGAGGAAAAGCTTAGTCTTGGCATTTGAGAAGTCGAGGTTTGATGTTGGCGCGTAAAGTCCAGCGGAGTCTTGGCGTAAGACCGATCGTTGGCGGCGTAAAGTCAGCGGAGTTTTGGCGGCGTAAGTCGATGTGCCTTGGCGGTAGACAGATTAGCGTACATGTGAAGCACCAGGAGGCTAACAGATGGATGGATGAGCAATGGATGACTTGGAGGATCCGGCGTGAGGTTGATGGAGGTGGCTAGAAGGCTTAGGTCTAGGCTAAGGGTGGTCTAGCAAGTATGGGGCACCGTATGCCAGGTTAAAACCTCATTCTTGAGGTTGGCGGTCGGCGCATTATGGCGGATTCGATTGCCGTAAATCAACAGTTACTTGCCGTTTAAGAAATTTGACTGCTCAGCGATCATTCTCTCGATGGAAGCGATCGGCGATGTATCTGACGATCGCCGAGTCGACGATCGATTGCGATTCGGATGACGCGAGAATGCTCCGTGGCCGTGGCGATCATTCTGCAGCGATCCTACTGCGATGTTGGCGATCGAGATCCGTTGGAGTTTTTCGGCGTGGATCGAGCCGTTGTCTCACGACAATGATGGCGATCGTGGTGACTTATGGCGATCGGTGATGGCGGAAATCCGTCGCGGAAGGATAAAAGGAGCTCGACGGGAGGATTTTTAGCAATGGTTTCTTGGCGTCTTTGGGGTGATTTGTTCTGAATCGAGTCTCGAACCACTCTTAAGACAGCAAGCAATCCAAAACATTTGTAAAGTGTTTTCTTTACTTGTATTGCATTATTCTTCATTGTATTTGCTTGTTGCTTTTAGATTATTATCTATTGTAAGAGGTTTCTCCGCCTCGACTTGTGTCGAGAAGGAGTATTTGTGATTAGTGATTGCATTGGCATCAGAGCTCGTTAGAGCTCAAGTGAGTAGGAACCGTTTGATTCGAACCGCTATATCTCGTGTTGTGTTTGTGTTCGTGATTGTTTGTATTTCGTTATTGCTTTCGTTTCTATATTCCGGCTATTATTGAAATTGTAGACACGATCGTGATTGAATTCATCTTCCTACGGACACATCTATTCACCCCCTCTGGCGGCGTCGAATCTCACCAATTGGTATCGAGCACAGGGCTCTTCTACTGATAACCGGGAGCTAAGGCAGGCTAGAGGTAAAGATGGAAATCGAGGACAATTAGGATGGGATATCAACACCCCGATTAGTATGCCTTACATGGGCGAGAAGGTTTTGATTCTTGGAAGGCGAGAATTGAAGTTTTGATGATGAGAGACCTTGAGGTGGTCGCGTTGATGGAAGGATTTGAATATCCTAAGGGACGAAGGGAGGGTTTCTCAAGAAGAAGAGTGGAGTGAGGCAACTCCAACAATTGATAAAACAAGAAGGTAATAAAATTCATTTTTGATTTAATTCCTAATGACCTCTTGTGTAGTCTAGGTGACTATGTGGATGCGAGGAGCTATGGGCGATTTGGCCAAGCTCCGCATGAAAGTCTATCATCGGTCCAAGAAGAAGGACCATCACCTCTAAAGCTCGAAGAAACATCCAAAGAGCTAGAGGATTGGAGGTTGATAGGGAATCAACATCGGATCGGAAGAGGTAAGTGATGGAAGAAGAGGAGACCTCACCTCTAGGATGAGGAGGAGATTAGGGCATCCTCGATCTAGGAGCAAAAAGAAGAACCATCTACATCCGGTGAGAGGAAGAGCAAGCTCAAGAATCCACTCCGACCACACAACCACCTAGGTAACTCAAGCGTGTCGATTAATAATAAAATGAATATTATATGCTTTGAGTGTAGGGAGAAAGGACACTACAAGGTAAGTGTCCTAAGCGGGTTAAGAAGACTCACAGTGCGAAAGTCAAGAGGCCGGTGCCTCGATGAAAGAGCAAGGAGCAGTGATTTGCTTCAATGCAACTAGGGTCATTCTGGAGTCGATGCCCGAAGGGGAGAAGAAGAAGGCGAAAGGAGCATCACAAGTAGGGAGCTACTAAGGCTAACCCTAAGGTATATCAAGTTAATAATGCTCTTTCTTTAGTTAATAGACAAAAGCATGCTAGAAATTTAATTCCCTAGCAATTTCACCATAAAAAGCATGCTTAGAGATAAATATTTTGCTTAGGAGCTAAGAGGGTAAATTTTAGAAAGGAGAAATTTGGGACTAATGTCCTAAAAAACTTCTAAGGAAAATTAGGAATAATAGAAAAACTAGGGAGACAATTGAAGGTGCAAGAGCACCTAGAGCCTAAATGGACTAGGCATATGCCTAGAAAATGCCCAAGATTTAAATCAAAATTCTAAAATTGGGCAATTAGAAAGGAAAATCAAGCCTTGAGGTCAAGGCTTGAAAAACTAGAAAAGACCCTTAAATATACAAAACCAATTTAAAGGGTCAAATGATCAAAGTCTAGGTCCAAAATCTCAAAGTCAACACTTAGGACCTAAGAGTCAAAAGTCAACTAAGGGCAAGCAAGGTTTGGGTCACAAACCTAAGCCTAAGGTGACTTACCATAGTGTTCCATTTAGATTATGGAACACTAACTAGGTCTAGGAAGACCAAGGTCAATAGGGAGTTATCCCTAGAGTTGACCAAAGGGTGTGCCTAGTGGCTGGGGTTTCTAGGAAACCTAGGGTGGCCACTAAGAAGGTTGCAAGGAGTTACCCTAGAGTCAACCTAGGTAAGACCCAAATGACCAAGGCTAACAAGCCTAGGAGGGTCGTTAGGAAGGTATCTAGGAGGTTATCCTAAGGAATACCTAATTAACCCTAGGAGCTCAAATCGGTTTGGGTTCCTAAGGCGTGATTGATTCACGCTAGATGGGTTAGGGTGTCAACCTTGATTGGATGGGTAGTTAACTCTCAACCATGGCTAAAGGTGGCACTTTAGGATGTTTTCAAGGTTATGGATACCTTGGAAATAGATTTGAATATATTCCTAAAGATTTTAGGATGTGCGATATTATTTTGAATTTGATAAAATGATCAAATTGGCACAATTTAGGTTTAGAGTGTTAGTGTGCCATTTTGGGTTGTTGGCACACTAGGAGATTAATGATAATATGGCAAAATATATCTAACTTATATCAAATGGCAATTAATATTAAAATTTAGGTATTACTATACCTATATATTTTATATGTCATGCTTTGATTGCCATATGTATGTCATGACATCATTATACTATTTCTATGATTTTATATGTCATGATCATGTTTTAGGATTAAGGATTAATGTCATGTGTTTTTAAAAGTTCATATTATGCCATGACATCATGATTATGAGCATGTGCTTATTTATATCATCTCTAAATGCCATAATCATTCATGCATTTAAGACAATTTGATTGAAATTGATTTAAGGACTATGGCATGACTTGGTGTCCTATTCATAAGGGAATCAAGTAGAGTTACCTTAGAAAAATACATGAAACCCTAGTTTAGGGAAAAGAAAACCCACAACTCACATCCAATTGACATGTATGTGTATTTATACACCCTAGATACATGTGAGATGCTAGGATATGAGTTGAGTTCAAGGTGCATAGTTTTTGCATCTAGATGGACTATAACTCATCTAATTTTATTTGGTGGATCATTGGGAAAGCTTGTGTACAAGTCATGTGCATAGAGCCCAAAGAATATGATCTAAGATAAGGTTTTGAAAACATTTTAAAATCATTTTGAAAAACCTTGGTGAAGTCTATCTTTTGATAGCAATCACCATTGATGAAGTTGATACTGAAATAGGGCATTGAAAATTTGATGGTTTTGAGTTTTTGTATCAAACTCACTATTTTATGGGTAAAATAATTTTCAAATATTTTTCACCCATTGTGTGTGTCATAAGTATTATCGTATGAATTTTCATGATTTTGAATTATTCGTATAATTATTTATGAATTTCAAAATTCATTCGATAGTGAAAATCGAGATTTTGATTATCGATCGGCCTGCAATGTGGCGATCGTGTGATATGTGATCGTGATTCTTGTCGAGTCATTGCCAGTCTGATTTCGGGTTAACAAGGTTTGTTTAGCCGTGTTGATATGGAAAAGGTTCTAATCCTCCTAACCTAGGATATGCTTTAGAAAGCATTATAAAGGGTGAAAATTCATTGGATATGGATTAGGAGATGTGTTAGGTCAAAGTATCAAATTTAGGGTGAGTGAAAGTTCTATGTTGAACTTAGAACCTTAATTTTGATGGTTTAGAGTTCTATTGGCTTAGGGGCTTCCCAAGGACATTGTTGGTGCAATGGTCGAGGGAAGCAAGCCTTTAGGGGAGTTATCCATCTTGGGATGATGGATGTGTTTTCTCCTTGAGAGGAGAAGTTATTGGGAGAGTATCATCAATTGGGAAAATTGATGGGTTTTGATACCCAATTTGGAAATTGGGAGAGATTATAGGATTGCCTCTCTTGAGTGATATGTGACTTATCACTAGGGCGATGGTAGGCATCCTAGATATTTTTAGGTCGAGGGGAGATTGTAAGATCTCGTTGGGACATGAGACATTGACCTCCTTGGAGATAACCTTTTTGATGTTAGTCAAAGGGGAGAATGTTTGGGGAGAACATTTGGAGAGTGTTTACCAATTTGGGATAATTGGTAAGGGATTTGAGTTAGTGGTCTAACTCGAATGATTTGTTTAGTTTTTGTCGAACATCAAATGGGGAGATTGTTGGTGCAATCGGCCAGTCATGATTGACGGGACTCGAGTTTGACTCAGTGATGTTTTGATGTTTAACAAAACATATAATGTAATTGTCATGGGAAAGTCAAGTGGAACACTTGGCATTTAGTAAAGTCAAGTCTTGAGTACTTGGCATGAAAAGTCAAGTGGGACACTTGGCGACAAGCATGGGTCTTGGTTGATGTAAAAGTCAAGCATGGGTCTTGGCGATGTAAAGTCAAGCATGGGTTGGCAGGAAAGTCAAGTCATGGTCTTGGCATGAAAAGTCAAGCATGGGTTGGCGAGAAAGTCAAGTCTTGAGTACTTGGCATGAGAAAGTCAAGCATGGGTCTTGGCGAATGAAAGTCAAGCATGGGTCTTGGCATGGAAAAGTCAATGGGTTGGGAAAGTCAAGCATGGGTCTTGGCGCATTTGAAGTCGAGGTTTGATATTGGCGGCGTAAAGTCAAGCGGAGTCTTGGCGACATAAGACCAATGGTTGGCGGCGTAAAAAGTATGTGCCTTGGCGGTGTAGACATTAGCATGACAGAAGCACTGGAGGCTAAGCGCGATGGATGAACAAGTCATGGATGACTTGGAGGATCGAGGCGTGAGGCTGATGGAGGTGGCTAGAAGGCTTAGGTCTAGGCTAAGGGTGGTCTAGCAAGTATGGGGGCACCATACTTGGGTTAAAACCTCATCTTGAGGTTGGCGATCGGCCCGGCATTATGGCGGTTCATTGCCGTAAGTCGACGACAGTTATTTGCCGTTTAAAGGCTGGGGCTCTGGCGGTCGGCCCCCTTTCGTGGAAGCGGTCGAAGCACAGACGTTCGTGAGCCGATCGGGCGGGCCGACCACGCTTACCGGGCAATGATCGCAATGTTGGCAAATGATCGCCAAGAGATCCGCTGAGTTTTTCCAACAGGATCGAGCCGTTGTCTCACGACAACAGTGGCATCAGTCGACTGGTGACTTATGGCGCGAATGACCGATGGGCGGAAATCCGTGTCGCACGAAGGATAAAAGGAGCTCGACGGAGGATTTCGCAATGGTTTCTGATAAAAGGAGCTTGACGGGAGGATTTTCGCAATGGTTTCTTGGCGTCTTTGGGGCGATTCAGAATCGCAAAATCGTAGTCTCCAAGACCACTCTTCAAGCAACCAAAAGCAAGCAATCCAAAGCATTTGTAAAGTGTTTTCTTTACTTGTATTGCATTATTCTTCATTGTATTTGCTTGTTGCTTTTAGATTATTATTGTAATCTATTGTAAGAGGTTTCTCCACCTCTGACTTGTGTCGAGAAGGAGTATTTGTGATTAGTGATTGCATTGGCATCGCTAGAGCTCGTTAGAGCTCAATCCGTGGAGTAGGAACCGTTTCGGTTCCGAACCACGTTATATCTCGTGTTGTGTTTGTGTTCGTGATTGTTTGTATTTCGTTATTGCTTTCATTTCTATATTCCGCTGCGCTAACGAAATTGTAGACACGATCACGATTGAATTCCATCTTCCTACGGGCACATCGCTATTCACCCCCCTCTAGCGGCGTCAAATCTCCAACATCATTCACCATTGGAGATACAAAATGAGGAGGTTAACGAGGAAGGTGATTTTTTTTTTTTTTTGGATATGAACAATGACCAAATATACACATCAAACGAGGAAGAGGAAGACCAAAAAAGACTTGGTTAGCAACAATAAAACAAGATAAAATTTATTTAAATATAGATGATGATATAGTAGGGGATAGAGTCCAATGGCGTAGAAGGATCCATATAGTCGACCCCACCTAGTGGGATAAGGCTTTGTTGTTGTTGTTGTTGTTGTTGGATATGAACAATGAATTATTTTTGAAATATCAAGTGAAAATTACATTTTTTAGATGAAAATGAGGTTATGTCTTCACCCCAAGCTCAACAAAGGAGACGTGACAAAACTATTATGAGAGATATTCATGCATTACATCCCGATCATGTGCTAGTAGTGAAATTCAATGAAAGGGGACAATCTTACGGTGATCTACAACCGACGCTTGCAAATTTTATTGGGACTATTGCACGGAATGGACATGTGTTACCCCTAAACTTTTTAGAATGGAGAAAAATACTAACAAATTGCTTGAATGATGCACGGAAAATTGTTATTGTAAGTTGACAAGTGTTTAATTTCAATTTTGCATTTCAAAGCATGAACATATTTCATTTTATGTTTATAGGCATGTTTTTATATTCCCAATCGCTATAGAAGAGTTATAATGCAAATGATGGGGGCCGCGTGGAGACGGTGGATGACTGAAGTGAAAGCTACTTCTTATGATTCAAATACTCCACTAGAAAAGCTTGTCGAAATACGACCCATTCCGCATGGGTTGACACCTCAAACTTGGGAAGTTTTGTGTAACTATTGGAAGTCTACTGAGGTACAACTAGTATTAATTATTTTCGACATATGTTTATAGATGTTGTCATTTCATTATAAATTTTTTTGCACAGAACTTCAAGGATCAATAGAGAAAATGCAAACAAAAAGAAAGGGACCCATGCACAAAAACACACTAGTATTCCATCATTGGAATATAAGTTTGTAAGAATCAAAATTATTTATTTCCTTCCTTACAGTTAATTTCTCATTGCTCATTTACCGTTTTACACTTTAATGTTCTTATCCTTGAAGTTCTAAGGTTTTATGGGAATCTAGATATTAATTGCAAGCAATATAATGTATACAGTTAGCTTTTGATGGAATATGTAAATAATTAGTGTTAAAGAATTTATGTTGTTAATTTTTGGTGTTAAATGTGAATTTTTTTATCCTTTTAGTCTCAAGAGAATGGCAGAAAATCGAGTCATATTGAAATACAACAATTAAGTTGAAGAAGTAGAAAGAAAGTAGGTGTCTCTGTTGATGATGAGGCAATACGAGTTGAGGTAACAATAATATGCTTCACTTTTTAAGTTGACTTTTAAATATTTTTTTCATTCTATTAACAATTTATTTTCTTGTTAGAATTTACTTAAAGAGGTTGTGGATCGTCACCTCCAAGATAAATCTGAAGGAACACAACCGATATAAGTCCATGAGGAGGCATTTCGATAACAATTTACTTATAATTTAATTTCTTATGGTTCAACTTTAATTATATTCTTTATATAGTGAGGTTTTTAGAATCAAGCATTCTAGTCGGGTTCGATGTTTAGGAGCTGGTGCGTTGCTTAGCCAAGTGTTCCCAGAGCAATGTAAACACAACTCAATGTACTGACAAGATTATCACTCTAATATAGATTCGATAGAGAAATTTAGGAAAAATGGAAGAGAAAATTAAAGATATGGAGTTACGAGAAGCACAGCAACAGATAGAAATAGAGCAGATGAGAAGATAGATGCAAGAAAATGAACAAGTCCAAAATTTTGCACGAGTGATGCTAAGCATGATGTCTGGAAATGATGGGGGCTCTCATGGACCTGAATTTTTACCGATACACGTAATAATATTTCTCACATAAAAAATAATTATTTAAAATTATTCGTATAATTAAGTTACTAATAGTAAATTTATTTATTTTTGTAGATGACATCTATGTTTGCAAATATTGTGCAGCAACAAGGTCCATCAATTATGGAAGAAAATAGGTATAGATCCCCTCCCTACCATCATAACCATCTAATAACTAGAGAGACTTTCAAATGCAATCGATAAGGTTAGTTTTTAAGTACAACTGATTTTGTTTGGCAATTTTTTATGAATTATATTTATGGTAATATTTTTTTAAGTTGCAAGCAAATAATGACAGGAATAATAGCTACCATACATTCACACCAATTATCTAAATGAATGCCTTTTTAGGTGAAAATGACATGGAAATTTATGTTGGGGATTACTGGCCCTCTATAAATGGTTCTTTAGGTACATGCAAAACCAAGTTATATCACACATATCCATTGTCATTGTTAGTTTGAATGAGCTACATACAATCAATCTAAACGAAGGACTAAACCTGGGAGTTGTGTAACTCATTCAGTGATCTCAAAGGGCTTCAAGCAGATTCCAAGGAAAACAACTAGATCTCGACGAAAAAAAACATATGATAGAAAACTTCATGATATTCTAGGTGGTTGTTTATGGAACAAAAGGTTAACTCAATCTAGGAAAACATAAAGAGAAAACACCTATAACACGTAGCAACTTAAACTGTAGTTGATTTTAACAAGGAACCAATGCAACAAGTGCAAACATTCATAATATTAATTCTTGTTGAATCCTTCTTGATGCAACGAGTGCAAACATTCTTGATGATATTCCCTTAATACATGTGATCTGTTTTTGGCTAGCATTGCACTCATTTTCTTTACCTTGCACTCTTGTCATAATGGAAATTTACTTCTTTTAAATAGCTTAAATGTTGAATATCATGGTAGAAATATAACAAACAAGAATAGAACTAGAGAAAAAAAAGGAGAGATTTCCATATTAGCCACGTGTCCTGTTATTGTGGGCATATGCTCAAATATTAAATATGGTGTTTAGGGCATTGGCTCAAATTGTTTTAGTGAGGCTTTTAGCCCAATTCATCTGGATGCATGACGATATAATAGATTGATTGATGGGTTTAAAAGGTGAAAATTAACAAGAATGATAGATATTGTGATTTTAATTGAAAATGTTGATCCAATTGATGCATATTTAAGCATGTTTTATTGAAATCAACTCAGCATATTTGTACACACTTTTTTTTTTTTGTCGACCACCAAATTCACAGCACAGCTGGAGTTGAGGTGTGAGCTTTATGTCAACTTCATGTAGAGCTCAGATTTTCAAGAAATTTTTCTCTACAGAGTTCTAAAGTTCTGTTTTTTGTCTTCATTTTATTGTTGGGCAAGATTTATCATTCATGTCTATTTTTTCACTATTGTTATGGTGGTGGATATTTGTCCATGGTGTTGATTTTTTATGTCGACTTATTCCTGGTTAATTTGTGCTTCAATTCTTATGTGTATTTTATATTTATCAGAGATGTGTTGTTTTCGTTGAGAAATTGTTGTGGAATATAAGTGTTCTTCCCTTGTATGAGAAAGAAGAACCCTTAACTGCAATTTCTTAACATTATCATTGCTAAAAAGAGGACTGTCACCTACGATTTGCAATGTATTGGTGGTAAGGGACTGAGATTTTAACCTTTATAACTTCCCGTATAATTTGCAATGCACTGGTGGCAGCTTAATCCTCCCAACGTTCCATACTTTGAAGAAGTTTGGGAAGACCAGCTTAGCTGGCTCTCTTTATGTGATAAGGAAACAACAAATCGTCTTATTTTTCTATACAACCGACAGATTATATAGTTCATTTTCTAAGAGTCCAAAATAGAATTTTCTGATATAGATTGGTGAAGAAACGTAGAAAATTTTTAACATCAAAATGTTGTTGCCCTTGTGCTAAGTAGACATTACTGTCGCATACCTCAAGGAAGTAAACACTGGCTGAATCCTTTGGAAAACTTCAACCACAGAACCCACTGCATTAATCTGCAGAATGATAACTAAGGTCAACATTGAAAAATGCTCAAATAAATGAAAATTTTAGTTACATTACGGAAAACAGAAATTTACATATTGATTATGGTCGAGTTTATTTATTTGGAGGTCATCCTGTATGAACCAAAATATTAAGGCACACTAAAACAGTCTATTCCTGTGACTATTTTTTTTTTCTCACCTAGATTAATCTGGATCGTTAATTGTTGTCATTGTGGATTTTCTTTCAGCAACTGTGCTTTTATTGTCCATATCTAATGCATTTGAATGTTAATATTTTTTTTTAGATGTACATGTTCTTTTATAAACATCGATAATTGATATTTATATCGATGAATTTATGATCTTATCATATGGTAAAATATTGATCACTGCATCTGGATAGTTGAAGACATTAATTGTTCTGATAACAAGAAACTATGAGCACATTCAATATCATAATTTCTATCGTGGACAATGCTAGACTATCATATCTAAGTGCAATAGTTTGGATAACTTCAAATGGACTACTTTTATTTTTTTTTTTATAGAGAAAATTTGTTATTGAAGGTTATATATGTTTTGGGAATGGAAGAAGAAATTATATTGATGGTGTATTATGGAGTAAATGTAAATATTTTGGAATGAAATATGAATATTATGTCTTAATTTAATAATCCAATAAATTAATTTTGTGAATTAAATATTGAATTGATTTAATTTGATATTATATTTGATTTTGGAAATCTACAAGTATAATATATAAGGATAGTTTTTAAGCGGGGATAATAAGAGCGGTTTTTAGTCACTCCTATAATTTGAAAAAAATTAATAAGACATTTATAGAAGCGGTTACCACCGCTGCTGAGATTCCCACTCATTAATAACCACTTCTAATACTTGTATTTGCAATTGGATAAAAAACTGCTCTAGAAGTATAACTTTGTGATCCGGTTAATAATCATTTCTGTAGTCTACATTCATGTGTGAGCGTGAGTGCTTCTAAAATGTGTCTTTCTAAATCGGTCTTAAACCGCTTCTAAAGGTATCAATCAGAAAAATCACTTATTAGAAAAATCATTGTTGTTGAGCTTAACATCGCTAGTATCTGGAGCGATTTTAAAACCACTTCAATATATTTGGAAGCGGTCGAGAAATAATGCAAAATGGCTATTAAAATCGTTTCTAAAATCATTATTTTTTGTAGTATACCGGTCTTGTTTAGGAGCTAATTTCTTATTTGGACAACTTATTTTCATCAATAATGAATTTTAGGTGGTGTTTAGTTGGAGGGTTTGGAATGAGAGAATGAGAATAAGAATTATATATAGTGTTTGATTAATGGGTTTGTGATTGAAATTTTAGAATGATTTCTAAATATTTGGGAATCAATGAAACATGATCTAAACGGTGAGTTTGGGAATGAGAATGGAAATGATAATCGATCGTCGGTGGTCGTCACTCGTTTCTCGTCCGACAGTCGTCGATCATCGATGGTCAACGGTCGACGATTGGCGTCGACGAGCAATGGGTGGTGGGTGGTGGGCGACGGTCGATGATCGATTGACGATCAACGTCCGATGGGCGATCGGTGGTCGACGATCGCAGACGGTCGACGGTCGACGATCGACGATCGTCAATAGTCGTTGGTCATCGGCATCGGTGTCGATCGGTGGTGGACAGTCGGCGACCACTGACAACGACAACGACATCGACGTCGTCTCCGTCTTCATTCTCAACTTATAAATCAAACAATATTATTGAAATGATTAAACTCATTCTCATTTTTATTCTCACACTCAAATTAAAAGTCACCTCATTTCTTTGGTTTATAGTTCTAAATAAATCTTTGGTGGAGATAGACTTGTATTCATCAAATTCACAACAAATACTCTTTGCAATGAATATTCCACAACACCTTACTATACTTTCAACTTCCGAGGTCACTCAAACCTAAACCTCCCTTTTCTTTAGACAAATATATCTCCCGCCATACCATTGGAAGTTTTTTAGAACCCCAAATGAAAATTATGTATAATCTCATAATCTTGGCTGTTATTTTTGTTGGAATCCTAAAAATATATAGCTAACAACACTTCATACCTTGGATAATAGACCGGATCAATTTTATTTTAGTTGCATAGAATAATATCTTATGAGTCCAAAGCTATGATATTTTGTTCAATTTTGGCCACTAAAAGTGTATAATGGTCACTCTTAATTTTGTTACTGCCAAAGGCACTCCCATATAGTGAAATAACATTTGCCCTCTGGATATATCAACTATCTATTTTATTATCTCTATTTCTGATCCAAAATATACATAAACCAACTAATATATATAACATCTCCCAGAAGCTGCACTAAATAACATCTCCTTGGGAAAGCAATAATAAGTCATCTATAATTGTCAAATGGGTAATTAAGTAGGATGCTATCACATTGTGAACGAAAATTGAACTTTGAATTGGTGATAAAGGTCATCAATAATCTATACAAGTACTTCAAAAATATGACAAAAAGCTAGGAAGAGAAGGGATATCCATGTCGTCTTTAATCAGTGATGATGAAGAAAGATAAATCGAGAGAGATATTATGTCTTTTGACTTGATGATCGAAGCGTGAAGAGTTTCTGAATTCAGATGAGGATTCTAGATCTCACGTCGAGATTTAACTTCCTATCCATCTATAGCAGTATCTGTATTGCCTTAGCTATCGGACCGTCTCGAAGGGACAATATCATATCCACATCTTGAAAATATTTACAAGTACCGTCATTCATTTAATTGAGTACGAGACACTAGTAACATATTGAATCATTCATATCCCACAAATCTAGTGTCAAAATAAATGCCAATAAGAATAATATGCATTTTTAAAATCCATTTTATTTGTATATCTCGACAACACTCTCTTACGATTGCATCCCCTTAACAATTTCTGTGCTAAGTTAATATTCTATGTGATATTTCTTCCGCTGATAAATGCAAATGCAAAGTCAATAATATCATCCAAAATATGAGCAATACATCATACTAGAATTTGGAATATCACCTTATAAAAAGGCATTGCAATGAGTGAGTTGATTTTGGGGCGAGAACAAATATTAAATTTAATTATTATTTCGGGACATCCTCTCCCATAACATCCCATCATGGCTAATTAAGGTACATTTTAAAGGTATTGCTAAGTTGTAATACAAGTTTTATTAAATTATATATTAAATGCTATTAACTTATATCACATGCCCTATTAAATTTTAACGTATACGCAATAAAATTACATTTTTTTATGATATAAATTTAGATGCTATAAATATTGTAAATTATTTGTCATCAACTCTAAATCTACTTTAAAGTTAACATATAAATCTACTTTAATATATATAGTAAATTAAATAAGATCTCCAAATCTTAATTACAATGTTAATATGAATTTTCACAATTTGGATATTTTGACTTCGTTAACCATTAGATAAATGGTATTGGCAAACTGAATGAAAAACCAAAGACAAGAGCATCAGGATCAAGCACACAAGAGTTATCTATATTCAATATTTATGACTAAGGCTAAATGAACTAAATGTTTATGATAATTAACATTTTACATTCGACTTTATAAAACTCTGTTTATCTTCATTCAATAGATATAAAATTAATTAAATAAATAAACTTTAAAAATATATTAAACTAAATGAATATATTTGAATTCATATGTATTTAACTCATTAATATTTACAAACAAAGATTAGAAATATAAAAGATTCTCATAAATTATATTTATGACAAAACTTATGAACCGAGTTCATCAATAAAACTTTATAAATAAATAACGAAGCTTTCGACAACTATATTATAAATAATCAAACAAACTTGAATTTAAAATTTAATAACATTTAAACAAATCAACAACCATTTTAATAACTTAGCTTATTTTAGGTTTGACTTGATTTATTAGCTCAGTTAGCTTTTTTTCAAACAAATTTAAATAACACAAAGTAGCTCAATTTGTCTCTTTTATAATATATCTATGATAATTTTCCATTTATGTTGCTAAAAATAGTAATTAATCCATTTATAGGTTAGTATATTGCATTTTTTCAATTTTTATTATTAGTCGTTTTAAATGAATACATATCCTAAATGCAATTTTTGGTTCAGAAAAATATTGGGCATGAGCGTATATCATAGAGTCATAAACTGCAAAAAACCATTGAGTAACTAGCTATTAACAATGGACAATTCTATCCATTTCTTGTTGGTCATGTCTAGTGGCATATTTTTTTTTTCCTCCGAGACTAAAGATAACTTATGAATTTATCATAATTCTACAAAAATTAACTTTTATTAAATGTGTGAAAATTCTGATAAATTTGGTATGACATTTATTTATTTTATCTTTTGCTAATTTGTTAGTTGTCCTTGAGTTTTTTTTTTATATTAGATAGATCATCTCTTTGCTATTCATTTATTAAATAAGTTAAGAATAATTCGGAGTATAATTTATACATATTAAAAAATTGACCTTTAGAATGTTCGTTTCAATTGAAATTATGATTTTCTTAATTATTTCTGTAAATATTTTATTACATACTCACTAAACGATATTACTAGTTACTGTAGTTGATAATATATTAAGCCATCGTGGCATCAACTTATCTAATTGATAATTTGCATCGCCACTCTAATCAATTATGTCCTTTTTTTTTTCTCTCGGGATGACCGTTGATTAGAACAACATAGATGTTGTTATAAATGAACATGAATCGATTTTCGATATAAAATTTAAATTTTTTTTATTATTTTCACCAATAAATCAAGGGACATAATTTTATATGATATATCTTTTTTTATTATCATCGAGAAATCGATGATGAAGAACGAATATTATGGCCAACATAATTATCTACAAATTATGCCATTTTTAGAAAATTATAGTAAATAAACCCTTCACGAACGTAACCCTTATAGAAACCTATATAAAAAATTTCATTTGGTGCAGTTATAAAATATAAAATAATTAATTTAAAGATGATGTAGATTGTAATTAAGTCGGATAACTTGACAAAATGAGTTGTCAGAGATAATAAATTTGTTACAAATTCAATAAGCATGCAGTATTTTTATTGGTTTTGTGAGTTCCCCAGCGAAGTTAAGGAAGTTTTAGGTAGAAAGAAAATTTTTTATTTTTTATTTTTTTTAGAAAATAGAAAATGATTTTTTAGTATTTTTTAATTTTTTAGAAAAATATTTTTTTATTTTTTTAAAAACGAAAATGAAAATAGAAATGATTTTCTGGAGTTTTCTAATTTTCTAAAAAACAGATATAGAAAATTACGATTTCTTATTTTCTCATAAAATTTTCTTTCTATCAAATGCCCCTAATTTATGTTTAGTCGATCACTGATAAATGTGCGAATTCATAGTGGTTTTATGCAAAAATAAATTTCCGTGTATGTTTTGGCGGGGAAGGCCCATGAATTTAGAATCCTAATTGGCCGCTATATAAATAAATCTTGATTTCCTTTCCCCCTCAGTGGCCCCTCTCCATTTCGATTATTCTTTCCCTCCTTTGCCCTAGTCGATCGCCTTCTCTCCCTTCTCCGCTGCTGCGGTTCCATCCCTGAGGTTTCGGCCAATGGAAGAAGGCTTCGAGGGCGATGTCCTCCCACCAGATCAGTGTTCCTCTCCCCTCCCCAAGCACAAGCTCCGGCGCCTCAAGAAAGTATCCCTTTTCGCCCCTCGCAGTCCCCCTACTTATCCTGATCCCACTTCATCACCGGAAGTACCCCTGGAGGCTCTGGAAACTACTGCGACGCTGGATTTTGAGAAGCCGGTCCTCGAATCAGATGGAATCGGGACGGAGACAGACCCGGAACTCGAGTTCGACCCCTTGTTCCCGGATCTGGATCAACTGCAGGCGAAAAATACAGATATTGGAAGAGAAGGAGAAGAGTTTTTCCGGGGAAGGGACAGTGGTTGCGCTGCGGCGGACGAGATAAATGATGGAATCGAGAATGTAAAATCTGCGAAGAAAAAATTGATTTTGGAGGAAGAAGGTGAGGATACGAAGAAGAAGAATAAAAAGCGAAAATCCAGCGAGAAACCCAAAGAATCATTGCGGGAGAAGAGAAAACTTGAAAAGGTAGGATAGTTAATGTAATCCACACTTCAAATGTATGATACATGGTTGATTTATTTTTATTTATCATGACTGCCAGGAGCGACAGGCCCACTTGCTTCAAATTCACGCTGAATCACAACGGTTGCTCCGCGGTGTGCATCACATAACTGTTATTATTAGTTTTCGTTTCCTTTTCCTTTTGGTCTTGTCTCCTAGTTTTGTCCCGTTTCATGACTATTTTGTCTTGTCATCTGCTTCCACAAATGAAACACCATGGCAGAAACCAAAGATGCTTCCTTCAAGCCTCCTCTGTTTGTCCAGAAACCCATATCATCTGTTTTAGAGAAGATCAGGCTCAGAAAAATAGAGGTCTTCAAAAAGTGAGCATCAATTCACAAGCTTTCTCTAAATGTCTGTGTGACAAGCAAGCTTATTAGCTCAATATGCTGTTGCTGACAGATCTGTTGTTGTCAATCATTCCCAATCTATTGATGACACCACAAATTGCAAGGCTGATACCTACCATGATGGTAAAGCTAAAATGTCTGAGAGTAAGAAAGATGATGATGCAAGTTTGGAAGAGGTAGTTCTCACACTTTTGTTAACAAATCGTTGTTGATTCAAGGATTCATCATTATTTCAGTTAACTTAAATGGAAGCTGATATGCATTTGGGATTTTTCAGAATAAAGTTCCACATGCTGAAGAATATGTTAATGGAGAAGATGGAGGAATCACAGCTCATGACAGACATGGTCTTTGTAATCAAGTACACTTTAGTCTCAAATTGTTGTATGATCTTAATATCACATCATCAAATTGTTACCAATATGCCACATTCATTCCTGACTTGAGAATTGTACCTGAAGTTATACTTAAGAGTTCCGGCTAACAGTGACAACAATATAAATGTATTACACTTGCATACTTATGGAATAAATGCAACATACAAAATAATAGAAGTTCTTTTAGGACAAAATATTTTTTGTTCATACAGACAACAATAACAAACAAATTAACAATCATGACTGTTCAAGCCTTCAAGATCAGCCACAGGGATTCATCTGTGATTGAACTCTGTGTGAAGCTATATCACTAATGTTCATATTTTAAGTCATTTTAATTGTGTTAACTAGAGTTGTAACTAATTCTACTTATCTAATTATAAATTTATTGGCTATCTTTGAGCAGAGAAACTTATATATGTCACAAGTAGTACCTTATAATTTTGTATGATTAAGCTATGAGAATCTAATTACTTGGTTGACATCAGAAATTACATTACCCTGTTTTTCTCCAATGAAAATGCAGGTTTCTAATCTCAACTCTGATGTTGCAAACAATACTCTAGATGCTGACGAGGTCTGCTTTCTTTTTGAAGTGTTTAATTAATATTAATCTAGTTACCCATCCTACACTTTTCCAATTTGTCGAGAGTATTACAGTTACTGGCTTACTTTTTTTTTTTGAAGGATTCTAATGACTCTAATAAATCTGAGAAAGACCACCAGATAGTCTATAGTAAAAAAGAAGCAATAAAAAGTACCTTGTCAGTGTTGCCAACCTCATCCTCCGAGCTTGCACCTTTGGATAAGTAAGTGAAATGACTTTTTTGTTTATTGGCAATCAAGAGAAATTGATATGAAAAAGCCATGTTGAATGATCAACAATATACCTTGAACTGTGAAGTTCATGCAACAATTTTCTATGTGGTTACTTTTTGGATGTGGATAATTGGACAATTTTTTTGTCTACTAGTATATTATTTTATTTAAATGTTTCTATGAGAGAAGTGATCCTAGAGTTCAAGTGATATTCACAGCATTTTGCATGTTAATCAATGAATTTAGAAGCCATTGCCTCTTAAACTGTTATTTGTAATTAATGTGTTAATTAAATCTGTGATCTCGAAAATAATTGAAATGAAGAAACACAATTCCAATCGCGTCAGATTGTATTGTCTAGCAACAAGTTATGTTTCTGATTTTTCCCTGCCAATTTTGCACCAAGTTAAAATGTATCAAATGGGATTGAGTAAATGCTGTTCTTTTTGTGTTATCCTAAAATATATTTGGTTTACATTTGCATGAGATCTCTATATATGCTGATGAAGAAATGATGATAAGATGAATGCCCAATCAACACTTCTAAGGTTTAACTTTAAACAACATATTATTAGAGGAAGTTATATGCAAATATTCACTAGACTGAGGCCTTGGATTTCAGATTAGAGCATCATACATGTTAAATGAAAACATTGAATTTCAGATTAGACCTTGCATTCCTATTCCCTTTGGTGTATCAACGAACCCTTGATGTAGAAAACTCACTGATGAAGTTTTTTTTTTTCACATTTTGATTGAGACAATTTTGCATCTTCTATTGAGAGTTTCTTTATGTTTTCTTGTTTTTTGTTTTTTTTTCTGTTGATGACATCTCTTGTTTTATAGAGCTTCTAAGATTTCTAATACTTCACATCAGTTTTTTTTTTAGCAAGTTTCATGTGCTGATAACCAGCGGAAATTGCTTGACAGTGTTGGTCCTTCTGCTTCAAATTCATTAGAATGCCATGAAAATGTCATCCTCCAAACTCACAAGGCTTTTCATGTGGACTCCTATTCTGACGGTGCACTTGCCAAAGCCTTTCTTGATGATGAGGCTGAAGAAGAAGATGATAGTGACCATGATTTGATGAGGTTTCAAGAGAATGAAGAAGATGAAAGTGATGACAATGAAGAGCTAACTGATATGATTGCAACTGGTTTTGAAGAAGCACCAACTGATTGTGAAAGACGCAATCAACTTCATCGGAAGTGGCTTGAGCAACAAGATACAGCTGCAACAGACAATGTCATTCAGAGATTAAGATTTGGTAGTAAACAAAAAGAGCCAACTTTACTTCATGAAGAAGAAGCAAGTTTAGAACTTAGTGAAGAGTCTGAAGATGAAGAACCTTCAGATCTACATCCAACTAATTCCATTCATAAAAGCACAAAAATGGCTAAACAAATGATGTCAGAAATGTTTACTGAAGATCATGATGCTTATTTGCTATCAGATGATGAAGAGTCGGAGCAAAGTTTTATTCGTCAGCGTCTAATAGCACAGAATGTAATTTTTCTAACAATTTCCCATATCTTAAATTGTACCATCTGATTACTGTTAAAATATGTACTCATCAAGATAGCTTAGTTTTTGAAGAAGTTTTTATAAGTTTTTTTATTAAGTCTCATATCTTATGGATATTTACCAAGAGAGACTTAATTTATCTAGTGCATTGGTATTAATTTCCTCTAAGCTCCTATGATTCTTACATGGATTTGTTTCCATATTCATGTTTAGTGTTCAGGTATTTATTTACTCCTACATGGGTATGGCCACACCTTATTTTACATAAGTTTCAGCACATGATCACTTGGAGCCAGAGTGTTGGTGTGAGAGTTGAATGTCCAACATAGGTATGGTGGGCTAGATGAAGAGTCTCGGTAACACAGCTGGTCAACCATTTTTGCTTTACCCCTTTTACAACACATTAATTCCTTGTAAGATCAAAGTCATATCTTAGGGTTTTATTTTTTTAGGAAAAATCATATTTAGTGCTTGTTGTCATGTTATGGCACATATGTAGTGAGAGCTTTATTACCTGGTTTTCTAAACATATGACATGAAGCTTCTGTTCCTGACTATTAGAAATAAAGTTGATCAAGCTACTTATGTCTTGCCCACATATGGTGCAAGACTATTAATGGGTAATTGAATGTCTTGACTTTATTATTTCATTAATTGTGTTCTTAAAATTCCTAGTGGAGTCATTATTAGCATGCTGCAAATTATTTATTGACAAGAAAACTTCTAACATGAACAGAAGGAACCTGCACTTGATTCCCTCATAGATGTTGAGCATTCCAGAGAGATTTTTGGTCTTATCAAGAACATGAATGCTGCTCCTGAAACGAAAAAAAGAGCAAAACCAACATGTATGTATAGAAATTACCTTTTTGACTTTTGTATTCAGAATTTTTGTGTAATTTTTTTATACACCAAGTTTGTTCTTTTTAATTCTTTCACTCACGCTTGCAGCTTACTTTGGTTTTCTTCAAACAGAAAGCAGCAACAGCTATTCCAAGGTGACATGAGACTAGTTTGCAGTAGATCTTTAGTTTTTGATGTTCATTTTGTGGCATGACTCTTTAGTAAACTGTAGGTAAAAAGCTTTTGTACACAAATAATTTCAAGTTTGTTAGCACCCATTGTCAGTTTCCTATAAGTTCAAAAGTACAAAAGGCCAACTTTAAGGAATAACAATGACAAATGGTTGTAAGATTCACTAAATTTGAAGGTCTGTATTGATTATCCATCATGCTGCATTATTAGTATAATGCGAACTTAAACTTATGTTAACAACAAAAATAAGCTGAGTCTCAACTTTTTGAGGTTTACTTGGAAGATCTATTTTGCAATTGAAATTTATGTAAGCCTTAATCTCATACCTCTGATAATTATCATATTTTTAAATCACTTCCTTTTTCTGTCTCTTCCACTGAAGTATACAAGTCTAATCAATTCAGTTTGTGTAGTTATAGAACCTATTAATTGTCTTTGAACAAATTGATACGATTTAAACCTAATTTTCCAAACCTTAAGTTATAATGCTGTAATTTTTGTAATTTAAAAGAACTTTGTTTTACACATCAGGCACCACACTTGACACACCATGTTGAGAAAATTAAGAGAAAAAGCAAGTGTTAATTCTATACTGCTTTCTTTCTCATATTCAGCACATATCTTTTGGCCATGCATGTAAGATTTTATAATTGCATTCAAGTTACATATTCAGCACATATCTTTTGGCCATGCATGTAAGATTTTATAATTGCATTCAAGTTATCATTATACTATCAGATCTAGTATTAATTTTGCTAACACGTAAGTGATAAATGCTAACTCTTTGCTAAATCTACAAGCCCAATTTTCTTTGCAGTATGTTAATTTCGGTCAGTGGTTTTTATCATGCAGTCTTCTTTTATTGGTCGAACTACAAGTTCTTCAATGCAATATTCACATAAGCAAAGTTCGTCTATTGCCCGAGCATTCATTTTTGGTCGTGATGACAGTAATAGCCGAAGTAGTCTTCCATCCTCTGAAAACTTTCAAGAAGAGGTATGCTAATTTTTTTTTCTTTCTCCTCAGAGAAACAACATATAGTTAGCTTTTGCACATATTGGAATCTGAGACATGATTCATGATCTAAATATGTAGATCATCTGGATGGCTAAATTCCTTATGAACTTCAACTATAGATAATTGCAATGGCTCAAAATTTAGTAACTAGAAACAGATTGAATTTTCTTTAATTAAAGGGGCGTTGCTTGTGAGGATTTCTTTTTGTGCTAAGTTGCCTGTTAATATGCAGATGGACAATCAATCTTGGTACATTTTATAAGACATACTTAATTTCTCTGGTTTATGAATCCTTTTTTATCTCTGTAAAACCTTGGTGCATTTCATTGGAACATTAGAAATTTGTCAGGCGAAGATTATTGGAATCATAGTGTTGGTACAACTTTGAAGTTCAACATAGGAAGAACTCAAAAGGTTTGTTTACCAATGTTTTCAAGCATTTAATAAAATTCACGGGCAAACAAATGATGCAATTTGCAGAACTTGGCAGGACAAAACACTCGTCTTTAAGAAATCCAATTACTTTCAAATTTTGCCTATGTTATAGAGCTAGAAACATAGTTGTGAAAAGCGCGTGCCTAGTTGTGCCGAGGCGCAACAGCTAGGCGCCCCATTTGTGCTTGGGTAGTGATCCAGGCGCAATACTTTAAAGAAGTGCGCGCCTCTTGAGAGGTCAATGTGAGCTTAAGGTGCAATTTTCCTCATCTTATTAAAGCAAAGCGACAAAAAATTTGAAGCTTAACTCATACCTTTATTTCCTTTTAAATTAATTAAATTGCATTCATGCAACATATTTCTCTTGTGTAGCTCTTCCTCTCTTCTAGATAATGAACATTAACATCCTTTGTAAACCTATTTTAATTATTTCTCTCTGTGAGACTCTTCCTCTCCCCTAAAAATCAATATCAACCTTCTCTCCCTTCTCAAATATGAACTCTTTTCTTGCCTACAATATCAACATTAGTCTTTTAAATTTGGCTATATTTTTTTGCTTTTATCTTTTTGTTTCATCATAACGGTATATTTTTCCCTTACAAATTTAAGTTCTTAAGTTTTCTTATCGGTTTTGTTTTTTTTCCTTAGTTTCTAATGATTTCGTCTCATTCACCGATTCAAATTGTAAATTAGTTTAGAATTTTCATTCTATTGATTTTGTTTTTTCTTTATAAATTTCAACAAGTTGTGTGCGATGCCTTTTATTACAATAAAATGTGACTTGACATCTGAGTCATTGGGACTTAGAAAAGATCCAACATGAAATTATGCAACATTAATAGATCCAAAAATTACAAAGAAAGTCAGATGCAATTTTTTGTAGTAAAGTAACAAATGAAGGATTTATAGGCACAAACAACATCTTGTAGGAGGCAATAGAAATGCCAAAGTTTATCCGAAATGTCTGGAGCATGTAAAAGAAGAATTGAGTGTTTACATGAAAAAGAAAAAAAGATGTGAAAAATTAAATGGATGCCATGCCTCATTTTGATGATGTTGCTGATCAACTAGAGAATTGGGAAGCCAATGAAGATATCCCAATGAAAGGAAAAATACTCATCAGATTTATCGGGTCAGTGTTCTAGCCTTCCAACTAATTTTCAAGGCAAGAAACTAAAACAAGCAGGTCAAATTGATTTATACTTTTAGCAAGATGTTGATGAAATTGTTAAATAAGGAAAGAAAAAAGAAATAAAGTTATATGATGAAAATAAGAAGAAATTGAAGGAGACTGCAGTGCAAAGATTTGCTAAATGGATGTATGATGCAGACATTCCATTTAATGCGGTAAATTATGATAGCTTGGACCATTAATTAAGGCTATTGGGCAATTTAGTTTTGGAATGAAGCCCCCTGCTTACCATGAAGTTAGGGTCACTTATTTAAAAGAGGAGTTGGACCGTACCAAGTCAATATTAAAAGACCATGAGACTGATCATGTTAAGTTTGGTTGCACTTTGATGGCTGATGGATGGACCGATAGAAAAAATAGGACTTTCATAAATTTTTAGTGAATGGTCCAAGAGGGAGTGTGTTTATAAAATCAGTTGATGGGTCAAGCTACTCTTAGTAGAGAAAATGTTTGAGCTACTTGATAGATATGTACAACATATTGGGGAAATGAATATTGTTTAAGTCGTCACAAATAGTGCAAGTGCAAATGTTTTATCTGATATATATAATTTTAATACCATTATATAAAATTATTATACAATTTTTTTTACTTTTAAGTTTAACTTACAATATTATTTTCACTTTGAATGAATAGGCCAACTTTTGGATGCAAAGTATCCCCACTTATACTAGTGTCCATGTATTGCTCACTGCTTGGATTTGATGTTTGAAGATTTGTTCAAAATTCCTCTCCTAAAGAAGGTACATGATAGGGCCATGATGGTTAATGGATATATGATTTTAGAAACTTGATCTCCTGAGCGTCGATTGTATATGCGCCCGTGCCCTCCATGCGAGACCCAAGCCCAGTGCCGGCATCGCTGCCATGCCGTCGGACCGGGCGTGATCGACGCACAACTCGTCGGCGGTCCAATGAGGCTTGGCTTCCGGTCGGTTAGCGCCCGGAATCCGGTGCAAATTGATCGAAAATGACCAAATCATGCGGCCGATAATGGCGTGGCCACTGCCAGTTGCAAATCGGGCCGGATTTCGGTCGAATCGTGGCTGAATCCGACGCCGGATGGATCGACAATCGACGCCGGTCCGTCCGCTATACTCGGCCGATCGCGATGGATTCCGGCTGAATTCGGCCCGATCAAGGCTTCCGGCTAAATTCGACGCTCGATTTCGGTCGCCACACCGCTGGATTCCGGTTGAATTGTGGCCGTCAGTGGCGCGTGTCACTGTCGGCCGCGATCGGGCCGGATTGCCGATCCGTTCGCAGTCGGATTTCGGTTGCAATTTAGTCGGAATCCGGCCCGTTCACGGCCGGCAGTGGGCGTGCCATTGTCGGCAGCGTGATTTGGTCATTTCCGACCGTTTTGCGCCGGATTCCGAGCGCTAATCGGTCGGAAACCGAGCCCCGCCGGACTGCCCACGAGTTGCGCGTCGATCGTGCGTCCGTGGCGGCGGTGGCGGACGGTCTGTGGGGCGACTGACACCCATGTGGTCGTGGAGCACTATAGAGATCACTATATATATATATATATATATATATATATATATATAAAATAGGCCACAAGTTTTAAATATGATGAGGAAATTCACAAGACAGAGGAATATGGTTAGGGCGGGAAAAACACTTTTTGCAATAGTGTTTTTGACATTAAAATGTGTTAGGATCGATGGCCCGGCTAGAAGGGGGGATGAATAGCTTAAACATTGTTCAATGAAATTCGTTTGTGCTTGATTGTCTACACACTTGTTAGCGCAACGGAATAATAATAATACTAACACAAATACAATTAAAGCTAAAATAAAAGTAAAGAAGACAAGAAGAACACAAATCTTTTAATGTGGTTCACGGTCTCACGCTTAATCCACGATAATACATTAAGCGGATCACTCCTTGACCCTTCCACTATTTTCTCCTTTAGCTCAAACAAGGGAGAAGACCTTCTTACACACACTCCTCTTCTCACAAGATAATATGAGTAGAATCAGAGAAGAAAGGAGTAAAGACACTTAGTAAACTGTGGGAACCTTGAGAGTATGATTAGGAGTGAAAGTATTAGCCACCCTAAGGCTCCCATAGCCTCCTTTTATAGAGAGGAGACCCTTTTCGTTGGCGCAGGCCGATCATTGCCTTATAACGGACCGACTCAACGACTTACGATCAAGCGATCCTCGGTCGTCACTTAATTAACTGGCGATTATCGCTCACACCGATAATCGACTAATAAGCTATCACCCAACTATTCGATTGCTCACGAGATTTTGTGCCCGAGTGCACTTATAATAGTTGATTGTCAGGTTTGGTAGTCGACTGATGGTGGACCAGTCGACTGCTAAACCCTAGCAATCGACTAGTGGGCCACAAACCCTTAGCCAACCTCAGTCAACTGCCATCAACTTTGTACCAATCGACTGATACCTATATCAGTCGACTGATGTCGAGTAAAACCTCAAACACAAGTGTTTGATCTTAACCTTGTGGCCAAGTTTATCTAAGTTGAACTACCTCGTCCCGGATTACAATCGCTCAACTGTCATCTCCCTACGGAGTATACCATTGAAGCTCTCTTCCTTCGGCCTGCGTCCCTCGGATGTACTAAGCTCACGACTTCTCCCCGTATCATCCTTCGTGTCTTGCCCTGAAGTTTGTTTCCTTTGACTTAATTCCATGTTGCTCATCCGGCGGTCTCTCGGATGCACTAAGCTCACGGCTTCGCCCTATGTCATCCTTCATCGACTCAAGAACCCGAGCCATGAGATGAATGAACCTTCTAATGCTTTATCACGTGACATGTAGCAGTCGATCGGTGTCAAGCTTCAGCCGACTGACATCTGATAATGCTGAAACCGAATTTTTTAAACCAACTTCAGAAATGTGTTAAAAATTCATAAAAATTCGAAAAATCATGAAATTTTGGGAACACATTTCTTATGAGTTCCTCTATTAGGGAAAAATAATTTTTCATGAAAATACATATAGTTTTCAAAAGTTGGGAAAAAATTCAAATGTTCTAAAATTCTCAAATTTTGTATCAACTTGGAAAATTAGTTTTGCCTTTAAATGTTTTAATGCATCAAC
The DNA here is from genome assembly GCA_025175895.1 of Wurfbainia villosa. NCBI lineage: Eukaryota > Viridiplantae > Streptophyta > Magnoliopsida > Zingiberales > Zingiberaceae > Wurfbainia > Wurfbainia villosa. The sequence goes on from CM045988.1 coordinate 85,998,767, forward strand.
TCAAAATTTTCAAAACATGAAATGTTTTCAAATTATAAAGAATATCCAACTATGATTTTTGGGCAAGATGTTCATGAGTTAAATATTTTATTTTTTCATAGTTGGTCAATGATTGCTATATCATGATACATCTAATGACTCATCAAAATGCCATAAGCATTAGTGAATCATTTGTATCAATCTAACATTTCACCCATGACTATGGTTATCAATCAAGTTATCCTTATAGTGGGTTGTGAGATGCAACTAAAGTAGTTCTACTTAACCAAAAATTTCATGCAATGCTATCCAAGGTTAAGTATAACTCATTATCACCATAAGTCAATCATTTAGCAAAATATGAAATAAATTCAAATATGGTTGACTATCCTAGGTTTTTCTAATTTTTAAGGATTGACTTGGGTACCCAATATAGATTCTTTTCAATAGGGTTTACTAAGTATTCCTTAGGGATTCATTTTCTAGCTACCATTATTATTTTTGATTGCCCTCTAGCAATTAGACAATGATATGATTTTTCATTCTTTAATCTCTTATATCCCCTTCTTATTGAAACTTGCCCTTTGGCTTCCTATAATCATTTTCAAGGTATTTGAGTCTATAGTAAATTTTTCAAGGGTTTTGCTAAGGTGTTTTATCTTTTCCTTTAAAATCCTGTTTTCTTTTAAACATGCATTATTTGTACTAGAAGAAACATCATTATCATGTGAACATGCATTCTTTAGCTTTTTTTCCAGAGTTCTATACTCATTTTGCATGCATTTATTTTTCTTTTTAGTTCTAAACAACTCCCTAGTTAAACTTGAAATCATCTGAATTACATCTTGAGTAGGGAGATTCTTTACTTCACTTACCCAATCTTTTTCCGATTTCGAAGATTGTGCTCCCCCTACACTTGAGCTCTCCTCCTCACTTGTGCTTCCTTCTTCTTGTTCGGATAAGGTGGAAGCTACATCATCTACTCCCATGAGTGCAAAATGTGAGCTGACCTCCTCTTCTTCCGATGAGGATGAGTCCATGTAGCTTTTAAGTTTTGAGATTTTGACTTCTTCTCCTTTCCCTTTGACTTCTTCTCTTCTTTCTTCTTGCTTTCTTTCTTGTCATTCTTCTTCTTTTCTTTCTTGTTTTTGTTCAATAGGGGACACTCATCTCTCATGTGTCATTCTCCTTGACAATTGTAGCAAATGAACTTCTTAGTCCTCCTATCATTAGATTTGTTAAATTTAAAACCTTTTAAAGCACGTCTTACCCTTCTTACCATGTATGTCTCTTCATCGCTATCCATTGAAGAATGTGAATCGTTATCCGATGAAGAGGGTGTTGTCTTCTTTTTCTTCCCTTTGCTTGCAACAAGCGCTACTCCCCTTGATTGGTTCTTCAACTATTCCTTCAAGGCGAGTTTCGTGAAGTTCCATAGTAGAGAAAAATTCTTCTAAAGTACTTATCTCTAGATTTTTTGAGATATAGAAGGAATCCACCATGGAACTCCATTTTGAAGATCGGGGGAATGCGTCAATGACTTTCGTGATCATATCCCAATTTGATAACTTTTCCCTTACACTAGCCAAACCATTAATTATTTCTTTAAACTTAGAATGCAATGACAATACCTTTTCTCCTTTGTCTAATTTGATGTTATTGGGTTGTCATCGGAGAAGATCTCGTCTTACTAATTTGACTTCGGATGTTCTCTCATGAAGCTCTATTAACTTCTCCCACATCTCCTTTGCGTTTGAACATTCTCCAATCCAATTTATCTCTTGTTGAGGAAGAACATTGAAGAGGTGATGTTTGACTTTCGAATTTGCTAGATGCTCCTCCTTTTGCTTCTTAGCCCATCTTGATTTTTCGATTGACTTGTTGTTTTCATCCTTGGGTACCTCGAAATCATTCTCTATTATTATCATAATATTAAAGTCAGTTTCGAAAAATACCTCCATCCTTTTTCTTCCACCACAAAAAATCTCCTTTGAACTTCGGTGGGTGGATGTTCATGTCGGCCATTTGATATGCTTATCGCGGCAATGAGTCCGTTGATAAGATCCTCGCTCTAATACCATTTGTTAGGATCGATGGCTCGACTAGAAGGGGGGAGATGAATAGCCTAAATGTTGTTCGATGGAATTCGTTCGTGCTTGATTGTCTACACACTTGTTAGCACAGTGGAATAATAATAATACTAACACAAATACAATTAAAGCTAAAACAAAAGTAAAAAAGACAAGAAGAACACAAATCTTTTAACGTGGTTCACGACCTCTTGCCGCTAGTCCACGACAATCCATTAGGCGGATCATTCCTTTAGCCCTTCCATTATTTTCTCCTTTAGCTCAAACAAGGTGGAGAAGACCTTCTTGCAACACACTCCTCTTCTCACAAGATAATATGAGTAGAATTAGAGAAGAAAGAAGTAAAAACACTTAGAAACCGTGGGAACCTTGAGAGTATGATTAGGAGTAAAAACATTAGCCACCCCAAGACTCCCATGACCTCCTTTTATAGAGAGGAGGCTCTTTTTCCCGACTGCTGCATGTCAACAGTCGACTGCCGCTGTAACGGATCGACTCCAACGGCTTCTGACCAAGCTTGATCCGCGATCGTCACAACTTAACGGTAATCTGAGCAGTCGACTGCTCACACTGGCAGTCGACTGATAAGCTATCAGTCTAACGGCTCAATTGGCTATGAGAGATTCTGTGAGTTCACTTATAACGTCGACTGCCAAGGTTTGACAGTCGACTAATGGTGGACCAGTCGACTGTTAAACCCTAGCAGTCGATTGGTGGGCCACAAACCCTTAACCAACTTCAGTCAACTGCCGTCGATTTTGTACTAATTGACTGATACCTATATCAGTCAACTGATGTCGGGTAAAACCTCAAACACAAGTGTTTGAGCATCCGACACTTGATTTTAGCCATTTGGTCAAGTTCATTTAAGTTGAACTACCCCGTCCCGGATTACAATCGCTTAACTCTCATCTTCCCACGGAGTACACCATTGAAGCTCTTTTCCTTCGGCCTGCGTCCCTCGGATGCACTAAGTTCACGGCTTCTCCCCGTGCCATCCTTCGCGTCTTGCCCTAAAGTTTGTTTTCTTTGGCTTAATTTCATGTTGCTTATCCGGCGGTCCCTCAGATGCACTAAGCTTACGGCTTCTCTCCATGCCATCCTTCACCGACTCAAGGGCTCGAACCATGAGATTAATGAACTTGCTAATGCTTCATCAAGCTACTCATGTGTGATTCATCAAGTCCTGCACAACTTAGAACACACATCAAAACCATGATCTACTTGGGTTGATTGCCCTAACAAAATATTTCCAAAAGTAAATATCAGTTTGAGAAAAATGCTTACTTCTACAAAGTGGACCACCAGTAGATTTGCAAAAGAGATGTCAGATAAATGGTTTCAGAAGTTTATTAATGCCTTCGTTGGAATATTGTTGTTTATGCTGTGAAAATAGGTGGTCCATTGTTAAAAGTTCTTTGGTTGGTTGGCTAGGAAAAAAAGTTTGCAATGGGATATTAATGCAAGTGGAGGACAGGATGGAAATTCTTCCACGTGCGATATTTGAATAGAGGGTAGAGAAATCGAAGGAGGAGAGAATTCGTAAACAAAGATGATTCACTTCTAGGTGAAACAAAAGAAATCTTATTAATCCAAAAAACATCCTCTTACAAGGGCTCTAGCCCATGTTTAAATAGCCTAGGAATTGAGAAAAAATCGAAACAAATAAAAAAATAATTGAAACCCCAAATTGCTGGTGTTGTGGGGGAGGTGTGCCACGACTACGGTGGAGACCACGACTTGGCCATGGTTTAGACCATGACTGTGGAAGCGAATATAGGCAGGTCGTGTTCCCTACTGAAACTTCCTATTAAACTCCAGAATGAAACATGATTGTGCCCTTGGGCACCACCAACATGTGTTAGCCTCTGAAAACTCAGTTTTATTTCATTTTGATCTAGAATGACACATGCTTGTGTTTGCTGGTGAATGTGATTGCATCAAATACTCGAGATTGCAAAGAATTTGTCCTCAAGTTTGGATTAGTGTCATCACTTTTTATGACATAAAGACTCGTGCTATCTCGGATTAAAAAGACTCATTCCCATCCACCACTTGTTTGACTTTGCCAAGAATTTGGACTTGAGTCTAAAATGTTACTTGGGTGAAGTAGTAAGGTATAGGTCACTTTCTCTTGTGCAACCACCTCTAATACTTGAACATAGAAAGAAGAGTAGAGCTAAAAGATACCAAAACAAAAGTAGGAACCTCTCATCGGGGTGTTAGTACAATCTTCTATCCTTCGATATAGGTTCTCTCCTGTCCATCATTGATAGCTTCACGATCATTTTGCCGGGGTAGTTCCTGATATGTAGCATACATTCATCGTTTAGACCTTGGGAGTGAGGCGATTCTTATGAGCGATTATCACCTTGCGGTTAACTCTGTAAAGTACCTCGTCAATGTTGTCCTCGTAGTAGATGAGATTGCTCATGTCTTGATAAACCAACCAAGACTACTACTCTGTCTTCTCGTACCCATCTTCGTGAAATACTTTGTCAATATCGTCTTCGTTATAGATGGGGTTGCCTATGTCTTTTTCAATCGATAGAAACTGCTCTATTTCGTGTAAATCGTTGTGAGCGACTAGTTGGTGAGATTCTTCTGTATACACATCTATTGATTGGGTGGCCTGCTTCAAAGTATGAAACTGTTGAGCATAATTAAAAGGGAGGAAATGACATTTCATCTTCTTCTTTATCTTTTCTCAATTAGTAATCTTGGCTTTGTCCTACCTTCCGTGAAAGTGTCGTAATTGTTCCCACTAAATGGAGGCTCGATCCTTGAGTGTTATGACTACTAATTTTATTTTGGCATGATTAGGAACTTCTTTAAAATCTAAAATTTATTCGACTTCATCAATTCAATCACTAAAATTTTATGCGTATAATGTGTCGAAAAACTCAGGAAGCTCGACGCAAAAACCAAGGCCTTCATATCGTTCTTTGCGACCATGGTATTCACGATGATATGGATTTTTAAAACTCGAGGTAGACCGTTGATTAAATACCTCATGATCTTTAAAATCTTACATTGATAGACGTTGAGATAATTCCGCAACTTGTCTTCTAGATTCTTGATGTGCTCGTAGGGGTTTCGATATTGGTACGAGGCTTCCTCAGTCGGAACCCGCCTTTCACGACTATGATCATGATCACAATGACTATCCATGGATCTAAAGCTTTGATACTAGAGGCGCAGAGTAGCGAGGATAAGAATTCTTCCACATGCGACATTTGAATAGAGTGCGAGAAATCGAAGGAGGAGAGAGTTGTAAACAAAGAGGATCCATCTCTAGGTTAAACGAAAGAAACTTTATTAATCAAAAAAAATATCCTCCTACAAAAGCCTTAGCCCATGTTTAAATAGCATAGGAATTGAAATTTTTTTGAAACAAACAAATTAAAAAAATAACTAAAACCCTAAATTATTGGTGTTGTGGCTGCAACGTGTCATGACCGTGGTGGGGACCACAGCTTGACCGTGGTCTGGACCACGACCTTGGAAGGGAACATGGCCAGATCATGTTCCCTGTTGGAACCGCCCGTTAAACTCTAGAATGGAACATGGTCTTGACGAACCCATGTTGGTCTCTAAAAACTCCGTTTTGTTTCGTTTTGGTCCAAAATGACGCACACTCGTATCAAAGGGCATAGACAAACTGTGTTGTATGGTGAATGCGCTTACTTGGATACATTTATGAGGCAATGGATAGGGCTAAGCAGAGCCAACTCTAACATTAGTAAGGTTTTATTTAGAGCCTAATTTTTTTTTGTTGTCAAAATTCACTATGGATAAGGGCCCAACTAGCAGGTTTCGCTTAGGGCTTTAAAATAAGACGGGCTGGCTCTTGGGCTAAGGAAGTTATTGCTGCCTCATTTGATAGCAATGAAGATAAGTACATAGATATTTTTGATATAATTAACAAAAGATGGTTGATACAACTCCATCGACCTTTGCATGCAGCCGGTCATTTTTTAAATTCAGAGTTTTTCTATTTGGATCCTAAAATACTAAATAACACAGAAGTTGAGATGAGTTTGTATAAGTGTATATCTAAGTTATGTGAAGGTGATGAACTATAAGATAAAATCACAAATCAACTATTAATCTATAAGAGGGTTGAAGGATTTTTTTTAGAATGCCCATGACCATTAGACAGAGAACCAAACAGTCATCAGGTAATCATTTTTTTCTTAACATATCATAGGTAATGTTATTTAAAATTAGTAGCTTTTATTTAATTTCAAATTTCAATATTTTGCAGAATGGTGGAAGCGTATGGGTGTTCCACACCAGAATTACAAGCTTTTGCCATTAAAATTTTAAGGTTGACATGTAGTTCATGTGCTTGTAAATGAAATTGGAGTGTTTTTGAACATGTAAGTATAAATATTTAAGAAATATTAAATAAATTATTATTAAAAAAATAAAATTAACATAATTTTTTGTTTTGTGTGAAGTTTCATTCCAAAAGAAGAAATAGGTTGAAGCAAAAAAGACTAAATAATTTAGTTTTTATTAAGTATAATAGGGCTTTGAGGCGTCGATATGATATCATTACATTGTTGATCCTATTGCTTTGGAGATAGATGATAGCAATGAATGACTGATGGGGCGATTAAATGATAACATTGATGATGACAATTTGACTTGGAGTGAAGTTGAGCTTTATGGAGTTGGTGAAGATGCCTACAGTTTTGATCTCGAGCTTCATCTTTTTCAAAAGAAGGGCAACTACATCAAAAGAACTAAGAGAAGATTGTCTACAAGTCAACTTATTGATGAAGAGGAGGAAGAAATCAGTCTTGAGGAAACCGACGAAGATTCTGTTAAATACAAATTTGAAACATTTGATGACGACAACAATGATATGATTGAGGAAGATGATGAAGATTTTGATGATTTAGATATTTGAAGTTTGATTTTGATTATGAAGATAAACTATTTTAATATTTGAATGTTGTTTAATAGTTTATGGACTATAATTTTGTTAGTGAAATATTTTGATAGAAATTTCCTATATATGTTTGAATTATAAAAATTTTATACCCAAAGTGCCTTACTTCAGTAAGACATGTGCCTTACCTTACACCTAGCGCTTCAGGCCTCACAACATCTATGTGCTTTTGGGCGCCTCACGTCTTAAATAACTATGGCTAGGAAGAATATAGGAGGGGTTGCTTTCCTTTGTTGAAGCCTGCAAATGACAATTGCACAAGATACAGATGTTGTAAATGATATTTGTAGTTGTGTTGTTTAGTTGCTTGCCAATGAATTATGATCTAAAATCATAATTGTTTAAATGATTACAAATCCAGGTATATTATTAATAGTTGAAGTACATGATGCAGTCATTTTTTTATGAGACCTTCAGATATCTGATATTGGACATATATGTCTTTTCATAGTTACTTTTTAAATAAATTTTGCATGTTCACGAACCATTTATTTTAAGATAAGTTAAAAGGGTTTACAATTTTTTTCATTAGTTATTTTATATCTTGATAACAATAGAAATGAAAAGCAAATTTTCATTATTATGTGCTTGTTAATTTTTATAATTCATTCAGTAAAGATAACCGTGATAATGCCATACATTGATAATGTAGTTTACATAAACTTATTGAGGACTTTGTGTATAATATATTATTTTTTAATTTGCAAAAACATATTGACATTAGATGAAATATATTATCCTTTATTTTATTTTCCTTTTTCTCTCTATATCTTAATGTGTTTTATGTTACTTCCAAGTAGCTAACATGACTTGTAATCTTTCATGTGGCAATAGGATTTGTAGATTTTAGGCAACTGTGCAAATCTATATATAGCCAAAAACTTGAATACATAAAATGATTGATTTGTTGTAAATGCTTTTTACAACTTTTTTAAAGACAATAAACAATCCTTTAATATGACCCAAGCTTTGCCTAATTAGAAGTTTTATCGAAAACAACTTTGGAGGTTTGGATCGTATTGGGGCATTGGCAAAGTACGGTTGTGAACCAATCTTTCTTGAGCCAGTTTTCACTATTCAGTTCAGTTATAATTTTGCTGCGTAATAAGATGGAACAGGTTTTTCAAACATGAATTAGCTTTCTTCTTTGTTTTCTATAGTATTTCTTCTAAGTTGAATATGCAGTCTCGTGACAATCGCTTTATGTTTCAAAGAAACGATGCTAAGTTGCTAACCTCTAATATTGTCGTTTCTGGAATTAAAATATCTCAGTTGAAAAATTAATGAAAAGCATGATCAAAACGTGTAGTTTCTGAAAGGAATCTGTTGGCAATGGAATGGAAGTTTCTGAATATCCCATTCCTTAGGGACAGGGTGACACTATATGATGCTGGGGGAAAAAAAGGAAATGAAGCATATGATTACTTATAGAGTCACCACTAGGATTGATCTGGTTTAAAAATCTTACAATGGGCTCTCAAGTTTCTTCCTATCAACATTAACAGATGTGGTTGACTCGCCATTAGATGCGCAATTGTTTGACTTGCTTTAGCCATGCACACTAGGAATCTTATATCATTTCTCTTAAAGAGATATATAGTTCTAGACAATTTTGTTAGCTTGATATCTTCCATTAGCTCGTAAAATGAAGTGTAAATCGTGCATCAAAATATCGTTTGTTTTGGGGTTTATCTCAATTTTTTTTTAACCTGAAACTATGTCATGGTATACAAACTTAATTTGCAGTATGCAAACTAACATTCTGGTCTGTGATTGCACTCCGCAGAATCAGCTAGAGAATAAGAATAAGAAACCTTCTGCAAAGTTCAGTGGCCCGCAAATGAAATCAAATGCCTCTAAAGCAAAGACTGAATCTAACACAAATTCAAGTTCTTTGTTTGAAATCCTGCAACAGTCATCTACACACTTCGACAAACAATTGGAGAGCAAGATGAGTGGCAGCAATACAATCGAAACCAAAGCGGCCCATCCATTTTCAGCTTTTAAAATTCAGAGGAAGTTTTCTAAAGTTACACAAGGAATTCATAGATCCCAAGGATGAAGTGTCCTTGTTTATTTTATCAGTCAAGTCACCCTATTGTACTTGTATGTAATCTGAAACTTTTTCAGTCTTGCATGATGCATAGGCAGCTTGTTAAGAGTGTCCCGTACAATAACCGGCAATTTCTTTAAGCAAAGAAAAGGAACATAAAGAAAATATACGCTGGAGTTTCGAGGACTCTGAATTGGCACTGCGAAAGGGGCGTTCTTGGATATGCTTTTTTGTTTATTGTGTTGATTCTCACTGTTTCGTAATTATTCTCGGCTGTGTTAGATAGAGTGCATTTAATATAGGGGCTGCTATCTGATTGGAGGCATTTCGAGTTTTGGGTAAAACGAATCGTCTGAATAATTGGTACTCTTTAAGGCAAATGGTTAAATTTAGTACTCTTCTCTAAAAATTGGTATTATGAGAAAAATAAATTATGAAGAATTTTATGAATTTTGACGTGAAAGTCATCTAAATTCAAAAAAAAATTTTAAATTTTTTCTGAAATCGATCCATATTATTTTTATAAACATCGTCACGTCTTAGCCACTAAGTCATTGTGTGAGAACATGAAATTTGGTTTGTCCACATGGATAGTAGGTGAAGGAGTACATTTTTTGGAATAGAGAAGTCGATTCTGGAGGATCTAAAATCCCCACAGGTTCAGATGACCTATCGCTTGCCCTTGTCAAGGGACATAGTTCCTCATGATTTACTCTCTCGCCGGGCAGGTGGTAGTCTTAGTTGGACAGATTCTCAACTTGTTGAAGAACATGAAATTTGGTACTCTTGAATGAGAGCAATTTGGCTAATTTAATAGTAAGTTTTACTTATGTGAAAATATTTATTGACTAATTTAATATTCGCATACTCTTCATCGGCATTGAGATTCTACCATCTGAAGCAACTTTAGTCGTATCGATCCCAATAATATGAACTGAGCTAACCAATCAATTCCGAGTACCTAGTAACGCTTACTATGCGGCTACTAATGTAAAATAGTGGATTGAAAAAAAAATAATAAATTTGTTTTTTTAATTTCTTTTTGAGAAAAAAATATAGAAAATTTCTAAAAATAATTTTATATAAAAATTATTATATAGAACCCTTTGTTCCAAGCCTCTTGAGCTCTATTTGTCCTTCTTGAGCTTTTCATTTTGAGTTCCTCAAGCTCTCTCCTCGAACCCTCCTAGCTCCTTGAATTTTTTGTGCTGAGCTCCATCTCTCAAGTTCTTGCTTTTGCTCATGGCCCAATTAAGACAACCTTAACAATTATAAGTCACAACAACTGGACACGACCCTCCATGATCCACACTTTTGCAACTCACTGTCCATAGGGTTTAACAGTCTTAAGGTTTAAACTTGGAATGTCAATGCTCTTTATGTATCAAAGTTGGCAGTAATATGAATGATGCTTATTCTAATCTTAACCTAATTCAACTTTTTTTTTTTCTCAATTAATGTTCTATCATTTGGTTTCCACAGCATTATCATAAAAAAGTGCAGAAGGACATTGCTAACGTGTGTTCTTCTATGTGTGCAAGAAGGCTTTCATCCTCATCAAAATATTTGTCATTATTCGAGATAGTAGATTTTAGTTGCATTAATTTATCCATAGGACTGAGCCTCTTGGAGCTTGACACACTTTATCATTATGCAGCGTGATACACCTTGGCCCTCCTATCATCATCCAGCGCATAAAGTTGTCCTAAAGTAAATTATTTTAATTTCCTATCCAATTTGCTCCAACCCTCCTTTCATTGGTCTAGTTCCTCCAAATGTCATTGACTATTTTCCAATCTACTTCACAACATTCTATGAGTAAATAACTTATATTATTCTAATGTATCTAATAAATACAATTTACAGTAATAAATATTAAAATTTTAATATTTACCTTAATTTCCAAAGATACTGCATATAGTACTTGATAACTTCTTTTCTTTTAAAGTTTCGTGGACATTAAACTACTCTTAAATCTTTCTCTTTTTTTTTTCTTTTGTTTTTTGTCAAAATATTCTCTTATTTGGCAGGTGAGGTATTTATATAATAATTAAAAAAATAACATGAATATTTTAGTCTTAGTAAGAAATATTTTAATAGCAAAATTAAAACCTTCAATACCAATTGGTGGTTATTATAACTCCAGTCAAAGCGAAAAAAAAAAGGAGAAACACTTAATTGTGAAAAGATGTACTATTTAATCTTATTTTCTTTAAAATATAACAATTAAATAAACTACTTTTAATTTTTTTTTGTTATTTAAAAATGTTCTTTTTCTTTTTATTAAACCATTTTTTTAATATGCAGGTCAGAAACCACAAATCATAAATAATCATGTGGATGGATGCCCCTGGAGGAACCCTATAGAAGTATTTGTCCATTCAATTTATAAGATTTAATCTCGAGTGTGATAGATATATGTTCTTTGTTAATAAATCATCAAGAGTCCAGATTAATTAAATAACCTATTGACAGATTTGAGATTAATTTTAAAATGTGTTGTTTCTTTAATTTTTATGTTAACTAAACGGGAAAAAAGCCTATACTAACTTAACTCTAGTGAGATTAAACTTACACTCCAAATAAGAAAATGAATAGATGTAAATAAAAAGAAGTGTAAAAATTAAAATAAAGGCTTTTCCTCTTTATTTGCATTCATTCATTTTTCTCAGTTTTTTTATCCTTCCAACTTCCAAGGAAACAAAATCGATCATGATTTGCCATTCAAATCCTTTTTATTATGTATTTTGGTTTGTTATTTATTGGATTGCAAGGGATACTTTATTTAGTGCTTTTTTTTGGATAGGGCTATGAATGAATAATCTGTTGGAAAAATTTATTTCTATTCATTTAATAAATATAAAATATATAACATTAAATAAACTTAAATACTAATATGTATGGCTCATTAATATTCCTAAAAAATCTCATAAATAATTTATCAATAAAATTATTTATTAATTTATTTAAATATTCCTTATACTTTTATTTATTTATAATTTATTGAAATACATAAAAATGTATTACTAAGATTAAAAATTAATAATTTAATTTATCAAAACAATATTTTGATTAAATTATAAAAAAATAATTTTAGTTGAGCTCGAAGAAAAATTTAAAAATCTTTTAATAAATAAATTTAAATAAGGTAAATAAATGTTATTAAATACTGTCATCTACACTTCTGTCTATGTTGGCAACGCAATGTCCATTCTCACCAAGTACAAAGCTAATCAAATATAATTTTGTCCACAAATTTATATTGTGTTGATCATCCAATTTTGTCACGAGAACAAATAGATAATTTTAAAGATAGAACTTTTTGAACATTGAAAATTCTAGTACTTCTATGACGTTTTGTGATCCATATCTTCGATTTTTTTTTTTTTCAATTTCTTGACTTCGATTATAAGGAAGAAAAATTTATTTCATTCTCAAAAAATAAAAAATAATAATAATTTCAAATATCGATTCGAAGGCTTTCAATTTATCGATTATGAATCTGAATAACTTCTGACAATTGACACATAAAAGTACTAACATTTTCAATGTTAAAAAAATTATACTTTTAAAATCGTCTACTTTAATTAAACATTTTGAAAAAGTTATATTTTCATTCAAAGAAATACGAACAAAATATAAATATTGTAAGATTTTTTATAAATTATAATCGAACAATGGTTATGAATCATTGAAGTGACCCATCGAAACAAAACATCCAATTTGAAATTGAATATTTTCAAATGCGACTCTTTATATTTTGATCGTCCATTGAGTATGTCAATTTATTTTTTTAAAAAATATTTTGATATTAAATTAAGAAAATAATTAATTAAATGTATTTATGTATAGTATATTTCTTTTAATTTGGGATCTAAATGTATTTTTTAAAGATTTTATTAAGAATCTCATAATCTAGCTACTCAATATGTTTACAAACTATAATTATTCGATCACACAATTAAAAAATAATAAAATAGAGAGAGAAATACGATGGAAGAATTTAATAAATTAAATAATAAAATATATTTATATAGGTTCTTTATTTAAAATAATTATTAATAAACTCATTCACATATGATTATAATTTATGGATCAATAACTCTTAAATAATTTAAAAATATTTATAAACATATCAAATTCATGACATCTTTCTGTTATATATATATATATATATATATATATATATTAATTGAATAATAATAATTTCGATCATACTTAATCGTAAATTATAATCATTAAAGGTTGATCTTTCACGAATAATTAATCGTCGATTTGGGACCATCGACTCATCAATATAGAATAGTAATCCATTTACTCACACTTTCTTTCGTACAAATTCCACGTCAAAAATTGGAACCTTCATTTACTCACGCTTTCTAGTTATATGTTATATTGTGTTTTTTTGACTAATCCACAAGAGTCTCCACTACCACAAGGTAAATCGATGACGACGCCAAATCATCGTGAGGGGTATGTACGCCAATTAGGATTCGTACCCCACACCAATCCAATTGGAAAACAAGAATCCGCCTCTGCAACTCGCACGCGAATAGAAAACGATGAAATTCCCTCCGCAAACTGCAGCCGACGGGGAGCATCGGCTGCCCACAAATGTCACAGGTTCTTTCTGCTGCCAAACATTTTTGCTTCCTCAACTCGACCCCCAGGGCAACGACGCGTCGATAAGAACTTGAGCGGTCATTGCGACAGTCATGGTTCGATCCCTGCCTTATATTGTATTTTTATTTTTAATAATTTTAAAAATATATATATATACTTATTTAATCTATTAAAAAACTTATTATAGTAAGTGTTTTTATTTCAATAAAAATATAAATATCTTTGTTCATATCTATATATAAGGTGCACGTAAAAAAAATTTAACCACAATATGATATACTTATTTAGTTATAGTACGCTATTTTGATAGAGACAGTATATCTATAATTTACTCGTTGCAATAAGTACTTTATTTAGTCATATTATATATTTTAATATATTTTTAAATAAATAATATTAAGAAATGCTTGGAATCATTCATGTACGAAAAACATTAATCATCTCCGGCGTGAGGTATATAGTATTGTTGATGGATAGTGGAGACTAATTCACGTTTGACATTTTTTTTTTTAATTTTAAACCATCAGTACAAAATCCAGGCCACGCAAAATTAAACGCTACGTCGATAAATAAGACCAAAATCGTACATTTAGACTATATTTGCGATTTATTTTCTGCAATCTTCTTCTTCCTCCTCCTCCTCCATGGTGTCACGAATGCTTCTTCCCCTCGTCTCCGGCAAGAAAACCGTCGCCATCCCACAGAAAGCGATTACCACCCCGAACGCGCCGAACGACACGAAGCTCCACCTCCTCCCCACCGCCACCAGCATCGGAGCGATCGCACCGCCGAGGAAGATCGCCAGCCTGATCAACGAAATCGCCGACCCCCTCACGCACGTCGGGAACAGCTCCACACAGTAGATCAGCAGCACGTCGAACGCCGTGCACACGCTGAAGAAGGACACCACCTCCGCGGCCATCCGCCACGCCTTGGTCCCCAAGAACACGCACGCGATGTTCAACGCCCCGCACGTCGCCGTGAACCCCAGCACCGACAGCCGCCGGTCGGTTACTCCGAGGATGACCAAAGCGGCCAGCGCGGAGGGCACCTCCGCCACCGCGTTGAACGCGGTGCTCAGATAGATGTCCGCCCCCAGGTTGCCGGCGTTCAACGGCATGCCGTTGTACACCATGCCGATGCCGAAGGCAGCGATCATCGACGCGATCAGCCTCTGGGAAGCCCATTTGCTATCCCAAATGATTTTGATCGTCGAGAAGTTTGAGCTTCTCTTGCTCGCATTGGCGTCGATTTTGTTGGCGCCCTGCACCGACAACCATCGCGGGGATTCTTTAATGAAGAAGCAGAGTAAAACAGAGTAGCACGCACACGGAACTGAGGTCCACAAGTAGAGCCTCCTCCAAGATGACGCGAGGTTGACGTAGGCCATCGCCGGCAACGACAGGAAGCCCAAAGTGAAGAACAAGAAGCCGACGATGCTGACCTTGTCGCGCCACCGACCGGAAACGGTCTCCGAAATGAGGACGAGCGCGGTGGTGGAGACGGTGGAACGGCCGAAACCGCAGACGAATCTGAGCGCAGAATAGGTCCAGACGTCGGGGGCGAGCGAGGTGAGGACGCCGGCAAGCGACATAGTGAGGCAGGAGAGTAAGAGCATATTCTTGCGGCCGAGCGCAGAGTCGGAGAGCGTGGCGAGGAGGATGCCTCCGGCTAGGCTTCCGGCGAAGAAGGACGAGGCGGGAAGGCCCACGACGGTCGGACTCGCGCACTCGAGGGCCCACTCGGAGATCACCGACGCGTGCGCAGGGAAGTCCCAGGCCCACGACCCCGGAAGGAGGCCGCACGGGGTGGACGCAGACAAGCAAGATGAGCCGCCGCTGCTATCGCCACCGGTGCAGTGCCATGCAGGGTCTGCATCGGTGAAGATGTTGAGGAAGGATAGCTGCGCGTCGAAGGCCCACGAGAGGGAGACGAAGAGCAAGTGGATGAGCTGGGCTATGATGTTGCCGCCGCTGCCATCGAGGTCATCAGAGGAGAAAGAAATAGGCGGCTCTTTTGGATCTCGGGAGTGGATCTCGTCGGAGTTGATGGGAAGAAGTGGCTCAGTGTTGCCCATACTGTTTCACGACGGGGGAGGTAGTGCCAGATGTGCACGAGGAAAGTTAACGTGGAGCCAAATTAATAAATAGGCAAAATATATATATATATATATATATATATATATATATATATACTTAAATTCAACGACACGCGTATCACGCAGATTCCATCCACAACCGTCTCCAGACGAGCTAGGTATCCCTCAAATCAATAAATAGCCTCTGGAGAATTTTGCTTTAACGCTCTGTGTACCGTTGCGGTGAGGGTGGGAATTGGGATAGAAAATTGAAAAGTTTTACTCATAAAGGAAAGCAAACGATGGTAGACCCGGTCAAGGTCCGGGTCGAATCCAGATTTAATTCGGAATCGGATCATGGTCAACGATCTAATTAATCGGGTCAACAGATTTAACTCGAATTCGTGATCGGACCGCCTAATAGACGGTCCGATCATGATTTTTTTTTTAAAATCGAACTGTCAGTTAAAAAAAAAAAAATAAACGACCACGATTTCGTGGTTGTTGATGATTTCGTGGCCGTTGTGCAACGGTTGACCCGTCGGGTCGGCCCGAACCGGACTCAACGAGTCGACCGTTTAATTTTTTTTAAAAAAAAATTGTACGACTACAATTTCGTGGCCGTTGCAATTTTTTTTAATGCTTTTTTTTCCTATAAATTCTCCTCCACTCCCTCTCATTTTTTCACAAATCACAATTTCTCTTATCTAATTCTCATTGTCTCATTTGCTCTCAAGTCTCAAGCCATATTTTTACAAATGTCTGAAGTCGGATCAAGTCGCAAGGGTGCGGTCGGTGCCAAAGGAAAGGGAAAGAGCATAATGCCACCACAGCCCGAGTTCGAGCAAGGTGGCGATTCACCTCAATTCGATATCGGTGACTATGATCTTGATATTTCCGGTGATAAATATCAAATACATCATCATCATCAAAGTCAAGAAAGTAGGAGCAATACATCCAGTATGATGGCGGATTCTACGGCTACAAGACCAACTCGAGTGTCTCGCTCTACATCCGATATATTCATCAAATATTTTGATAAAGTAACGCTCCCTTCCGGTGATATGCAAGTAAAATACAAATATTGTTCGAAATATTACAAATTTCAACAAGGAGGTTACGGAACTCTTACTCGACATGTGGAGAGAAATCATTTGATGGAAATTGGTATCGATCATTCTCAAACTCAAATTCCGACATTCTCTTCTCAATTGGGTTGAGATAACGAATCTAGATTTAGAGAAGAAACTGCTAAATTTTGTGCGATTGAATAACTTTTTTTAGTTTTAATGATAAATTATCTTTTGAAAATTGGCTTGCTACAAGTGTAAATCCTTCTATTAAACGTATCTCAAGAAATACTCTAAAATGCACACTTTTAAAATTAGTCTTAGAACAAAAAAAAAGAATTGATTAAAAAAATTTCTAGTTTAAACAGTAAAGTTTCTTTGTGTTCCGATATTTGGAGTGATCATTGTAACGCCCGCCCTTATCTACTCTCAGGGCGGCGCTATTTTTTTTTTTATTTATAACATAACATAGGGGGGATCATTTCACAATCTACATAATCAAACATGTTATCATGACATAAATCTTCTTTTATAACATGCATCACATATCATAGACCTAATTAGCATGTTAACATATCATATCTTCTTTATAACGTGCATCACATATCATAATCATAATTAGCATGTTAACATATCATAACTTCTTTTATAACATGCATCACATATCATAACCATAAATTAGCATGTTACCATATCGTAGCTCATTTTATAACATGCATAACATAAAAATTAGAGAATGTAACTATTATTAACACTATCCATTCATGAGTTCTAACATATCAACTTTCATAAGTAAGGTGAACAGTAACATAAACTAAGCAACATCCAACATGGTACTAATAAATCACAAGTCATAAAAGCGGAAGCAAATGTCTTAAGTTATTCATTGAGCATATAAATAAAAGCAGAGAGTAATAGGGTCTTTTTCCACCATGCCACTATCACACACACCTTGCCCCTCCTGCTACTTCCTCTAGTTCATGTTTCCTTTATCTGTAGTATATGGACTGTTAGTAATATATGAGAGATGTCCTAAGGCAATCGCCTTATGTATGAACCATTTATATGATAAATGAAGATTCACTATTTGAGTATACATGTTTAATGTATTTGATTGGATCTTAAACTCATTTACTGAATGTCCACGATGCGATTCACAGCATGAGAGAATTTGTGATTGGATCACAACTAGTGAGTATCTCTACATGTGTAATTGTGATGTATCGGAATTATCCCTAGTCGATGAATTGATGGATTTGGACACCATCAATTCGGAGGCTAGCACGAGGTATACTCCTTGGTGTATCCAAGCACCGATTCTCACCGGAGACATTGTGATGTCCGAGTTAATCGTGGATGCTAGTTATGGTAACTAGTTCATTGGGTGACCCGGTAGTAAGACTTCATATGGTTCTCTGCATATATAGATATGTCATGAAGTTCTTCTTGTGGCTTAAGTCGCGATGTTCCTTTGACTTGCGGATTCAAGTCATCTTGATCATGGAGACTTATGCTTTGACATCTTAAGCAAACATCTCTAAGGAGATGTGGACCCGGGATGATTGGGTATAAGTCGAAGTGATCGAAGGTGTTTGAATAGCCTATAAAGGATTCACCACTCCTTGCGAGGAGATGTATACCCATGGCCTCTCGTCAGATTGTTACTAAAGTCTTTGGCCAAAGCATTACATGTTTAGAGTAAGGTACTCTTTGATACATGTGGAGTAACTAGAATCCGTAGGACGAGGAAATGATACTTGGGCTAGGTGTGACGTAGTCAGCCTAGTGGGGACTGACACAATAGACCATGTCCTGAACCAAGTGGGTATAAGATGAGTGAAGGGAATGGGGCACGATTCATTCAAGCTACTGAAGGGTTTCAGAAATAGTTCTGGATCAACCGTTGATCTTTTCGGTTAATTGGGGATCATGATGTACTACTAGGTGCCACTCATGATCGTTCTATAATTAATGGTTAATTATAGACGGCCAACAGAAACCGAGAACCTATTTGGTCACACGCACAACGAGTGTAATCCAAAGGATTTAAAACGAGCTTGAGAATGGGATTCTCAGACCGAGAGAAACTATGTTTGGTTGGACCAAACATAAAGCGAGCATGAAATTGTTTCAGTCGCAATGGAAGCGTGGATGGGCCGTGTCTTATGAAGACATAATGGATGGACCAAAATGGTTTGGTTCTAATCCAATGGATGAGAATAAACCAAAGGGTTTGGTTTATATTAAACGAATGAACCAAAGGTTGGTTCGGTTCGTTTTAACTTAAAATAAACCATCATGGTTTGGTTTATTTTAACTTATCTTAATGGAGCGGGTTAACGGGCTTTATGGATATGATCCATTAACCATTAAGAGAATTAGTTCTCTATAAAATAGGGCTTAAACCCTAATCCAAAACCCTAATCTATTTTGGCCGCCCAACCTAGTTGCCGCCCACCCTTGGTGATTTCGGCGCCCAACTACAAGCTGCCTCCGCCCAGCTTTGTGCCGCCGTCCAAGACCCTTCTCGGCGTCCAAGCTCCAGCCGATGAACCTCCGGCGACCCTCCGGTGATCTCCTATAGGTTCGGCATCAAGGTGAGCTTTTTCTTTCCTTGTTTTGGCCGGCGCCTACTCCTCCACCAAGCTGTCCAGTTTTCTGGACAGCTTCTCCTCCTCTAGTCGGAGCGTCGTTTGGACGACGATTAGTGCTCCGACAGCGGCTAACTTACCGGGGATTTGATCTCCGGTAATCCTCTGAGGTGGGGGACGAAGGATTCGTCAATTGGTTGACGAATACCTCTCCGGAGAAGCGAGTTTTGAGAACTCGTTTGAGGATCCGAATTTGGATTCGGATCGTGATCATCTCTCGATCACGTCGTCTTCAACACGAGGCTAGTAACCCGTACGAAGACGAAGCTCGTGACTTAGCGAAGTCATCCCGAGGAGCTCGGCGTGGATACGGATAGAGACGATTCTTACGAGGATCGTTACGGTTGATGCCGTTCCCGCTACACGTCATACGAAAGGTATAACGTAGATAATTTCTTTTATTGCAAATTTTAATTTACGGTTATGTCTACACTTGTTGTAATAGCATGCGTGTGTTGTAATAAATATAGATTTATTGTTTTTAATTGCTTCCGCTGTGCTCATGTTTACGAAACATGATCGAACACACACACGCCGCGGTGCCGGAAACCCAACAGTGGTATCAGAGCCCAGGTTGTGTTTCGAAATAATCGTAAAATGGTTTTGCGATAGTCATAATGTATTTCTGGAAATTTTCTAAATTTTGGAAATTTTGAAGTATTTATGGAAATTTTTCAATTTTGGAAAGTCTAGAAGTATTTATGGAAATCTTCCACTTTTGGAAAGTTGGAAGTATTTATGGAAATTGATATTTTCCATAAATAAAATATTTGATTAGATTCTGAAAATTTGTTTCCTAATTTAATCATGATTTGATTTGGGAAATCAAATCTTAAAATATTTAATTTCCATAAGTAGTTTCAATGATTTTGAAAATTGATTTCCTAAATAGAGTTTCCTTAATCAAATAAATTCCATGAATAAAATATGTGATTAGATTTGGAAATTTGTTTCCTAATTTAATTATGATTTGATTTGGAGAATCAAATCTTAAACATATTTTATTTCCATAAATAGTTATGACATATAAGGAAATTATAAACATGACATAAGTGTATGCCATGTAATTGCATTAGATGCATAACATTATGCCATGCGTGTCGTGACATGTAGATGTATGCCATGTATGCCAAGCCATGTAGATAATAGTTATTTGCATGCAAAGAGGATGAGACATAAAAACCCTAACTCAATATTAAAGCATACACCTTCCATTAATATGGTTAGAACCAGAGTTCTGTTTCTTGTTTGGGTTGTTGGACTCACTCCAAGCCCGGCTCGAACCTGAACATGTTCAAATCATTGGAATAGTTTAAATCTAATATGGTAAGAGTCAGAGGTCAATCGTTAGTTTGGGTTGTTGGACTCACTCCAAGCCTGGCTAATTGGTTGAATGCGCACTAACCATATTAAAACTATTTCGCGATTAATGGGTCGGCTTTAACTTGGAGCATCGATTTGTTGGACTCACTCCAAGGTCGATGTGAAGAGAGGTGAAGTTGGGTGCTATGCATGTGATGCATACTTGTTAATGTGTTAACAACCCAATGTATGTGTAAACATTCAATTAGTTGATAGCACATTGTGATAGTTACATATACATGATATGTAATCGGTATACTTGATACCCACCATCATAGCTAAGAATGGCTTGTTGGACTCACTCCAAGGTTGTTCTTATCTATGATGGATATCAGCCCATTCGGAGATGGACCTACGATCTCCCGAAGTGATTTTGGGGTTTTTGAAATTCGAAAAATGAATGGGATTTATAAATGTATATTGATGCATTTTAAAATAATTTTCTCATATATGCTCGTTTTGTATTTCTAGGTCAATAAATTGATCATGACGTCTTTGAATTTGCGCACTATTTTGGATTCGAACAAACTGACTGGGCCTAACTTCCTGGACTGGCTTAGAAACCTGAGAATTGTTCTCAAGGCGGAAAAACTTGCATATGTCCTTGAAGAGCCTCTTCCTGACCGTCCTAAGGACGATGCAACTCCAGACCAAATGTTGGTCTATCAGAAGCATGTGGCAGATTCTGAGCTGGCGAGTTGCATCATGCTAGCGGCGATGGTACCTGAGCTGCAGAAGCAGCATGAGCATATGGATGCTAACACTATGGTCTTCCATCTTCATGAGTTGTTCGATGAGCAAGCGAGATCCGAAAGGTTCGAGGTCTCTAGGCTCCTCTTCACCACGAAGATGCAAGAAGGTTCGTCTGTAGTGCAGTTTGTGCTAAAGATGAACGGGTACATCGAGCGGCTAGCTACCCTCGATTTTGTGATGGATCATGAGTTAAGTATTGACTTAATTCTGCATTGTTTGCCCAAGAGCTTCTCGCAATTTGTGATGAACTATCGAATGAACAAATTGGAATCCACCATTCCCGAGCTCCTCAATATGCTGAAGACTGTGGAGCCTTCTGTGAAGCATGAGGAGAAGGCGGTTCTGTTAGTTGATTCCTCAAAGAAAGGTTCTAAGAGGAAGCGAAGAAAAGAAGGAAAGAAAAAGGCAAAGAAGGCGGAACTATAAAAGGGCACTTGCCATCACTGTGGCAAGGAAGGCCACTGGCGAAGAAACTGCAAGATTTATCTTGAGTCCATGAAGAAGAAGAAGGCATCCGATGCCCCATCCTCTTCAGGTATCTTCGTTATTGATTGTCATTCTATTTCCTTAGACACTTGGGTATTGGATACTGGGTGTAGCTCACATATATGTAATGACATACAGGGGCTAAGGAATAGAAGAAGACTTGTCAGAGGGGAGTCAAATTTGAGTGTTGGCAATGGAGCAAAGGTCGCACGCCATCGAACTTATTTATTTGAAGCTCCTAGTGGACTAGTCTTGGAACTGGACAATTGCTATTATGTTCCTTCTCTAATAAAGAACATTGTTTCTATTTCCTGCTTAAATAGAAATGGTTTCCATTTAACGTTTAGTAACAATTGTTGTTATATAACTTTGAATGACGTACTTTATGGAACTGAAACTTTGAGTAATGACATTTATACGTTGGACGTATCCAGTGACATTTTCAATATCGAAGCGAGCAACACGCGTGCTCGAAAGGATAATCACATAGACTCCTATATGTGGCATTGTCGTCTTGGCCATATAAGCAAGAAACGCATGTCCGAATTACACCGATGTGGAATTCTGGAATCGTTTGAATTGGATTCATACGATACATGCGAATCATGCTTAAAAGGCAAGATGACTAAGTTACCTTTTACTGGAAAAGGTGAACGAGTGGGAGAGTTACTAGGTCTAGTACATACTGATGTATGTGGACCTATGTCAACTCAAGCTTTAGGAGGCTATAGCTACTTCATTACCTTCACCGATGATCACTCACGGTTTGGGTATGTGTTCTTGATGAAACACAAGTCTGAAGCCTTTGAAAGGTTCAAAGAATTCAGAAATGAAGTAGAGAAACAACATGACAAAAGTATTAAAATATTTCGATCGGATCGAGGTGGTGAATACTTAAGTCAAGAGTTTCTTGATTATCTAAGAGACAATGGCATATTGTCTCAATGGACTCCGCCCTATACACCACAGCATAATGGTGTATCTGAGAGGCGTAACCGGACCTTGTTGGACATGGTCAGATCAATGATGAATCATGCGACTCTTCCCAAGTCCTTTTGGGGTTATGCACTTCAGACATCTGTTTACTTGTTAAACAGAATGCCTACCAAGGTAGTCTCAACTACTCCATATGAGATATGGAATAGTAAGAAACCTCATGTATCTTACTTGAAGATATGGGGTTGTCCTGCTTATGTGAAGCGGATCAGACGCATAACTAGATGCTAAGTCCGATAAATGTCTATTTATCGATACCCTAAGGAAACAAGGGGTTACAATTCTATCATCCTGTGGAACAAAAGGTGTTTGTTTCAAGGCATGTTGTGTTTCTAGAGAAAGAGTTTCTCTTGCAAGAAAACAGTGGGAGTGTCGTCGAGCTTGAGGAGGCTCAAGAGACTCAAATAGACATTGATGAGATACCTGGTGAAGCACAACAGCCGACAACTCATAGTGATGAGCAATCGGCTGGACCTATTGTAACACCACATCTTCGTAGATCTGGCAGAACACGCAATATTCCCGAGAGATATGGATTTCTCGTAAGTGAATCGAACGACGTGTTATTCATTGATGATGAGGAGCCTACCAGTTATGAAGAAGTGCTGACAAGTTCAGAAAGGGATAAGTGGCTTGGTGCCATGAAGTCGGAAATGGATTCCATGTATGAAAACCAAGTTTGGAACTTGGTTGACCCACCAAGGATAAAGCCTATAGGGTGCAAGTGGGTTTTCAAGAAGAAAACCTACATGGATGGTAATGTGATTACCTATAAGGCTAGATTGGTGGCGAAAGGATATCGTCAAAAGCAAGGTGTTGATTATGACGAAACCTATTCGCCTGTAGCTATGCTTAAATCCATTCGGATGCTCCTGGCCATAGCGGCTCATTATGATTATGAGATATGGCAGATGGATGTGAAAACAGCTTTCCTTAATGGAAACCTGCTCGAGGACGTGTATATGATACAGCCTGAGGGTTTCACATCGGTTGATAAAACCAAGGTATACAAATTGCGACGATCCATTTATGGATTGAAGCAAGCATCCAGGAGCTGGAATATCCGTTTTGATGAGACGATCAAAAAGTTTGATTTCTCACAAAATCCAGACGAACCTTGTGTGTACAAGAAGGTTAGTGGGAGTGCAATCGTGTTCCTAGTATTGTATGTCGATGACATATTACTTATAGGAAACGATGTGTCAATCTTACTGATCCGCTAAAGGTTTGGTTATCCAAGACATTCTCCATGAAAGACCTGGGAGAAGCAACCTACATCCTTGGGATTAAGATCTATAGAGATAGATCGAAACGGTTGCTTGGTCTTTCGCAGTCTACATATATAGACCGAGTGCTAAAGAGGTTTAGCATGTCAGAATCCAAGAAAGGTTATCTGCCCATCAGGCATGGGGTACACCTTTCGAAGTCTATGTGTCCGCGCACAGAAGACGAGAGGATTTGCATGAGTAAGATTCCCTATGCATCCGCAATAGGATCTATCATGTATGCTATGTTATGTACGAGGCCCGATGTATCGTACGCTCTGAGTGTCACGAGCAGATACCAATCCGATCCAGGAATGGATCATTGGGCGGCTGTTAAGACGATCCTTAAGTACTTGAGAAGAACTAAGGATGTGTTCCTAATATATGGAGAAGGGGACATGGTGATACGCGGGTATACGGATGCCAGCTTCCAGACAGACAAGGATGATTCCAGGTCTCAGTCTGGATACGTGTTCACCTTGAATGGGGGCGCAGTGAGTTGGAAAAGTTCCAAACAAGAGACTGTAGCGGATTCTACCACTGAGGCAGAATATATTGCAGAAGCAGCAAAGGAAGCGGTTTGGATCAAGAAGTTCGTTCATGAACTTGGTGTGATTCCGGCCATTGTTGAAGCAATACCGGTCTACTGCGACAACAATGGAGCAATTGCACAGGCGAAAGAGCCAAGGTCTCATCAATGATCCAAACATGTGCTTCGCCGCTATCATCTTATCAGAGAGATCATAAGTAGGAACGAAATACAAATCGAGAAAATTCCCACTGAAAGGAACTTAGCGGATCCTTTGACTAAAGCATTACCTCAAAGTAAGTTTGAGGGTCATGTTAGAGCTTATGGTATTGGATACCGTAGCGATTGGCATTAGGCCAAGTGGGAGTCTGTTAGTAATATATGAGAGATGTCCTAAGGCAATCACCTTATGTATGAACCATTTATATGATAAATGAAGATTCACTATTTGAGTATACATGTTTAATGTATTTGATTGGATCTTAAACTCATTTACTGAATGTCCACGATGCGATTCACAGCATGAGAGAATTTGTGATTGGATCACAACTAGTGAGTATCTCTACATGTTTAATTGTGATGTATCGGAATTATCCCTAGTCGATGAATTGATGGATTTGGACACCATCAATTCTGTCGAGGCTAGCACGAGGTATACTCCTTGGTGTATCCAAGCAGCTGATTCTCACTGGCTGGAGACATTGTGATATCCGGAGTTAATCGTGGATGCTAGTTATGGTAACTAGTTCATTGGAGTGACCAGCCGTAAGACTTCATATGGTTCTCTGCATATATAGATATGTCAATGAAGTTCTTACTGTGGCTTAAGTGCGATGTTCCTTTGACTTGCGGGATTCAAGTCATCTTGATCATGGAGACTTATGCTTTGACATCTTAAGCAAACATCTCTAAGGAGATGTGGACCCGGGATGATTGGGTATAAGTCGAAGTGATCGAAGGTATTTGAATAGCCTATAAAGAATTCACCACTCCTTGCGAGGAGATGTATACCCATGGCCTCTCGTCGGATTGTTACTAAAATCTTTGGCCAAAGCATTACATGTTTAGAGTAAGGTACTCTTCGATACATGTGGAGTAACTAGAATCCGTAGGACGAGGAAATGATACTTGGGCTAGGTGTGACGTAGTCAGCCTAGTGGGGACTGACACTATAGACCATGTCCTGAACCAAGTGGGTATAAGATGAGTGAAGGGAATGGGGCACGATTCATTCGAGCATCAAGGGTTTCGTAAATAGTTCGATCAACCGCTGATCTTTTCTTAATTGGGGATCATGATGTACTACTAGGTGCCACTCATGATCGCTCTATAATTAATGGTTAATTATAGGCGTACCAACATAAACCGAGAACCTATTTGGTCACACGCACAACGAGTGTAATCCAAAGGATTTAAAACGAGCTTGAGAATGGGATTCTCAGACCGAGAGAAACTATGTTTGGTTGGACCAAACATAAAGCGAGCATGAAATTGTTTTAGTCGCAATGGAAGCGTGGATGGGCAGTGTCTTATGAAGACATAATGGATGGACCAAAATGGTTTGGTTCTAATCCAATGGAGGAGAATAAACCAAAGGGTTTGGTTTATTTTAAAACGAATGAACCAAAAGTTGGTTCGGTTCGTTTTAACTTAAAATAAACCATCATGGTTTGGTTTATTTTAACTTATCTTAATGGAGCGGGTTAACGGGCTTTATGGATATGATCCATTAACCATTAAGAGAATTAGTTCTCTATAAAATAGGGCTTAAACCCTATGGTGATTTGGCGCCAACTCGCCTCGCACTTTGTGCGCCCGTCAAGACCCTTGTCGTCAAGCTCCCCAGGGTGAACCTCCGGCGACCCTCCAGTGATCTCCTATAGGTTCGGCATCAAGGTGAGCTTTTTCTCTCCTTGTTTTGGCCGGCGCCTACTCCTCCACCAAGCTGTCCAGTTTTCTGGACAGCTTCTCCTCCTCTCGTCGGAGCGTCGTTTGGACGACGGTTAGTGCTCCGACAGCGGCTAACTTACCGGAGATTTGATCTCCGGTAATCCTCTGAGGTGGGGGACGAAGGATTCGTCAATTGGTTGACGAATACCTCTCCGGAGAAGCGAGTTTTGAGAACTCGTTTGAGGATCCGAATTTGGATTCGGATCGTGATCATCTCTCGATCACGTCGTCTTCAACACGAGGCTAGTAACCCGTACGAAGACGAAGCTCGTGACTTAGCGAAGTCATCCCGAGGAGCTCGGCGTGGATACGGATAGAGACGATTCTTACGAGGATCGTTCCGGTTGATGCCGTTCCCGCTACACGTCATACGAAAGGTATAACGTAGATAATTTCTTTTATTGCAAATTTTAATTTACGGTTATGTCTACACTTGTTATAATAGCATGCGTGTGTTGTGTGTGTTGTAATAAATATAGATTTATTGTTTTTAATTGCTTCCGCTGTGCTCATGTTTACGAAACATGATCGAACACACACACGCCGCGGTGCCGGAAACCCAACATGGACAACATAAACTATAAGCATATAGCTTAGTAAGATTCTTGCCTACTCACAAAAGCCACAAATTACATCAAATAATTAGAAAACACGAGCATACTAGCATAAATAACATAAGTATTTCATATCAACACTAAACATTAGCATACTAACGTAATGAAACATAAGCATGAAATAAAATTTACATAAGCATTCACGACATCATCAATTCTAAACATGCCTAAAGGACATAATCATAGCATTCTTAAACTTAACCATAAACATTCATGACATCATCAATCCTAAACATGCATAAAGGACATAATCATAGCAGTTAACCATAAGCATTCATGACATCATCAATCCTAAACATGCATAAAGGACATAATCTTAGCATTCTTAAACTTAACCATAAGCATTCATGACATCATCAATCCTAAACATGCATAAAGGACATAATCATAAGCATTTTTAAACTTAAACAAAAGCATTGCACAATTTCATACAAGTTCTTTCTTTTCAAAACATATACATATAGATACTTCAACATAATCATAACATGAAGGGGGGCCCAGGCTAAGTACCACATAAAGCGCGTTCCCTAATAGGCTGGGGTAGCTAGCCACCAGACCTACTAGAGCAAGACCTCTTATGTCTTACCAGGGCAAGACCTCTTACGTCTTCTTATGTCCCTTGGATTTGATTAACGACCACCTAACGGGTCGGATACTTAACCTCTTACAAAGTAAAATACTTTCTTATCTTATCATAAAGAGAGCTCTTAATCCCAACATAAAAAGGGGAAGCATCTTCTTAGACATTTCATAGCATATATGCATTCATAACATAAGAATACCCTAAAGGGGTCTTAAAGCATAAACATGTTCATCACATAAGCATATTTCATGGCATATCAAACATAAACATGCTCATCACATAGGCATATTTCATGACATATTAAATCATAAACATGTTCATCACATAGGCATATTTCATGGCATATTAAATCATAAACATGTTCATCACATAGGCATATTTCATGGCATATTAAATCATAAACATGTTCATCACATAGGCATATTTCATGGCATATTAAATCATAAACATGTTCATCACATAGGCATATTTCATGGCATATTAAATCATAAACATGTTCATCACATAGTCTAAGGGAATTCTTGTACACCAATTTAATCACCTAATCTTAACCCTAGCTTAGGTACCCTAAGTTGCTTAAATCACTAGGGAGGTGTTCATACATTTTTTTTTGCACATGAAGCTTACATAAGTGTCACATAACATATCATAAACTTAGGGGGAGTAATTGCACATGAAGTTGGGTACTTAGACCCACCTTAGCCCTAACACCCTAGTTCAAACATTAGGGCACAAGAAAACTTATTTTTGTCACATAAAATTTATACATGAAGACATACAACATATCATTATTTCATAAGGAGTGTTTTCATGCAACACTAGCGCTAAAACCCTAGTTGGCGGAAACATTAAGGGCACAAAAGTTTTATTTTTGTCACATAACCTTTATACATGAAGACATACAACATATCATAATTTCACAAGGAGTGTTTTCATGCAACCCTAGCCCTAAAACCCTAGTTGGCCGAAACTTGTATGGTATAAAGCATCACATTTCTTTCATATATCATGTCCTACAAGAGCAAATATACTGCAGGTGAGGGAAATATTACCACTTATAATTGGTTACCCCTTAATAAGAGAGACCTTGATTGGAGAGGAGACTAAAAAAATAATCTTGCCCTAGAACCCTTCTTGGTGCTCTTGACCCTTAGATGAAGATTAGCCCCTTAGATGAACCCTTCTCTTTGCTTAACTCACTAGGGTGGAACCCTAGTTTGCTTTGGCCGAAACTCAAAGAAAGAGCCCTAGGGTTTCGGTGGAAGGAGGAAGAAGGAAGAAGAAGTGGTCAAATGAAACCTTCACTCTTATTTATAAAGGGAGGAAGAGAAGTGTCTCTTCTCTTTTCATGCCTCTTCATTTACCCTCCTCACACTCATCTAGCATTTCTCCTCTTTCTCCAACAAAGAAGCTCTCACTGAGCACTTGGTCATCACATGCATGGTAAGAGTTAACTCTCACCAAGAGGTTTAAGGTTCAATCCTCACCTCTCCACTTTTATTCTTTTATCATCATTTTTCCAGGATTCCATATATAATCTACTAGACATGAATTTAAATTCTATACAAAAATTTTGGAGAAAAATTTTGGGGTGTTACAATCCCCCATACCTTATGAAAAGTTCGTCCTGAACTTAAAACAGTTCGGGATACTTTTGTCGCATCTCGTCTTCTCGTTCCCACGTGAACTCTTCGAACCCTTGACTTCGCCATAGGACCTTCACTAAGGGTACCTCTTTGCTCTTTAGCTTCTTGACCTCTCGATCTATTATCTGAACAGGTCGGCTTTCATAACTTAGGTCCCCTTGAATTTGTAATCGCCATTGGTTCGATCACCGGTCTGATTGGGAACGATCTCTTGAGTATTGATACATGGAAGACATTGTGGATAGCCGACATCTCCTGAGGTAGCTCCAGCTCATAGGCCACCTTGCCGATTCTTTTCAGGATCTGATACGGTCCTACATAACGCGGACTCAGCTTTCCCTTTCTTCCAAATCTCATTACTCCTTTCATAGGGGCGACCTTGAGGAACACAAAATCCCCAATTTCGAATTCTAATGGTCGCTCTTATCCGTGATAACTCTTTGCGCCCGAGCGCTTTTATCCTCCGACGGATAGTCAGATAGCTCGGGTGGTATCACAATAATATCGCTCAAGACCCATTTCTCCTTTCACCACCCTCGCATCAACAGATAGGAGACCGCATCTTCTCCCGTATAGAGCTTCATATGGTGTCATTCCAATAGTAGCCTGGTAACTGTTGTTGTAAGCAAATTCTGCCAAGCACAAATATCGACACCAACTCCTCTTAAAGTCTAGAGCACAAGCTCACAACATATCTTCCAAAGACTGGTTCACTTTTTCTCTCATCACGGTCCGAGGATGAAACGCAAAGGTCAATCTCAACTTAGTGCCAAGAGCCTTCTGAACACATTCCCAGAAATGGGAGGTAAAACGGCCATCACGATCATAAATAATAGCCTTAGGCACTCCATGTAATCTGATAATCTCCTTGGCATATAATTGAGCTAGCTGCTCAACCGGATAGGTCATCTTAATTGCTGTGAAATGGGCATTTTGTCAACCTGGTCATGATTACCCATATAGCATCATAACCATTTGTTGTTCGTAATCCCGAGATGAAATCCATAGAAATTTCTTCCATTTCCACTGAATCAGACGGCCGCAATAATCCTCCGTTTCGTGTTCCGCCTTAACCCTCCGCAGTCGACAGTGCCGACGCATCGAGCCACATCCTTTCATGCTCTGACCACCAAAATTTATCTCTTAAGTCCTGATACATTTTTGTAGATCCAGGATGCATGGTATAAGGTGTTCCATGGGATTCCTCGAGTATCTTCTTCCATAATTCCGGATCGTCCGGAATACATAGTCGGTCCCGGAGGTATAATAATCCGCTTTAAATGCGAATCCATTATCCCTTCCTTCCAGACTTCGCTTGATCTTCCGATGTCCAATCACCATCTTGCTTTCCCAATATATCGTCCGAACAATGCGCGCTTATCGCCATGGTGGAAAGTTGTCCGTAAATAATCTCTATTCCGTAATTCATTATTTCCTTTCGTAATGAGATAGCATTGATATGACATCAAAGCGGCAAGACTTTCGCTATGCATCCGCCACTTTGTTGGCCTTTCGGATGATAGAATATCTCACAATCATAATCTGACTAGCTCGAGCCATCCGCGTTGTCTCATATTTAGGTCTTTCCGAGTGAAGAAATATCTCGCTGTGGTCCAGATAAATCCTGCACCGAGCTCCGTATAAGTAGTGTCTCTATATTTTCAGAGCGAATACCATGGCTACTAGTTCTAAGTCATGGGTAGGATAATTTCTTTCGTGCTCCTTGAGTTGTCTAGAGGCGTAAATGATAACCTTGCCATTTTGCATAAGTACAGCTCCGAGCCCCAGTTTAGAAGCGTCACTATACATATCGAAGCTTTCATTATCTTCAAGGAGAGTCGAATGGGAGCGGGTCCCTCTTCAGCTCAGAAACTCCTCTCACCCCTCACCCATTTGTATTGCTTGTCCTTTCTCGTGAGGGTCATAGGGGCTAATGCACTAGAGAAGTCCTCTACAAACTTTCTGTAATAGTCTGCTAGCCCGAGAAAATTTCTGATTTCACTCACATTCCTTGACCTATTCCAGTTCCTCACAGCTTCAATCTTTATTGGGTCTACCATGATTCCTTCTTTAGAGATGACATGACCCAAGAATGACACTTGATCGAGCCAGAACTCACATTTGGAGAACTTCGCATATAGTTGCTCTTTCTGAAGAATCTGTAGTACTGTCTTCAGATGTTCAGCATGCTCTTCTCGGTCTCTCGAGTAGATAAGAATATCGTCGATGAAAACGATTACAAATTTGTCGAGGAAGGCCGAGAATACTCGATTCATCAGGTCCATGAACATCGCAGGAGCATTGGTTACTCCGAAGGGCATAACTACGAACTCATAATGTCCGTATCTCGTCCGGAAGGCCGTCTTCGGAATATCACCTGGCTTTACTTTTACTTGATGATAGCCAGACCTGAGATCGATCTTTGAAAAGACAGTAGCTCCCTTCAGTTGGTCGAACAGGTCGTCGATCCTGGGAAGGGGGTACCTGACATTGTTCCTGTATGATTTAGATGTCGAACTCTAGTAAATCACTTTACTATTACGTTCTTACCTATTCTTGATGGTCACGTTGTTCAAGGTCTAGTCTATACACATTCGCATAGACCCATCTTTTTCTTTATGAACAACGAGCTCCCATGGTGAGTGACTAGGCTGATAAATCCTGGTCAAGTAACTCTTGTAGTTGTTTCAAGTTCTTTCAACTCACGGCGCCATACTAGAAGGTGCCTTGAGATCGGGTTAGTTCCAGAATCAATTCGATCTCGAACTCAATTTCTATCGTGGTAATCCGTAGGTCATCGTGAAATACTCCGATGGTCGCATACCACTGACATCTTCTAGCTTCGGTTCTTTGTCGATACGGTATCAACCACGTGTGCTAGAAACCGTGCATCCATTTTCTAACATTTTTCGCTTTAGCCGATAAGAATTTCCTTGTTCCTTTCTTTGGCTCCCGATAAACTCAAATGAAACCTCTCGCTCGGCCGAAGATCACCTTCCGCTTACGCACTCAATTGAAGCGCCAGACTTGTGCGTAAAATCCATGCCCAATATAACATCATAGTCCCGCATATCCGTAACTACCTGTCGTCAAACAATACAGTATACCGTTGAAAATAAATATCGACTGTGACAACCGTCGAGGCACTCGCTACATCTTCTCTCATGAGGGAGAACACCACGGCATTTGTCACAATGGGGTGGGGCTTCCAGTCTCCTTGGCTTATCCGAGGACCCTCTATCGTAGCCTCGTGATCCGGTGAAGCGTGGAGGAGCACCTGCATCGACATACTCGAGGAGGTGCACGAACTCGGGTAGGCGTTCAGCTATGTGCCCCTCCAATCCACAACTATAACACTTCCTCGTGCCCTGACGACATTCCCCCGGATGCTTCTTCCTAGGATACATAGTTTGGTTGTTTCGGGCCCCTTTGGGCCATTCCACTATTTCTTCTTGCCATCGCGTCCCTCTTCCACTAGTATTCGAGATTTCGATCTCCTACGGCCTTATTCTGGATCGATGTTGTTCGTAGTGCTATGATCGTGGCACTAATGAACAACTCTTCGACGGTGCCTGGGTCGATTGACTCCACCGGCCACATTCAAGGCTATCTCCGGTCGTAACATTTTCATCATGAGTCTGATCCTCTCCCTTTGTCGACTAATTTTGGGCGAGACGCGCTACGGTTGAACTTTTCATAGCTTCACCGATCGATAGATCGCCTTTGTCGAACTCGAGGAACTCATCATAGTGCTTATTTGTGATCCGTCTCTGAAAGAACTCCTCGAAGAACTCGATTCAAAGTCCGTCCCACCTCATTTGATTTACTTGTCTCTTTGCTTTGACTCTCTCCACCACATCCTTACATCTCCGTAAAGACAGAATGAGGCACATTTTATCTTTTCGTGCTCGGGCCAATCCAAAGACTCCACGATGCTCTCAACTGCTTTTGAACCAGGCTTGGGCATCCCATGGTTCGCAGCACTGAGAAATTTTACGGTTTGACCGCCCTTTGAATCGAGATAAGCTTGGTCGGACCGGTGGCGGCATTGCCTAGTGGTGCTTGCACCATAGTGGTCGTGTTTGGCGTCACGTTCTGCGTCTCTGGTGGGGTGATAGGGTTCCCTTGTTGATTCATGAGAGCATTGATAACCAGCTGTTGTTCTGCGACCTGACGCTGTAGCTCGGTAACCACATGCATCAAACCGGTGGGGGGTCTTTGATTCATTCCCTCGATTACTACGTCTCCCAGCCATGTTATCTAAGTGATAAATAAATAATTAAGGTATTATTATAATTTCTACTCATATACATGCATCTAAACATTCCTTATCATAAACAAGGTAGGGTATCCTTTCTAGTGGTATTTCTAGGTTAGAAACATGTCTCCATCATATAAAGCATGGTAAGGTATCATTACTATCTAAGTCACAAGTATGGTTCCATTCTACTACAACATGATGAGGTATTACTTCTATCTAGATAGAAGACATTCTTCATTATAAAAGAAATTTAGGTATGCATAAAGTTACTTACTTGGAAACAGCAGGATGTAGGCTTGATATGTGATAGTGGAAAGGTGAACCCGCTTTGATACCAACCTATAACGCCCGCCCTTATCTGCTCTTAGGGCGGCGCTACTTTTTTTTTTTTTATAACATAACATAGGGGGGATCATTTCACAATCTACATAATCAAACATGTTATCATGACATAAATCTTCTTTTATAACATGCATCACATATCATAGACCTAATTAGCATGTTAACATATCATATCTTCTTTATAACGTGCATCACATATCATAATCATAATTAGCATGTTAACATATCATAACTTCTTTTATAACATGCATCACATATCATAACCATAAATTAGCATGTTACCATATCGTAGCTCATTTTATAACATGCATAACATAAAAATTAGAGAATGTAACTATTATTAACACGATCCATTCATGAGTTCTAACATATCAACTTTCATAAGTAAGGTGAACAGTAACATAAACTAAGCAACATCCAACATGGTACTAATAAATCACAAGTCATAAAAGCGGAAGCAAATATCTTAAGTTATTCATTAAGCATATAAATAAAAGCAGAGAGTAATAGGGTCTTTTTCCACCATGCCACTATCACACACACCTTGCCCCTCCTGCTACTTCCTCTAGTTCATGTTTCCTTTATCTGCAGTATATGGACAACATAAACTATAAGCATATAGCTTAGTAAGATTCTTGCCTACTCACAAAAGCCACAAATTACATCAAATAATTAGAAAACACGAGCATACTAGCATAAATAACATAAGTATTTCATATCAACACTAAACATTAGCATACTAACGTAATGAAACATAAGCATGACATAAAATTTACATAAGCATTCACGACATCATCAATCCTAAACATGCCTAAAGGACATAATCATAGCATTCTTAAACTTAACCATAAGCATTCATGACATCATCAATCCTAAACATGCATAAAGGACATAATCATAGCATTCTTAAACTTAACCATAAGCATTCGTGACATCATCAATCCTAAACATGCATAAAGGACATAATCATAACATTCTTAAATTTAACCATAAGCATTCATGACATCATTAATCCTAAACATGCATAAAGGACATAATCATAAGCATTCTTAAACTTAAACATAAGCACTGCACAATTTCATACAAGTCCTTTCTTTTCAAAACATATACATATAGATACTTCAACATAATCATAACATGAAGGGGGGCCCCAGGCTAAGTACCACAAAAAGTGCGTTCCCTAATAGGCTGGGGTAGCTAGCCACCAGACCTACTAGAGCAAGACCTCTTACGTCTTACCAGGGCAAGACCTCTTACGTCTTCTTATGCCCCTTGGATTTGATTAACGACCACCTAACGGGTCGGGTACTTAACCTCTTACAAAGTAAAATACTTAATTTTCTTTCTTTTCTTTCTTATCATATCATAAAGAATGCTCTTAATCCCCAACATAAAAAGGGAAGCATCTCCGTCTTATCTTATCATAAAGAGAACTCTTAATCCCAACATAAAAAGGGGAAGCATCTTCTTAGACATTTCATAGCATATATGCATTCATAACATAAGAATACCCTAAAGGGGTCTTAAAGCATAAACATGTTCATCACATAAGCATATTTCATGGCATATCAAGCATAAACATGCTCATCACATAGGCATATTTCATGACATATTAAATCATAAACATGTTCATCACATAGACATATTTCATGGCATATCAAGCATAAACATGCTCATCACATAGGCATATTTCATGGCATATTAAATCATAAACATGTTCATCACATAGGTATATTTCATGGCATATCAAGCATAAACATGCTCATCACATAGGCATATTTCATGGCATATTAAGTCATAAACATGTTCATCACATAGGCATATTTCATGGCATATTAAATCATAAACATGTTCATCACATAGACATATTTCATGGCATATTAAATCATAAACATGTTCATCACATAGGCATACATACAATCATGCAACATATCATGAATTCTAAGGGAATTCTTGTACACCAATTTAAGCACATAATCTTAACCCTAGCTTAGGTACCCTAAGTGGCCGAAATCACTAGGGAGGGGTTCATACATTTTTTTTTTTTTTGCACATGAAGCTTACATAAGTGTCACATAACATATCATAAACTTAGGGGGAGTATTTGCACATGAAGTTGGGTACTTAGACCCCACCTTAGCCCTAACACCCTAGTTGGCCGAAACATTAGGGCACAAGAAAACTTATTTTTGTCACATAAAATTTATACATGAAGACATACAACATATCATAATTTCATAAGGAGTGTTTTCATGCAACCCTAGCCCTAAAACCCTAGTTGGCCGAAACATTAAGGGCACAAAAGTTTTATTTTTGTCACATAACCTTTATACATGAAGACATACAACATATCATAATTTCACAAGGAGTGTTTTCATGCAACCCTAGCCCTAAAACCCTAGTTGGCCGAAACTTGTATGGTATAAAACATCACATTTCTTTCATATATCATGTCCTACAAGAGCAAATATACTACAGGTGAGGGAAATCTTACCACTTATAATTGGTTACCCCTTAATAAGAGAGACCTTGATTGGAGAGGAGACTAAAAAAATAATCTTGCCTTAGAACCCTTCTTGGTGCTCTTGACCCTTAGATGAAGATTAGCCCCTTAGATGAACCCTTCTCTTTGCTTAACTCACTAGGGTGGAACCCTAGTTTGCTTTGGCCGAAACTCAAGGAAGGAGCCCTAGGGTTTCGGTGGAAGGAGGAAGAAGGAAGAAGAAGTGGTCAAATTAAACCTTCACTCTTATTTATAAAGGGAGGAAGAGAAGTGTCTCTTCTCTTTTCATGCCTCTTCATTTACCCTCCTCACACTCATCTAGCATTTCTCCTCTTTCTCCAACAGTAAGCTACTGCTGAGCACTTGGTCATCACATGCATGGTAAGAGTTAACTCTCACCAAGAGGTTTAAGGTTCAATTCTCACCTCTCCACTTTTATTCTTTTATCATCATTTTTTCAGGATTCCATATATAATCTACTATACATGAATTTAAATTCTATACAAAAATTTTGGAGAAAAATTTTGGGGTGTTACAATCATTGGCAAAATTGTTCATATATGAGTATTACTTGTTATTGGATTGATAATAATTGGAACATTCAAAAAAGATTGCTAGCATATAGATGTTTTAACGAAATACACACGACATAAAATATTTCACAACTTATCTTTGTTATTTTAGAAGAATATGGTCTAGCTTCTAAAGTTTTTTCAATTTCTTTTGATAATGCTAGTGCAAATACCTCTAGTATTAGTGATTTTATTGATATATGTAAACCATCAATAGGTGGGAGATTTTTTCATATTAGATGTACATGTCACATTTTAAATTTGTGTGTTCAAGATGGACTTAGAAATTTAGGATCACATATTCAACCAATTAGGAGTGCAATTCATTATTTATGGACACATACTCAAGTTATGAAAGAATGGAGAAAATTTTACAAAACAAATGGTATGAAGCCTAGACGGTTTGCATGTGACGTCCCAACTCATTGAAATTCTACTTACAAATTGTTGTTATTTACTTTTGAATACAAAGATTTATTATGTATGTTTTTCATCAACATGTTCAATCACGTGATATTTATTTATTTTCAAATCAATGGAATATATGCACTAGTATTTGTTAAATTTTAAAAGTTTTTAGTGATGCTAGTGACCAATTATCCGGTGTTTATTATCCAACTTCACATTTAGTTTTAACACATTGTTGTAATATTACATGTATTTTTAATGAACATATTCAATCAAATGATAATTATTTATCTCAATGTATTTATGTAATGAAAGAAAAATGGGAAAAATATTTCTTAAACATTCCTAAAATATTTTTATGTACTTTTGTTTTAGATCCTAGACTTAAATTAGAAGGTTTGCAAAATATGTTAGCATTATATTTATGAATCTTTAAGCCTTATTATCGAAACTGCTCCTAATATTTCTTTGATTTTGTTTAATATTAAAACTCATTTACATGATATTTATAATGAATATAACATTAAATATGGTGAACAAACTATTGGACATGAAACACATCAATTCACTACAACTAGTATTATTACTTCTAAACTCACTAAAACACAACTGTTATTAAGGGAACGGACTAAACGTCCATGAGGATTCTCAAGTTCCAGTCAGGAACTTGAGAATTATTTTACTATTTCTTTTGATTTTAGTGATGCAGGCGAAGAAAGTTTCGATATTCTAAAATGGTGGTCGCAAAGAACTCAAATATTTCTAATCTTATCTATAATGACAAAAGAAATTCTAGTTTATTCAGTTTCAATGGTTGCAGTGGAACAAACTTTTAGTATCGGAGGAAATACATTGGACGAGAGACGTTCTAACTTAAGGCCAGAAAATTTGGAAGCGCAATGTTTACTCAATGATTGGTCAAAAGCTACAAGTTGAATCCAACATATTAAAAGTGATGAAGAAGACCAAGACAAAATAGAGGGAACATCCGAAACTACGACGGCGGAAGGAAATATCGAATACGACTGAAATTGATTGAATATAATGAAAATTGAAATGAAATTGATTTGTTTTTGTTGTAATAGGGTTTTTTTATTTAAGTCCAAGATGTTGAAATTTGAGATGTAATATATTTTTTATTGAGATAATGAAATATTTGATAGAGTTTTTATAAGTTCAATTGTGCATTTTTTTTATTTTAATTATTTACATCATTCTTTAAATTTTTATTTATTTAACTAAGACGGCGATTAATGACTGCACTAACCCGGACGGATCGGACACCGGACCGAACTGCAGTTCTACAACCCTGCATCGTAACGATCACGAGCGGCCCGATTAAGGGTCGATATTTTGCCAACGCGGATCCGACGGTTTCGATCCAGATCCAGATCGGATCCGGACCGTGGTTAAGTCTAAACGAGGGGAAGATAATCTAGAAAAAAAAGAAATAGAAAAGAAAAATAATTGAGTAAGAATTAAACAACGACGAATTAAATAATAAAAAAAGAAGTAATTCTGAAGGAATTGTCATTAAAGATAGTTTTTAAATTGTTGATAATGAAAATAAATTAAAAATATTCAAGGTTAATAATGTATGTGTAATAAATTAAAATAAATTGAAAAATATTTATAGAAGACTATTTGATTTGTTTATTATTTAGCAATTATTATTTGTTGTTCAGTCGAATTAATTATAATCCTTATTATATTATTATATTTTTTATTAAAATACTATTTTCTTATTTGTCATGGAGACAATAGTCTTATACTTTTGTAGTTTTGTTATCTTCGAATTAATATAGTTATGTGTAAGAGTTTTTTCTTCGTGTGAAATTATTTTTTGGGCAGCACACTTTGAATTTGAAATTGTCCAAATATAATTTTATGATTTTATATTTATCAAAGGACATACTTCATTTTCTTTTTATCCCTTCCGTCAAATGTAAATTTAATATTCAGATATTATATGTATCCGAGTCACAATTGAAAATCTCGAACTATTTAAAAAGTAATGTTGGAAATTATATTCCCAATAACACAGTAATCTTGATATTTAAATTCCCAGCACCACATGGTACGGAGCCTAATTTTTTATATATAATTGTGGACACTTAATAAAATCTAGATTATCAAAAATTTTGGATACAGATACATAGAGGAGCACTTCACAAACCCAATTAACTTGGATTAGATAGAAGAAGAGGTGAGTAAGACCATCAATGAGTTTTGATCGAAATCCATTAATGGACCTAGAGAAGTTCAATTTATGAAATCTTGACATGGACTAAAAGATCTTACAACATATCTCCACGGGGACGGCACGATGGTAAGACAGGGTGTTGCTTATAGAATGGGTTGGGTTTGATGTCAGATGAGGGGTCTAAAATCCCCTCTAGTTTCAGATGGACCCCTCCCTGCCTTGCCACCGTATCAAGGGACTTTGTCCCCCCCCTCCCCCCACCCCCGCGATTTACCTCCCTCTCGCCAGTGCCATGGGACGAGTGACAGGGGGCTGCTAATTGGGCAGATTCCCAACTTTGCAGAAAAGATCTTACAACATGAATTATTGATGTGTCTAGGAAACTTAGTTTTGATCCTACTACCTCCCAGTTTTGATCGCATGCCACGTGACACGGGACCTGATTTTTAAAATATGACTGTGGATACCTAATAAAACCTTGAATATTAGAAATTTCGGACACCGATGTTGGATAGAGAAGCATTGCTAGAGAGGGGGGAATAGTGAGCGTAAAACTTTCTTTTGTTCGTTCGATAAGAGCAAACACAGCGAAAAAATAAATAATATAATTTATTTTTACTTGGTCCACAGTCCACCGGTTGCTAATCCAAGGTCCCACGATCCTTGACCACGTACGAAAGGGCAATCCACTATAAAGTTTCCTTCTCGTTGGAGGTAGGAGACAACGATTACAAAATCGAAAGTACGAGGATGAGGCAACAAGTCTACCTCACCTTGTTATGATTAAAACCACGATCGAATACAGTAAATAAAAAAATACTTGCTACCAACGAATAGATTCTGAACTTGGTGTTGCGTCGGCGTTACGGTGTTGAAGCTTTGGCGTTACGGGAGCACTTTGAGAGCAAGATAATTGATCTTTGGGTTGGAGTCCTCCCCTCCTTTTATAGACTTTTGTATTGGAATAAGTCTTGATGGAAATCCTCAACATTTGGAATTGATCTCGAGGTGGCTCCTTGTCTTATCGCGAAGTAGCCACATCAAACATTATCTGTTTTAACCTAGCACAAAAGGCTGATTGGTCACCATCGATCGATGATCCATCACCATCGATCGGCATGTGCATCAATCATGCTAATGACCGCGATGATCGCCACCGCCACTTCCCTACAACAAGAGGTTAGCACGAAAAATGATAAATATGACGATTCCTTACCGTCCGATCTTGACCTAGACCTTCCACTGGAAGTCTTAGTCGGATCACCGCCTACATTCGTCCCCGTACAGAGTGTTGGTGCAATCGGATCAGGTCACGGTTGACCAGGACTCGAGCTTGACTCGAGAGATGTTTTGATGTTCGACAAAAACATATGACAATGTAATTGTCATGGGAAAGTCCAAGTCTTGGGTACTTGGCATGGATAGTTCAAGTGGGACACTTGGCATTTGGAAAAGTCCAAGTCATGGGTACTTGGCATGGAAAGTCCAAGTGGGACACTTGACATTTGGGAAAGTCCAAGCATGAGTCTTGGCAATGGAAAGTCCAACATGGGTTGACATGGAAAGTCCAAGTCTTGAGTATTTGGCATGGAAAGTCTAACATGGGTTGGCAAGGGAAAGTTCAAGCTTGAGTCTTGGCATTTGAGAAGACCAAGGGGTTTGATATTGGCGGCGTAAAGTCCAAGCGGGAGTCTTGACAACATAAGTCCAATGGTTGGTGGCGTAAAGTCCAAGCGGAGTCTTGGCGGTGTAAGTCCAATGTGCCTTGGCGGTGTAGACACCGTTAGCATGACATAGCTGATAGAAGTACCTGAAGGCTAGCATAATAGATGAACAAGTCATGGATGACTTAGAGGGATCTGAGAGGCGTGAGGCTGACGGAGGTGGATAGAAGGCTTAGGTCTAGGCTAAGGGTAGTCTAGCAAGTATGAAGACACCATACTTGGGTTAAACCTCATGATTGAGGTTAAAACCTCATGTTTGAGGTGTGTCAGTCGACTGGTGTGAGTCAACTAAGGTTTGACTATGGGAAGTGTCATAGTAGTCGACTGTCAGAGGAGGGCAGTCGACTGATTGGCATAGCAATCGACTGATCATGTGATCAGTCGACTGATGCTCGATTTTTCGGTCACATAATGGAGTTTGACTCGACTACTGGGGTTAGCAGTCGAGTGGAGGCTCTATCAGTCGACTGATGGTCATAATTAGTCGACTGATGATGGATTCGTTGGATCTTTCCAGCGTGGATCTAGCCGTTGTCTCACGACAACAGTGGTATCAGTCGACTGATGGTCCTGAGCAGTCGACTGATCGACATTTTTCAGCACGTGGATCCATCTAACTAGTTTTGACCCACTTCCAAGTCTTCTAATATATCTAGAACGAACACCGAAGACTTGATCACAAACTTGATTTGCAATCTGAACTGCATCGTTGCCATCTTTGATTTCTTGTGATTGAATGTGCTCATCTTGCAGTCTCACCATATCACCCTAAGAATAATAAACTTATTATTAATATGTTTACAAAGAATTATGCAAATTTAAAAATAACTTTACTAAATTATATCGATTATATCTTACGTATACAGCCTCGGCTCTCTCCCCACTCCACCCTTTCGATGAGCTACAATAGGTGGTATTAAAAATAGTAATCCGATCTTTTCACTGTGACTGATTGGTCTGAAAAATATTATAATGTGTTAATATTAAAAATAACAAACAATATACTGTAACTATAAAGTTTGTACTTATACCATCGTAACTGTATTGAATGAATGATTTTGAGCCACCTCGATGGGTATATGGTAGGTGCGATTGGTTTTGGGCATTTATTGTCGATCGCGTCTATAATATAAAAATTTATTAAGATAAAATGTAAAACATGAGTTGTAGAATAAATATTTTAATTTATATATAACTCAGATAATTGGTATAGATTGAGTTATCTGAAATTTCTTTGATTCAAACAGATCACACATATAGTTCCAATCTTTCTGTGTCTCACAAAACTTGATCGACATATGATGTTGGCACTCAGTAGGGGGAAGATGCAGTAGACTCTTATAATGAGTGTACATCTTATTCCGATTGTCTTTGTACCTTGCACTCATTAATCTGTTGGTCTCCTTTCTTACCAATATTGCCTCCTCGACAAAATTGATATCGAAAGCAGCCTGAAAAATACCAATATTGAAATTTATTAACGATTGGTGGATGATTATATAATTATAAAATTACTCGTGCTTACTGATAATCGATCATATATCATTTGTTTATTGTCCGGGGAAATATGCTTCCAACTCTTAGCTTGTAGGGGAGCGAACTTCTTAATTGACAGATCTAACTCTGTCATAAAAGTAGTTGCATTTGTCCCGATGGATAACCATCTCTCTTACAAAAGGTAATGGGTAATTTACCCTGTTTCTCGATTTACTGTAGGAGCCGATTGGAGTGTGTGCCTCGTATCTCTCTACGTGTCAGATGAACTATAAATCAAAAAGTGTTAATAATTAACAAGTTAAATAAATATCAAACAAAATAAACATATTTAAAACTCATTTATCTAACCAGTAGGAGCAGGAGCACTGTCATCGTCAAGTGTAGGTACAACTGGGGGGCGCTCAATTCTCTTAAGCGACATAGCTATGACATAAGCATTATATACAGATCGACATATGATGAAAGATTATATTAAATACATGAATTATAAATGAAGAACAATATAAATATTATGTAAATACATTTAATCGCTATCATCATCTGAAAAAGATAAATAATCATCCGCCTCACTATCAATTTCACTATCTTCACCCTCATCAATACAATTACTTTGAGTGTCCATATCCAGATCCACTTGTGCATTTGCCATATTTATTTGTTGATATTCAACATCTAATCGACATAGTTGAGTTATCACTAATCCTTCACCAACTACTAAAGTTGAATCATTGGATGAAATCTCTTGGTTTGACTCTATATTCAAGATATTACCAACCTTAAATCTTCAGATACTTCATCAACTTTAGTTAGTTTGTATATTTCTCGGTGATGAACCCTTTGCACGACCTTCCAATGACCTCCACGTTTGATATCATTCAAATAATACACTTGATTTTCTTGGTTTGCCAAAATGAATGGGTCATCATCGCACCATGTTTTAGAAGTGCCAATACACAAGAGATCATACTCTTCCACCAACGATTTTTTTTTTTGGATCACATTGAAACCATTAGTACCAAAATAATATTTTTAGCGCTATAATTTTATCCCTAAATCACAATGGAAAATCTTGCTCGTGATATTGCATAACTTGATTAGCATGAATCTTTTGGGACATAAGTTGCAGATGCTCATTGTATAAAAACTTAATCAATTTAAAATATGTGAATGTAATAGAATTA
The DNA here is from genome assembly GCA_025175895.1 of Wurfbainia villosa. Taxonomy (NCBI): domain Eukaryota; kingdom Viridiplantae; phylum Streptophyta; class Magnoliopsida; order Zingiberales; family Zingiberaceae; genus Wurfbainia; species Wurfbainia villosa. Next base: position 86,043,145 of record CM045988.1, read on the forward strand.
AAGTAATAACTTAATGTAAACACTTACTTTCGATATCGATCGACTTCTTTACAATTATTCGGAATGTACTAATGTGCTTTTGTTAAATAACAACAATGACAATTTCAGACTTTGTTGGTTGCTAAAGACTCTTGTTTTATGTGAGATAACACTTAATTTGCATATTGATGGTTGAAAATCTTTATTCCATTCTGGCCTAGAAAAGTTTGTCTCAATCTGACTCATATATAACGAACTAAAAGTCAAGACCTCATTTACAATATACCCCTCTGTAATAAATCCTTCAGGTTAGACCTGGCCAAGGTCCGGGTCAAACCCGGACCTGACCCGGAACCGGACCGTGGTCAACGGTCCGCTAAATCAACGGTTTGACCGGACGACCGGACCGCTATTAGGTCCGCTTCGGTTAAAAAACCGGAAAACAAAAAAACCGGCATTTAAAAAAAAAAATTTAGCAGAGCACGCGGGCGTGTCGCCGCGGTAAACCGCGCCCGGTCGCTTTCCGTCACGACACGGGCGTGTCGCACGGGGCACAGCCGAGGCGTGTCATCACGACACGGGTACGGGCTTTGGACCGAGCACAGGCGTGTTGACCGGACCCGACCGGACCGGCCGGGCCGGTTCCATGGCCGGGCCCTGGCGGGCGGTTAAAGTCGATATTTTATCAACCGGACCTATTACGAACATATTTTTTTAGTCTTCCCAAATATCGCTCAAAGGGATACATCCATCGTGACGAAATTGGCCCAACTAACATGACTTCACGAGGTAAATGAACTGTCAAATGAACCATAATATCAAAAAATACCGGAGGAAATATCCATTCCATCTCACACAATATTAGGACTATTTGCTCCTCCATTCTACTTATGTCCACTGTGTGTAAAGATCTTGCAATGATCTTTTTGAAGAAATCACATAACTTAATTAGTGTGTTACATATGTCTTTTGGAAAAAATTTACGTACAACAACTGGAAGTATTCTTTATAATAATACATGACAATAATGTGATTTTAGTCCATATATCTTTCCTTCATTTGCATTCACATGTCTAGATATATTAGCAACATAACCATCTAGAAACTTCACAGATTTTAAAAATTGACAAAATTCATGCCTTTCTTCCGATGTCAACGTGTAACTTGCATACGGTTTCCTGAATTTGTCTCCTACTGGCTGTAAATGCAACTCACTCCTTATCTCCATATCCTGTAAGTCTAATCTTGCTTTGAGAGTGTCCTTTAACTTTTTGTCTGTATTTAATATTGTACCAATTAAAGCATCACAGACATTCTTTTCAATATGCATCACATCTAAATTGTTTCAACTTTAAATCTAACCAACATGGTAACTCAAAAAATATAGACTTGTTTACTCAATTTGTATCATCCAAAGATCGCTGTTGTTTTTTACCGAGTGAAGGATGCTTACTGAATGTCACTTGGGGTAATGCGTCTAACTGCACTAAAATCTTATATCCATTCATTACTTGTGGTGGTCCTTCTTTTTCAACTTTTCCATTAAAATCTTTAATTTCTATGCCATGGGTATTGAACATTCAAGAATCGACGGTGACATGTGTAGCATATTTTATTCCTTAATCCTTGAGATTTGGTTTCATTCAGACATACTGAATATGCCTTATAGCCCTTTGTGCTCCATCCAGAAACTGTTCTATATGCTAGAAAGTCGTGAATGATCCATATCATAGCAACATATAATTGAAATACTTGTTCAGTTGATGCATCATATGCTTCCACCCCATCATCCCATAGTTCATTCAGTTCGTTTATCAAAGGTCATAGGTATACATCTATCTCTTTGCCAGGTGATTTAGGCATAGAAATTAAAAGAGACATAATCTATATGATGGCTTCATCATTTTTCATGGTGATAAATTATAATTTACAAGTATAAAAGGTCATATACTATCAGCATTTGACATATTTACAAATGGATTAAACCCGTCAGTAGCCAACCCTAGGCAAATATTTCATGGATCACTAGTAAATATTTCATGTGCAATGTCAAATTCTTTCCATGATTCACTATCAGTTGGGTGTCTTAATACACCATCTGTTTCAACTCATTGTTCTTTATGTCATCTCATCTCTTTGAACGTATGCTTCGAAATAAACAACCATTTAAGTCTTGGTTTTAGAGGAAAATACCGAAGAATTTTTTGAAGATTCTTTTTCTTATTCATCCCTTCGTACTTGTATCTGGGCTCATTTCACACTGGACATCTCATGCTCATCCCAAAATAATATACAATCATTTTTACAGACATGTATCTTCTCATATGTCAATCCTAACTCTTTTAATAATTTTTTGGCTTCATAATAAGAATTTGAAATCGCATTCGGTTTAGGAAGTGTCTCTTGCAATAACTGAAGTAACATATCAAAAGATTTATTGCTCCATCCATTTAACACCTTCACATGCATTAGCTTCACCACAAAATTGAAAATCAAAAAATTAGTAAAATTGTGATACAATTCTTTTTGTGCATCTTCCAACATTGAAGTATAACTTCGTCTATAATCATTTGCATTCGTGTTTTCATTGATATCATCTGATTGATCGAGACTCATTGTTGTTTATATTTTTTGCATTTCGTAAATCAATAAACATGTCTTCAAAATTGTCTTCGAAATCATCTACTTCAATATCAAAATCATTTTTATCTTGATTGATAATATTTATACTACCGGATGATGTAGAAGTTTCTCCATGAAAGTTTCAGACTTTATATAGTCTATCGAATCCCCACCTATAAAGATATCCTCGCACATAATCCAATTCATATTGAAATAAATTGTCATACCGTTGATATGGACAACGAATTTTTGATAAATTCAGACTGATCATGTAATTCTCTGCCATATTTATAAACTGATTCAACCCATTTATATATTCATGACTAATCCGATTCTGAATCATTATTTAACTTTTATCCATATTTTTAAACCTTGGTTAAACATATATAAAATAATTTTGATGTTAATTTTCAATAAAAGCAATTTAGCAACTTAAATTTATTTATCACATACAAAATAATCAAAAAATTTATAATTTAAACCTCACACAATATAACCTACAATTTGCATTATAACCCTATATTTATCAACAAACAATATAATCTAAGAGTAAGAAAACCGTAAACTTATCCCCTAATCGTAAAATAATCTTAAAATCATCATCTAATTGACAATATATCTTCAAATTTATCATATAAGCAATAAGTTACTACTTGATTACCATAAATAGTCCAAATATAAATGATAAAAAAATTCTAAATTCATCATCTAATCCCTAACAAAACCCTAACAATCGTATATATAATCTACAATAACCTTAAACCCTAACAAAACCCTAACAAACCCTAAATTCATCATCTGAGTATAACAAAATCCTAAATTTATCATCTAATCATAACAACAATACAAAAAATATCATTAATTTTATTTTAAAACCTTGAAGAAAGAATCCGGAAAAACCTAAGCAGGTTGACCTTGAGACGGCGCCGAGAAGAAGCCGGAACTAGAGACTGGAGCTAGAGACCGGAGGTGGAGAAGGAGGCCAACAGGAGGTCAGAGTTGCTGCCGGAGGTGGATAACCGGGAGCTAGCACCCGCGAAAGAGAAGTCACCAGAGAATCGCGTGGAGAATTCTCGGAGCACGATATGGAGATGGAAGCAAGGAAGGAAGAGAGGAAGGAAGAGTCGCATGGAGACAAAAGAGAGGAAGAGTCACGTGGAGAATCGCCAGAGAGGAAGGAAGAAGGGTCGCGCGGAGAAAATGGGGGAATCATGCGATCAAGGATTGTTTCGCGAATATTAGTGATGAAAAAATATATTTCGTCACTAATATTTATTATCTTAGCGACGAAACATTTAATTTTTGTTGCTAATATATGACATATTAGCGACGAACAATATATATTGTCGCAAAAATAGGCACATCAGTCGACTGGTGGTATACACCAGTCGACTAACGATAATTTGGCCGGCCACAAAATCTAGTTTACTCGACTAACCAATCGACTGAATAGTTTGTGATGAATATTTAATTATTTCATCGCTAAGTAGCAGTCGACTGGTGATATATACCAGTCGACTCCTAGTATTGGCGACGAATTGATAAATATCATCGCTAAACTTAAATATATTAGCGACGAAATATAAATTTCGTCGCTAATACTCATTCTGAATATAGGCTAGCAATGAATATTTTTAATTGGTCTCTAATATATTTTATATTTGCAATGAAATATTACTATTTCGTGCAAATGTGATATTATTTACGACGATCAAATAATTCGTCGTTAAGTCCTCATTTTAGTGATGGATTATCAATTCGTTGCTAATATTTCATCGCTATTTTTCATTTTTCTTGTAGTGTAACTACAAAACATACCTTATACTTTTCGACATTGTCTAGTGAATTCAATTTCATTTTAAAAATCCATTTACAACCAATAAGTTTCACCTCTTTAGGTAATTCAATAAGCTCCCTGCACCTTTGTTTGTCATGGACTTCTTCTCATTTTTCATAACTTCAATCCACATTTCAGGGTCAGAGCATTGTTTGACTTTCTAGAAAGAGATAGGATTACTTTTCAATTCTATGTCAAACTCATGCTTATAGAGATAAACATAATCACGTGAAATTGTGATTCTCTTTTTCACAACAAATCGTCTTAGAGGCACTTGTTTTTAAAGTGTTTGGGGAACCTGCACAATTATAGAAGCTAGGGTGTGTGTCAATCTAAGTAGGTGGTTCCTCTACTTGTATATGAGAAGACATAGGACATCATGAAATACTACTCTCATTGGATGTGCAACACCAACAACATAAGGCATGAATATCACACCACTACTAGTTGCACCTATAGTAACCAAAGCAAAATGACCAATTCTATCATCTTTAAAAGGTACATCCTAGAGTTTAGTGCTCCCATTGTCCCAAATGAATTTGACATTTTTCATCTCGAAAAAGGACCTGTTTGAGGGGTCATAAAATTTAATGCCCTTTGACTCTTTAGAATACACCACAAAATGACAACTAACATTCATAGAGTCTAGTTTCTCTTCATTAGGTCTATAAGGTCGAGCCTTAGCTGGACAATTCCAAATGTGTAAATGTCTAATGCTAGGTTTCTTATTCATCCATAGTTCATATGAGAATTTACTCACTATCTTACTGGGTACTCTATTGAGAAAATAAAATACAGTCTTAAGTGCTTCACCCCATAATGATTTCGGTAAAGAAGTGAAAGATATCATACTTTTCATTATGTTCTTTAGGTCCTCAATCACATAATTTTAAATAAGAGTACCATACTATTGGACTTTCCGAGCCGCAAAAATCGCTTTTTGCGTTGCGGAAACCCCGGAAGTCCGGCCACGGATCCATGCGAAGATATATTAAAATAAAAACATGTATGTGCTAAGTAAACCTAGATCTACCTTAGATCTAGAAGTTGAGAGTGTTGCCCTCGATGCGACGCCCTTCGCAAATCCCGCTTGTCCAAATAACTTGCCGGAACACTAGAGTGTCAAGTGTACACTCCTCTATTGGTATCCACACAAGCAATAGGTGGAGAAAAGAAACCTAGAGTGTGATAGAACCCTTAGAAGTTTCGGCCAAGGAGGAGAGGGCATCTTGAGAGGATGATCCAAGGAAGAAGATGAAGTTGGAGTAACTCACAAAATGAATTCACATCTAATGGAATAATTGGGCGGCCACTTCATGGAGGGGGTTACATGCATGCATGTAACTCCAAGATCCAATGGCTCTTGGTCTCCCTTATGAGGTGGCGCCACATGATAAGTCAATGATGATGTGGAGCATCATCATTGGTCGGCCATGCCAAGTCATCATCATGACATGACATTTGGTCAAGTCAAACTTGACATTTCATCTTCCCTCTCAAGTCAAGTCAAACTTGACCTCTTATCTCCCATGGTTAATCAAATCCAACCACTTGATTCAAGTCAATTTGATTTAATGAATCTCTATTCATTAATTTAAATTGACTAAATGAATCAAATCTAAATTAGACTCATTCAACACTTGAATCAACTTGAGTCTAACTCAATTAGTCTAATTTGGATTACTCTTAATCCAATTTGGTTCATCACATGAACCTAATCCTCATGTTCATCATATGAACCTAATCTCCATCTAATTGCCCTTTGTGTGTGACCCTATAGGTTCTTGTAACATTGGCAATGTCCCTAAACCAATTTAGGAACATAAGCAATGAGCGGTATCTAGCAACACATCATTGCTACCCAAGTTACAAGAATGTTGAGCTCCAACATCACCTTTGTGACTACTAATTGTGACTCTCACAATATGTGACAATGTCCCTCTATCCATGACATCTAGATTGACCAATTAAGGCATAGACCGTGTCATCCTCGGTACAATTTATATCTTGAACTCCAAGTAGACTCACTCTAATCAAATGAGCTCAATATCTCATATTGACTCATTTAGGCATGGTCATGCACTTCGTGGTCTCACTCTATCAAGAATATCGATATCACTCCCGTCATATAAGAGGGATAGATCCCATCTACATCACTCACATCCCTCCGCATAATTTGTTACATACCCAGTAATTGCCTTTATAGTCCACCCATTTACGGGTGATGTTTGACGAAGTCAAAGTATGCAACTCCTTATATAGGGAACCATGGTGACTTCAGGTCTAAGGACTAATAGTCATACTAATAGTCACATGAGAAAGTATATGACACTCATATAACGATCCATGATACTTTCTCATGGCGGGTCATTCAGTATACATTCTCCAATGCATACCCATGTGTCAACTTGATATCTCATATCCATGACTTGTGAGATCAAGTAATCGTGTTGACCTACATGCTAGTCTTTACGCATTAACATTGTCCCTGAATGTTAACACTCGACTAGGAATGATTAAGAGTAGTGTTCTCTATATCATCTCATTATCGATTCAACCAATCGATTGATATAGATAAGAACCTACTACTCAAGGACGTTATTATATTTAGTTATTTGGCACCAATACAAGTAAATATAATAACCATGCCTTTATAAATAGGAATATGATATAATAAAGTCCATACAACAATCATCACATGATTGGCTCTAGGGCTTTCACTAACAATCTCCCACTAGCACAAGTATCAATCACCGTAGTATCTAATACCCAATGACCTAGTGTGACCATCATGCTTTTTCTATGCCAAAGCCTTGGTCAAGGGATCTGTGATGTTAGCCTCTGTGGGTACTCTGTAAATCTTCACATCTCCTCTATCGATAATCTCTCGAATGAGATGGAATCACCGATATATTCGGCCTCTGTCGTAGAATCAGCAACTGTGTCCTGCTTGGAACTCTTCCAGCTCACAGCGCCACCATTCAAGCAAAACATGAATCCTGACTGCGATCTATAATCATCCTGGTCAGTTTGGAAGCTGGCATCGCTGTAACCCTTTACAACTAGCTCCTCATCGCCTCCAAATATCAAGAAATATTCTTTAGTCCTTCTCAAGTACTTAAGAATATTCTTGACTGCTATCCAGTGACGCTCACCTGGATCTGACTAGTATCTACTCGTCATGCTTAAAGCATACGAGACATCAGGACGAGTACACAGCATGGCGTACATGATAGATCCTATAGCAGATGTGTAAGGGATCTTATCCATGCGGTCTCTTTCCTCTCTAGAAGAGGGACTTTGAGTCTTCGAAAGGCTCACACCATGTGACATCAGCAGAAGTCCCTTCTTGGAATTCTGCATGACAAACCGTAGTAATACCGTGTCAATGTATGTACTCCGACTTAGGCCAAGCAATCTCTTAGATCAATCTCTATAGATCTTGATGCCTAGAATACAGGCTGCTTTACCTAAGTCCTTCATTGAGAAGCATGTCCCCAGTCAAGTCTTCACAGACTGTAGCGAAGGGATGTCATTCCCAATGAGTAGTATGTCATCCACATACAATACAAGGAAGACAACTGTGTTCCCATTAACCCTCTTGTAGACACAGGGTTCATCTTCATTCTTGATGAAATCAAACTGTTTGATCGCATCATTGAATCGAAGATTCTAGCTCCGAGAGGCTTGCTTTAGCCCATAAATGGATCTTTGCAGCTTGCATGCTTTCCCAGTATACTGTGGATCTTCAAAACCCTCAGGTTGTGTCATGTACACATCCTCGAATAAGTTTCCATTCAGAAATGCGGTTTTGACATCCATCTGCCAGATCTCATAATCGTGGTATACTACAATAGCAAGCATGATCCGAATGGACTTAAACATCGTCACTGGAGAAAAGATTTCATCATAGTCAATACCATGAATTTGCTTGAAACCTTTAGCCACCAATCGACCCTTATAGGTATGCGTAAGTCCATCCATGTCAGTCTTTCTCCTAAAGATCCACTTACACCCAATGAGTTTGACCCCTTCAGGTGGATCAACCAAAGTCCATACTTGGTTGGTGTACATGGATTCCATCTCGGATCTCATGACCTCTAGCTATTTCTCAGAATCTGGGCTCATCACAGCTTCCTGATAGGAGGTAGGTTCATTCTTAATGAGCATAACGTTATCATGGTCAGATAAGAGAAATGAGTATCTCTCATGCTGACGACGTACCCTATCAGACCTGCGAAGAGGTAGGTCTACCTAAATAGGTGGTTGTTCCACAACCCTTTGTGCAACAACCTCATCACCCACAACACTTTGTGGTTCCTATTCAACCTCCATCAAGGCCTCAGTGCTATGGTCCTCATCTTGAATTTCTTCAAGATCGAATGTACTCCCACTAGTTTTCTAGAAAATAAAATTCCTTTCTAGAAAAACCCGATCTTACCAAACACTTTGTCTTGGTGGGAATGTAAAGTAATATCCTTTGTATCCTTTGGGATATCAACAAAATAGCACCTATCAGTTTGGGTCCCGGTTTATGCGAGACTTGGCGTCGAGCGTAAGCCTCACAACCCCAAATCCTCATGAAAAAGACATATTGGGATTTCTCCCTATCCATATCGTATATGGTGTCTTTATCACAGCCTTGGATGGTACACGGTTAAGGGTAAAGGCTGCTGTGTCTAGAGCATATCCCCAAAAGGATATAGGAAGATCTGTGTGACTCATCATAGATCGTACAATATCTAATAGACGATTCCTCCTTTCGGATACACCATTCCACTGTTCCAGGAGGAGTGAGTTGGGATAGAATCCCACACTCAGCTAGATAGTCACGAAACTCATGGCTAAGGTATTCACCACCTCGATCGAAGTATCTTAATACTCTTGCCAAGCTGGTTTTGTACTTCATTCTTGAATTCTTTGAACTTTTCAAAGGATTCTGATTTATGTGTCATGAGATACACATAACCATATCTACTGAAGTCATCAGTAAATGTAATGAAGTACCTGTAACCACCTCTAGCAGCAACATTGAAAGGGCCACATACATCACTATGTATAAGTCCTAACAAGTCCGTTGCTCTTTCACTGTGTCCACTAAAGGGAGTCTTAGTCATCTTTCCTAAAGGCAAGACTTCGCATGTCTCATATGATTCAAAATCAAATGAGTCTAGCGGCCATCCTTATGGATGAGATAAGCGACTCTCATTTATGTGACCTAGCGACAATGCGAGATAGGTTTGGTTCAACTCATTTGACTTGAACCTTTTGGTACTTATGTTATAGATAGGGCTCTCTAAGTCTAGAAAGTAGAGTCCGTTCATTAGAGGTGCACTACAATAGAACATATCATTTAAATAAACTGAACAACATTTGTTCTTTATTATAAATGTAAATCCTTTCTTGTCCAAACAAAAAACCGAAATGATGTTCTTAGTTAAGGCAGACACATAACAACATTCATCTAATTCTAGTACAAGCTCAGAGGGCAGAGATAGATCATAAGTTCCTACAGCAACAGCAGTAACCCTTGCTCCATTGCCCACTCGTAGGTCCACCTCGCCCTTTGTCAATGCCCTGCTATTTCTCAGCGCCTGCACATTGGTACAAATGTGAGATTCACATCTGGTATCTAATACCCATGATGAAGAGATAGATAAATTGACTTCTATAACATTTATACCTGAAGTAGAAGTCTCACTTCTCTTCTTCTTAAGATCTTCCAGGTATGCATTGCAGTTACGCTTCCAGTGTCTAGCTTCCTTGCAGTGGAAGCAAGCCCCTTCCTTGGCCACCCCTCCTTTGGGTTTCAGTTCCTTGCCTTTGCCCTTGGCTTGGGACTTTCCCTTACCTTTAGGCTTGCCCTTGCCTTTCTTCTTTTGCACCATCAAAATGGAGTAAGATTTTCCCTTCTTAAGGTTGAGCTCAGCAGTTCTCAACATGCTGAGCATCTCAGGCAGTGGCTTATCAATTTCATTCATGTTGTAATTCATGACAAATTGATTGTAGCTTTGCGGCAAAGACTGTAAGATCAAGTCAGTGGTCAACTCTTGGCCAAGGGGGAATCCCAATCTCTATAGGTTTTCTACATACCCAATCATCTTGAGTACATATGGACCTACGGGAGTCCCATCTTGTATTTTGGAACCAAACAATGTCTTAGAGACTTCATATCTCTCATGCCTTGCTTGTCCTTGATATAGTTGACGAAGATGTTTAACCATATCATAAGCATTCATGAACTCATGTTGCTTCTGAAGCTCAGAGTTCTTGGTCGCGAGCATTAGACATGACACATCTAATGCATCATCTTGATGCTTCTTGTAAGCATCTTTGTCAGCTCACGAGGCATTGGCAGGAGGTGCCTCCAGAATGGGCTGCTCCAGGACGTACAGTTTTCTTTCTTGGGTGAGAACAATTCTCAGCTTCCTATACCAGTCCAGGAAATTTGCTCCATTGAGCTTGTCCTTCTCAAGGATAGAACGCAGAGAGAGAGTGTTCGTGTTTGTCGACATAGTAATCTACAACATACAATGCAGAGAATTAATAGCATATTCCTTTTATCATTTAATTAGACCTTTAATCAAATAATGCTCCCACTGAATTATAGGAATTTTGTAGAATTGAGTTATGGATGTGGTCAAACCACATTACTAGATTCATACAAACTAGTTATAATTCTTGTGGGACAAGATCCACATCATACTAAGCCTTGAGTTAGCTTTGGCTAAATCGCCCAAGACTTAGTACAATCGGTGGGTAACACATTACCGATTACATCTCTATGCAACTCTTGTTTATAGGATCAAGACCCACATTTACAAAAGACCTTGAGTTAGCTTTGGCTAAATCGCCCAAGATTTAGTGTAAATGCGATCTTATCCTATCTTTTCAACGATTGGAATATGCCTATAGTTCTACTCAATCCAATTGAGTTAACTAGTTTTACTCAATCTAATTGAGCTTACTCTAACCCAAGCCGTGATAGGCGAGACCAAGATTGTCCCTCCGCACCCTACCAAGATAATATGCGTTGCTCTGCTTTGGCAGATTCAACAACTACAAATAATCGAGGTAGTGATGGGTATCAAGGACTTGGAAGGCATTTACGAGTTGATTCGATTAAGATCTAATCTAATCGTAATGTGTATCATATACGCATTAAGGCCTTTATTATCCTACACTAGCATGCATCACATACATACAAGTATTATTCTAGCATGCATCATATACATACAAGAAAAATATCCTAGCATGCATCATATACATACAAGCATTATTCTACTAGCATGCATCACATACATACAAGCAAAATCAAATATATATATATATATATATATATATATATATATATATATATATATATATATCAACATATATATATATATATATATAATTAACTGTGATGTGGTCATGACCCTACTGTGATCTTCTCAAGCCAATGAGAAGATCGGACGGTCAACCTAGGGCTAGCGACTTCTCCAAGTGCTTCCTTTGACCGCCATGTGTCGTCGACACCCTTCTTGTAACTTCGTCTACAAGTGGACTTTCCACCGCTCCATTTTGTACATTAAAAATATGAAACTCGAGTTACATTCGAGTCTAAAACTATTTACAACTAGAATTTCAAAAGAAGAGGCACGACGCGCAGGTCGCATACACTATACAACATACACAACCACAAAAATGGCACGCAGGTCGTATTATGAATTACAACACATCATCATCCAATCATATTGGGGTTCTTGGGTCATGACAATCACATAATTACACATAATTCTAAATTATGTATTTTTATAGAAAATTTCTATAATTTTTCCTATTTTTTTCAATTTTATGAGTCACCTCTCCGTAACGGTCCCGCTAAGCGGTTTCCGGGCGCGATCGTGGGACAAGGCCCCTTTCGAGGATAGGGGCAGCGCCCCTACTCGCAAAATAAACTTTGCGAGTGTCCCTACTATGATCTTACAGTGACTTAAGTCGCCGTCCCAAAAACCTAAAGCGAGAACTCGTCGTTTCGGAGAGTTTTTCTCGGCGGTTGAAGCCTACAAGTGTCCCAACACTTGTTGCTTCGACTCTTTGAGAAAAATACCAAAAAATTCTATAAAAATAGGAAATTTACAGAAACTTAAAAATCTGTAATTTTTATATCTAATACAAAAACTACAAATACGAAACACATACATGCTTCACACGTGGCTCTGATACCACTGTTGGACTTTCCGAGCCGCAAAAACCGCTTTTTGCGTTGCGGAAACTCCGGAAGTCCGGCCACGGATCCGTGCAAAGATATATTAAAATAAAAACATGTATGTGCTAAGTAAACCTAGATCTATCTTAGATCTAGAAGTTGAGAGTGTTACCCTCGATGTGACGCCCTTCTTGAATCCGCCGTCCCAAATAGCTTGCCGGAACTCTAGAGTGTCAAGTGTACACTCCTCTATTGGTATCCACACAAGCAATAGGTGGAGAAAAGAAACCTAGAGTGTGCTATCACCCTTAGAAGTTTCGGCCAAGGAGGAGAGGGGAGCTTAAGAGGATGATCCAAGGAAGAAGATGAAGTTGGAGTAACTCACAAAATGAATTCACATCTAATGGAATAATTGGGCAGCCACTTCAGGAGGTTACATGCAGGCATGTAACTCCAAGAGCCAATGACTCTTGGTCTCCCTTATGAGGTGGCACCACATGATACATCATCATTGGTCGGCCATGCCAAGTCATCATCATGACATGACATTTGGTCAAGTCAAACTTGACCTTTCATCTTCCCTCTCAAGTCAAGTCAAACTTGACCTCTTATCTCCCATGGTTGATCAAATCCAACCACTTGATTCAAGTCAATTTGATTTAATGAATCTATATTCATTAATTTAAATTGACTAAATGAATCAAATCTAAATTAGACTCATTCAACACTTGAATCAACTTGAGTCTAACTCAATTAGTCTAATTTGGATTACTCTTAATCCAATTTGGTTCATCACATGAACCTAATCCTCATGTTCATCATATGAACCTAATCTCCATCTAATTGCCCTTTGTGTGTGACCCTATAGGTTCTTGTAACATTGGCAATGTCCCTAAACCGATTTAGGAACATAAGCAATGAGCGGTATCTAGCAACACATCATTGCTACCCAAGTTACAAGAATGTTGAGCTCCAACATCACCTTTATGACTACTAATTGTGACTCTCACAATATGTGACAATATCCCTCTATCCATGACATCTAGATTGACCAATTAAGACATAGACCGTGTCATCCTCGGTACAATCTATATCTTGAACTCCAAGTAGACTCACTCTAATCAAATGAGCTCAATATCTCATATTGACTCATTTGTGCATGACCATGCACTTCGTGGTCTCACTCTATCAAGAATATCGATGTCACTCCCGTCATATAAGAGGGATAGATCCCATCTATATCACTCACATCCCTCTGCATAATTTGTTACATACCCAGTAATCGCCTTTATAGTCCACCCATTTACGGGTGACGTTTGACGAAGCCAAAGTATGCAACTCCTTATATAGGGAACCATGGTGACTTCAAGTCTAAGGACTAATAGTCATACTAATAGCCACATGAGAAAGTATATGACACTCATATAACGATCCATGATACTTTCTCATGGCGGGTCATTCAGTATACATTCTCCAATGCATATCCATGTGTCAACTTGATATCTCATATCCATGACTTGTGAGATCAAGTAATCGTGTTGACCTACATGCTAGTCTTTACACATTAACATTGTCCCTGAATGTTAACACTCGACTAGGAATGATTAAGAGTAGTGTTCTCTATATCATCTCATTATCGATTCAACCAATCGATTGATATAGATAAGAACCTACTACTCAAGGACGTTATTATATTTAGTTATTTGGCACCAATACAAGTAAATATAATAACCATGCCTTTATAAATAGGAATATGATACAATAAAGTCCATACAACAATCATCACATGATTGACTCTAGGGCTTTCACTAACACATATAAAGTATATTGAGTCACAATGTCGCACTCAGAAAGGTAATTAGTAAATTCACCAGATTTTTCATAATGAACATAATATTTATCTCTATAGTCAGATCTGACAATTTAATATTCTTACCTAGTTAATTTTCAACTTCGACTTTAAAGATCTTGAACATATTGAAGGATTTAGACTTCTCATATAAAAGGTACAAGTATATCGTGAATAGTCATCAATGAAACTGATAAAATATGTTTATTCATTCCAAAAAATCTTAGAGAACAATTTATATATATCTATATATATATATCAATTTTAAAGCACTACTATACTATTTGTACATTTGTTTTGCTTGTTAGTTATTTTCCTATTAACACACTCTATATAGACATCCAAATATGACATGTTAAGAGAATAAAAAATTCCTTGCGACATTAATCTTTCTATGCATTGTCTGAATATATGCCATACATGTCTATGTCACAACATTAATGAATTCTCGTCAGTCGAATTACGCTTTGTACCTATACTATATATTATTTCATTGTTCGTGAGAGCTATAGTGTTTAATCTATATAACTTATCAATTAGGGAACCTATACTAATAAATATTGAATTTAAAAAATACTGAATATTCTATTTTCAAATGAACAAGAGTATCTTGATTTGTCTAAGTAGGAAATAAAAATTAAGTGTCGCCTAAATGACAAAAACAATATATGTATTCTCCAAATTCAAAAATATATTGATCTCTAGACAAAGCTGAAAAATACCTATAGTAATCACTTTAGCTTTTTTATCATTACCCATATAGATGTATCTTTTACCATCATTAGACAATCATCTTCTTAAATAATCATGCTTAGTGATACTAATATGAGTGGTGACTCTAGTATCTATCAATCAATTATCCGTAAGTACAATGACAAAGTTGACTTCTGAACTAACAAAGTTGAGAAGTCAATTACCATCCACAGCAGTTTTAGTATCTTACTCATAGCCCCCAGGGCAAACCCAGATGGCTAGCGCAGCCGTGTTAAGACTTGAAATGGCAAGGGGTCGATTCCTAGAGGTGACGACCAGGCTACCGATGACTCCGCATTTCTGCGCTAGCCACCTGAGACTTGATTTATCCCCCTCCACACGTAGGGGCAGCGGTGGGGGGTCGTTAATGTGGCGATTCCATATTTTTTTTAGTATCTTACTCATATTAATGGTCTTATTTTTTAGTGTTTCTATAACTAAAGTTGATAGAATATTATGTATATTAGAAAATATTAATTGTGCTATAATAAAAAAGAAAGAACAAAATAAATGTTAATATTAATAATTATAACATGCATACATCTATAAATGTTTTAATAATGATATAAAATAAATACTAAAATATATGCACTTACAATAAATTTTATAAGATATCAAATATAACATTACAATTAATCTTTAAATTAAATTATAACTTGTTAATAGTACTATTTAATCCCAACTCAATAACATTGTAATTTTTTACACAAATGATTTATAACTAAATATTAGTCAGATTTGATTATATCAATTATAAATATAATTCATTATTTCTTAAATTAGCCATATAACATGCTTTCCTTTGAGTTGATATATTACATGCATGATCAACACTAATGTGTTTATAGCTAGCCACTTTAAACATATATTTGGCCTAAGAATGATTTTCCTTTGGGCTAATCATCTTTGCATTTATATACATCTATTTACGCAATGATGCACTAAGTTTACCGAATAGTTCTTACTTTGGCGATAATATTAGTTTAACTTAATAACACATGTGTTAATGGATACAGTAGAAATCCTATAAAACTTAACTATATTGTTACAGTATAATGATGCAAAAGATAAAAAGTAGCCTTAACAAAGGACTAAACAAGTTCGAAGTCCTTGAAAAAGCTTTAAACGATATTTTTTAGGCCTAAAATTAGGTTGTTACGGGTTACACTCAATAACAAATGTATATCTCTAAACAAGTTTCAATTTGCTCCAAAGAACACTCCGAAATTCATCTTGAATTAAAAGTTATGACATTCAGAAGCTTTCTACATCAATTCTACTCAATTTTATCCATATTAGTCGACTAATCCACAATTAGGGATGGCAATGGGTCGAATTCCATATCCTTCATCCCTATCCCCATTTATCATATCCATCTCCATTCTCATCTCCATCGGATATTCAATTTTCATCTCTATCTCCATTCCAGTTGGAGGATTGGATATCCATATCATACCCAAATATCTTATTACCACCTACAATTGTATTTTTTTTTTTCAATTTTGAATTATTTAGATGAAGCTATGAATATTTATTAAATTCTTAAGAGAACAATAAAAAAAGATTAAAGATAAAAATTAGCAAACTAAACATCATAAAAGAAATAATAAAATATTAAATAATTTATCTCAACACCAATAATTTAATCAGGTATTCGGATAGGAGATGAGGAGGATTCTATAAGATATGTCTTCATATTTGAATTCGAAAATCCTCATACTCGATTACCCAATTATTTAATTGGGTTAAAAAAAATCCCTTCATACCCTTCTCCATTCAGGTTGGGTATCGGATCCTCCATCAAATTCAGAGAAAATTACCATCCCTATCCACAATACTAGTTGACTGATTCTAATACTAGTCGATTGATCCTAATGGTCGATTGATGTACATCAATCGTCTGTGGACAACTTTATGAGTACTAGTTGATTGGAATCTGATAACAGTTGACTGACACAATCAATTGAGTGCTTCAGTCGACTAACAACCCTTCTATGCACAATCTAGATCCATTAGTCGACTAATTCTTGATGGTAGTTGATTGATACCATTAGTCGAGTATCTTAGTCAACTAAAAAATATTATGTGCTCAAGTTTATGCACAATAGTCGACTAACCTCAAATTATAATCGACTGATATGTTTAGTCAAGTTTCGCAATCGAACCATAAATATTTTGTTCACAATTTTATGAACATCAATTGACTAGTCCTTATAACAGTTGACTGATGATAATCAGTTGAGTGCCCCAATCGACTCAAAAATATTCCGTGCATTACTTTTCGACTAGCAGTCGATTGATAGTTCACATCAAGTGATTGATGTTCACACAATTCAATTTTTACAGATCAAACGTGATAGTTTTCTCGAAAAATGACGGTGGTTATGCTGTTGGTCTTCATGAAAAAGTACGAAAACCTCAAATTTGACTCATATCCTAGGATTCCTAATCTCTATATTCAATGAAAACGCATGTTTAAATGCATTAGATCAAAATCTAACACAAATCACATGCATCCGGATCAAATTGTTGAAAAATTCACATCCTAATGTTGTACGATCAACGACACAAAATTGGGCTCTAATACCAATTGATGGATTTTACTCTGTTAATGGATCACACTGCCACATATGCATTCACAAAAAAGTAAACGATCTAACATAGGATTTTGTCAACAAATCTGCAATGAATATACGAAAATCAAACCTACAACGGAAAGAAATAAAACAATAAACAATCACTTGAATCCAGAGACGTTCTTGCCTTCATCATTGCTGAAAGAATCTGAAGATCGAAGACGGAACTGCAACAAAGGCATGATCTTTCGTAGCTACGAGGGAGACGATTCTGAAGTCTCAGTCCGATAGGGAAAAGGAGACAACTATCTAATCATCTCTCCTACAGGGATCGATATCCGTATATATAGTGAGCCCAAATCCGTTGACAATCCATTAATGTTAATGGTAATGGACTAAGGAGTTTACATATAGGCTTTACATCCAATAACATAAACACACGATTAAAATCAAATTAGATCACTTTAATATATCTATTCGCAATGACAAAATTTGTGTTAAATAATTAAGCATGTTTATCTATCAAATGGAGATTAAATCTGTTGCATACACGTGATCATCAATCAACAAAAGTGAAGAATGTTGAAGAAAGAAAGAACCAAACGAAAAAGAGAAGAATAGTAGAAATTTTAATGTGATTGGGCAAAGATCACCTACTTCACAAAATGTTTAAGAGAAAACTATGAAAGAACTATAGGTTTAGGGTTACAATTATCCTATATATACATCTCTAGCCAAATATGATATTTTAGATCTAAAATACCATAAATTTCTTAACTTTTCTGAACTCCTTGCCTCCTCTAGGTCGCGACACGACCCGATTATGCCTCCTTGCATAACTGTGTCTTGGTCGTGCATTTCTTCTAGCTAATAGCATGGCCTGACTGTGCCTCTTGATACGGATGTATCTCGGTCGTGCGTTTTCCTCCATCGTATAGCATGACCCAGCCATACTTCCTGGTACGACCATATCTCGGTCGTGCATTTTCCTCTAGCACATAGCATGCCCCGACCCTACTTCCTGGCATGGTTGTGTCTTGGCCATGCATTTTCCTCCAACGCATAGCACGGCTTGGTCGTGTCTCACCTGTGCATTTTCGTCCAACACATAGCATGGCCCGACCTTGCTTCCTGGCATGACCGCTGCCTCAACTGCGTGTGTTGTTTCTATCTCCATATGAGTCATTTTCAACAATCTACACCTTGGCAAATATCCACCCCTTTGGAGAAAATAAGCATATGAAGATAATACCTCCTGGAATAGTTGAGTTCAGACTTCAATCCCTCTTGCAATTTGAGAAATTGATCAAGTTTAAGCAATGCTTGAACTTCTCTATGACAACTAACTTTGTCAACATATCTGCAACATTTTTCTTTGTGTGAACCTTTTCAAGTTGAATTTCACTAGAAAAAATCAATTCTCTGATCTTGTTAAACCTCACATCTATGTGCTTGGTTCTTACATGATAAACCTAATTCTTCGCCAAATATATAGCGCTCTGACTGTTACAATTCAATTTTACTCCACCTTGTTTAACATTCTCTGACTAATCTTATAACCCACAATGCTTCCTTTGCTACCTCGACAACCACCATGTATTTCGACTCAGAAGTGGACAATGCAACTGTAGATTGTATCATGAACTTCCAACAAATAGGTCCTCCTGCCACAATAAATACATATCCTATAGTAGACCTCCTGCTATCCAAATCTCTTATATAGTCTGCATCAACATATCCTACAACTGAAGAATCACTCTGTTGTGTGTTGAATATGAGTCATAATGTGCAGTACCTCTCAAGTATCGAAAAATCTACTTGATTGCATCCCAATGTTTTCTACCTAGATTTGAGAGAAACTTTCTCACTGTACTAACAACATATGCCAATTTCGGTCTTATGCAATAATGCAAACCACGACATACATAAGACAACGAACTATACTGACATATGGAATACTTGACATATTATGAATCTCATCATTAGTCTTTGGGCACTGTATAATGAATAATTTAAAATATTGTGCCAAAGTGTACTCACAAAGTTCACATTACCCATATTGAATCTGTCCAACACCTTCTCAATGTAACTATGTTGAGACAATCATAATTTCGTAGAGCCTTTGTCTCTATGGATCTTCATCCTAAGAATGTTCTTGGCCCGCACCCAAATCTTTCTTGTAAAACTCCTTGCTCAGTGGTTTCTTCAACTTATTGACCTTAGTCACACTTCTCGCAACAATTGTCATATCATCCACATAAAGTAACAAGAAGATAAATGAATCATTATCAAGGCTCTTCACATATATGCAACAATCATACTCACATCTCGTGTACCCGTTCTGAACCATGTATGAAATAAAACACTTGTACCATTATCTTGGAGATTGTTTCAATCCATAAAATGACTTCTTCAATTTACAGACTAAATGCTCCTGTCTGGATTGATTAAAACCTTTTGGTCGTGACATATAAATTTGTTCTTTCAAGTTGCTATGAAGAAACACAACCTTCACATCCAGTTTCTCCAACTTTAGATCATGATGAGCCACCAAAGCTAACACCGCTCTGATAGATGTATGTTTGACCACTAGAGAAAATATCTCATCATAGTTAATCCCCTTTCTCTGTGAGTAACCCTTTGCTACTAGTCGAGCCTTGAACTTTCTTTCTACATTTTCTGAAATCGCTTCTTTCTTCTTGTATACCCATTTGCATCCTACAACCTTCCTTCCTTCAGAAGTTTCACCAGGTCCCATGTTTGATTCTTATGTAAAGACTCTATCTCTTCTGCCATGACACCCATCGAATTGTCCTTTTCAAAGCTATGAATTGCCTCTTAAAAAATAGTAGGATCTTCGCTAGTAGTGATAAGTGCATAATAAACCAAATCTTCAAAATCATATTTGACAGGTGGTTTTATGGTGCGACTGGGCCTATCTATGGCTATAATACGATGCTCAATGTGGTCCAAACTATCATCCTAGAGCCCCATGAGTTTCTAGCTCCACTTGCACAACATCTTTGCTTTTGTTACTATTCGATGGTGTTTGTTTCTCATCTCCTTGAGTGCACTGCAACATAGACTTCTCATCAAACACTACATCCCAATTGATCACCACCTTGTTTGCCTTAGAATCCCAAAGTTTAAAACTTTTCACTTCTTTTTAATATCTCAAAAAAATACATTGAATAAATTTTGCATCAAGCTTTGACATGTCTTTGCTAGAAACATATGCATAGGTTGGACATCCAAAAACTCTCAGACTAGAATAATCAACTCTTCTGATACTCTCCCATCTAATGTTGCTCTTGGTGATCAATTTATCAAAAAACACGCCATGTTTGCTGCCCCAACCCAAAAGTTCTTTATAAGTCCAGCATTCAATATGAGGCACTGAGTTTTCTCGATTAGAGACCTATTCATCCTTTCCGCCACACCATTTTATTGGGTGTCTTGCGTACTGTGTAATGTCTCTTGATACCATACTACTCACAGAATTCTTGAAATTATGAATATGTGTATTCGGTGTCATTGTTAGATCTAAGACACTTCAATTTTCTCCTGGTTTGATTTTCTACTTCAACTTTTCACAATTTGAACTTCAAGAAAGTTCTGACTTGTGACGCATGAAATACATTCAGGCCTTCTGTGAGTAATCATCGATTAAACTTACAAAATATATATGTCCCCCATGTAGGGACCGTGACTTGCGCTAGAGGAGGAGTGAATAACGATTTTGATTTTGTGCTTTGATCATGTTCGTCTACAATAGTTGTTAGCACAATGAAATATAAATTATGAATAACAACAAACACAAGAGAACACAACACATACAATACACACGATATAATATGGTTCGAAATTCTAGTTCATACTTTACGGTTGAGCTCTAGTCGAGCTCTAGTGATGCACACCACCACTATGAATTTTCTCCTTCTTGGAATAACATTGGAGGTGGAGAAACCTCTTACAATAGAGTTAATACAAGAATAGACAACTAAATACAAAAGCAAATGAAAGAAATGAAATTACAACACTTTACAAGTGAGCTTTTAAATGTTTAATCTTTTGGTTGCTTTGAAATGCTTGGAAGGATCATAACACATTAGCAACTCCCCTTCAAGAACTCCAGGAACCAGCTAGAAGAAATCCTCCATGAAACCTCCTCTTTATAACCTGCTCGAGATGAAATTTCGCTTAGCAGTCGACTGTCAAAAGGCACCAGTCGATTGCTTGTCTATCTGTTGTCTCACAACGGACTAATCCACGTTGAATTCTACCAAAAGCCCCTCGGTGTTGGTGTCGGCTGCCCATCGCTTGCCGGTGCTGATGTCTTTGCCGACGCTGCCCACCGCTTGTTGGTGTCGCCATCAATGTAGCTCGCTGTCGTCACTATCGTCGTTGCCGTCATCGTCGTCACCCCTCGCTGTCACCGCCACCTTCGTCGTCGCTGTCGTCATCATCATCGCTCCTCAAATAACAATACTATATAATCTCAATTTATAAATCAAATAATAATATTATAATAATTAAATTCATTCCAAACGCTCAAATAAAGCGTCACCTTCAGCTATTGTTCCGATAGGCGTCCAAAGTAGAGGTATAATTATGTAATGGACCCCTCTCACTCCTTTAATCTCTCTCGATGTAGACAGGCGAAGATAGATTTCTCCTCCAGTACTTCATTAATGCCCTGAACCCCTCCCACCCTTTTCTCTTCTCTCCACGCCCCTCCATACTCTGCTCTGAACTCTCCTTCTCTCGCAGCTAGTAATGTATATGCAATCTAACACAAACGCTACGAGGATCACAACTAACGACATCACTAAATTGCACGAGCTTGATACGTCTAATTATTTTAACAGAAATTAAGTCGATGCAAGGAAATGAAAAATATTAGGGACGAGATGTCGAAAAATAACTAAATTTTGTTGTCCTCTGCTTTTGGCGAGCTATTTAAGAGGCTACCCCCAGTCGAGTGATTTTCGGTCCAGATCTAGCTCAGACTCATGTCAGCATCCTGTTGCAGTGTCAGTGTCAGTGTCAGTGCCAGTGCTAGTGCCAGTGCCAGTGGGGAAGAGAAAACACGATCAATCGCTATCATCGACCCGTCCCGATCCGGTGCCTACTTGTTCCGCCTCATTTACGCACGCTATGAGAAAAAACGACCACCTGTTGTTACCAATTTGGTCCTTCATATTCAAATTAGACCCCTCTTACTTATAACGAACCAAAATATCTTTTCATAATTTTTATTAATTAAACAATCCACTCGTTTGGTGAACACTAAAAATATAATTAGATCCGAAGGCAAGAGAGAAAAAATCTTTGAAGGATCTCGCAGTGCTTGGAAATCTAATTCGATCCACTTTATTCGATTCACTTCGCGAATGATATACCCACCCGCAGACTATTGAATCGGTCCGTGTCGTGGACACAGGCATCATTTTTTTTTTCTCCACCAAGAAATGACATTCTATTCCCATTGTTTGACAAAATATTAAAATTATCAATTTAGTAATTATTACGAGAAAGATAAATTATGAAATCGAAGGCTTTTAATCTTGACATGATTAATTAGGACAAAAGGAGATCATCTAATACTAAAAAGAAATTTTAAATTTTTTAAAATTAATTCATACTCATTTTATAAATATTATTCTATTCCAATTAACACACGGAGAGCATCCATTCCTATGGCAGTCAGGCATCGCATGTTTTGGAAGGTAATCGATCACCCTTCCAATTAAAGTCTGTGCGGATTCTTTACATGCGTGGCGCAAAAGTGTCCCTGTAATTTTGGCGCACAAAATTAAAATTAAATTGCTATTTTTGTCATAACTTTCTGTCAGCGTCGCCGCTAGTTTTTTCATTGCTATTTGAAAGAGAACTTGAGGGAGTTTCGCAAAGGCGTTCAATCATAAATATAAAATTTAAAAATAAAAATTGAGTGTAGTCGAAGATATATATACACTCAATATTCATATCTTCAATTTTATTAATATTAGGAAGGGTCGATTTAATTCTACTAATCTCCGATGGAATAATAAATAATTTTTAGATGAGATATATTTTATCGATCATCAAAATAAATTTAAAAAATATTTATAATTTAACAGCTAAATTCGATAATATAGTCGCACTATCCGAGTAAGATAGGTTCGATATCGAAAATATATTCTGTCCACAAGGGCGGAGCCATATATGCTTTTACCTAGAGCCGTTAAGTTGAGTTGGACCCATTGGATTGTCCCGTCTCGTTAAATAATTAAAATGGATTTGGTTGAAATTTTACAACTCGTCATTTTGGTAAATCTAAACGGATCAATCCACACAGATTGCGAATCTAGATGGGTTGACTCGTGCTAGACTTCGATTGACTCATGGGTTAAAAAATATTAAAAGAAAATAGAATTTGTGAAAGTAAAATTGTATAAATTTTTTATCAATATTTTAATACTAACAAAGTAAGTTATTCATAATCATAATTTTCTTCTATCATACATACACCTCGATAAAATATAGAAGATATTAAAAGAAAGAACAAAAGAATCTTTGGTTTATGTATTCTAATATTTTTTTTCCTGTATACTCTAATTGATATATATTATCTTATCACTACTATTCTAATTAAAATAGGAAACGATGACATATCAAAGTGGAATATTTACAAGTGCGAGAAAATTTCAATTGAATCTCTATTTGGAGGAGAAAAAAAAATGTGAATTTACATATTATCAAAATTTAGATATTTTAGAATATTGGAAGAATCAAAAGCACCAGTATCCAACTTTATTGGTCAATAATTGGATCTCAATTATAAGATTTTAATTACTTTAAATATTTGCTTATCATGGTACTCCATCGCCCTTGTAGTCGTCGCCTCGAATCCTCAACGACTCATTAATTTTAAGATCTCTTTTTAAAATTTTTTGGCCTGTTGATTGACCTGCCTAATCCGCAACCTATCTTAGATTGGATTGGATTGGAGATTTTTCAATCCGTCAAAATGATAGGTCGGTCCGTCTCTCCCTATTAAATGTTGAGTTTACGACGAATTGACTTAGCCCGTCATGAGTTGACTCATTTGACAATCCTTCTTTTATCATCGAGGCTTTAGCTCAAAGCAATTTTTTTTTATATTATTTAACCAGGTTAAAAATTTTAACTCTTAGTCCGGAGTCATTTTGACATTCATTAGTCCAACAATATTACTTTTTCTAAATATTAATCCGAGTAGATTGAAATTATTGACTGAAAAAATAAATTTTCGATAGTAAGATAGGGTGTTACTTGTAGAATGGGCAAGGATCGATTCCGGATGAGGAGTCTAAAATTCCCCCTGATTTCAGATGACCCTCCCTCTGCCTTGTCACCGTGTCAAGGGACCTCGTCCCCCGCGATTTACCTCCCTCTCGCAGGGGGCTGCTAGTTGGGCAGATTCCCAACTTTGCAGAAAAAATAAATTTTCGATAGATAAATTTTTTAGTGCCCACGGAGACGACGCGATGGTAAGACAAAGGGTTGCTTGTAGAATGGACATGATTCGATTCCGAATAAGGGGTCTAAAATTCCCTCTGACTTCGTAACCTCTCTCTTGTCACGTATCAGGACTTTGTTCAAAGTGATTTATCTTCCTTTACGTCGATGTCATAATAAAGACTATTAATTGGAAAAATAAATTTTCAATCCGTATTCAATAACAGTACATAGGACCATCTTTTAAAAAATTTTAAAGTTCAAAGTCGTAACCAAAATTCTAAATTACTGATTCAAAAGTTAAATCGATGGATGTTGAAAGATCTGATGACGTGGGGGCTACTATCTGACTTGCAAGTATGGTCTCACCTGTGCGTTCCATAACCAACGTCAGAGACACGGTAATAGTAAAGCAAGAGATACATCCCTAAAATGAAGTGCGTACTTGGTTATTAATCGGCGGAGAGTTCGAGGGATACCAATGGAGATTGTGTTCGTAATATCGGAGAAATTCGGAATTACTGAGTCATTCCCACGGTTGATTCCGATTTGATTGTCATTTTACTATGACAATTTCAACAGTTCGACTATTGTTGATCAGAGTTGACATTCATGAAGGAATGGTTGATGGGACCACTGTACGTTTACACATAGATGCAAGATAAAATCGTATGATAATTTATTAATAAAATAAAATTTGAATTTTAAAGTAAAATTTAAAATTTTCTCTCGAATTTATAACGATTTTTCACAAACTTATCAACCGTATTAAGATCTAAAAGACTCTTAATAATTTATTTCCTTTATAATGATTCTGAAACAAATTGATAAAAATTATTAGATTAACAATTTTAATCTTTTATGGATAGAATAATTACTGAACTATATATTTAAATAATAAAATTATTAGAAATTATAGCGCTCATTTATGTATTAATAAAAGACAATTAAAAGGGGCTATGAATAATCAAACATAAAAAAAAATTTACTAGTGTATATCAAATAATTATTAATTAAAAATAAAATAAAATAATCAATGTGTTTTATTTGAATTGAAAATTGTTAAATTTTATTGGTGCATTATTATCGGTGTCAGTTAAAATAAAGAAACGAATTATTTTTTATTCTAAATTCAATTATTTAAAATTAAAAAGATATATAAAATTTGTTTTTTTTAAAAAAACCTGTCTAATCAGTCAGTTTTGTATAAATAGACTGGTCAGACAGATTTTTGATTTGTTTTAGACGATCCATGAACTAATCCGACCTAGAAAAATCCAACTCGGGTTCCGGTCTGATTTTAACAACTACCAGTCATCAGTGTAATGGTTTCGAACAGATTTAGTTCCCAATGTTCATATATTATTTCTGAATTAGAATTCCTTGAAGCTCAGGTTGAAATTCATCAATTTAGTAGTCCGTACCAATTGACCATCATAAAAAAAAATAATTACGAAAAACTTTTAACCCAAAATCTGTTGATAAATTACATAGAGAACCAATACTCTACAGAAGCGAAGAATTGATCCTTGTATGTATCTACCATCCCAATTACTCTGTGGGAGCAACTAAAATAGAAAATAAGCAGAAGTAGAGAGAAATCAAACAGAATTCCTGAACGTAGATAAACAGAAGTAGATAGAAATCAAACAACATATTTACAATGTTTCTGCACAGGGAACTAAAATATTTAGCTAAGTTTAGAGTTAAACAGTAAAACTAAACGAGACTGGTGCATTCTGCTGCATAGACCATACAAATGCCGGTGTATTTTTCTTTCTTTACGGACACAGGTGGATCGGCAAGAGCACCTTCAAGTAGCAAAGTTTTGGCTCATTTAAATCCATGGTAAAAAAAAAACGATTATGTTTTTTTATGACAATGCTGCTGACCTGCAAAATGGCCAAACCAATCAATCTTCAATAAGGTATCTGTTTCGCCGAGCACCGAAAGCAAGTCTCTGGGTATCAGAAGCAAGAAGGGGAGAGTAATCAGTGAGCTTAGTGTTTTCTCTTTGCGAATCAAAAGGAGAAACATATATGAAATATTTGAAATGGAATGGAAGAAGTAGCATCAAACAAACTGGATAACACTCTTCTTAACTGAAAAAATCTGGGAGTAAGCTTTGAAGCCTGTGAGGAATCGAATGTATGTGGGCTTCATGGATTGACTGCTAGGGATAGATCTGATGGATGAAACAAGGTATTCAGCAACCTAGAATGAATAATTTTAGCTGTGAGCAAAAAATTAGAAGCCACAACTACTACAAAAAAATGTGATAAAACAGGAAGCCGAAAACCCAGGCTCTCACTAGGATTTTTCTTTTCAGTGCTGTGTCACTCAATAACTAGTGACAGAATGCCATCAGCAGTGTTGTATAACTAGATAGCTAAATAAAACAGAGAATAGGTATGTGATCATATATTGACGCCAAAGGTAGCGACGGACTGAACTTTTACCTAACTAAAGCATGCTCGTTATAGAATCATTGAATTTTCCATGTCCACTTGTAATCTTTGGTTGTTTAATTTGTGCAGAGAAAGAAGGCACTTCTCATCTTTGCTGTCAGGTTTTAGTTTCTAGGAAGTAAGACCTATTTTCTCAGATTCAATGCTAATAATCAATGGAAGGATCTAACATTTTAATCTTATAGGAAGTACAATTGGACCATAAACAATTAGATTCTAAACCACTAGGCGTGTTAAAAATCTAAGAGTTTGCACTATAGTAGAAGGTCGAGGAAACAAAAAAGGATTTCTCAATGCATTTAGTTGATAAACGAATATCATATTTATAAACTAATATATAACCCACAAACTCCTTAATTATATAGCCCACTAACTCCTCATCCACTAATCACTAACTCCACAGTACAAATTTTATCCCATTATCTTCTTATCCACTAACCATAACTCTGTAATACACCCATTAATCCACTAGTTCCAAAACATAAATATTAACTATTAACTCCAAACATTATCCCAGTAACTCCCTAAGTCAACACTAATATTTAAATTAAATTTTATTGACAATCCCTCAAACTAATGTTAACAATCAGTTTAATAAGAGTTGAAACTTCAAAATTCCATGTAGAACCACCAACTAGTTTTCTGAGCTTCTGAAATGCAAGAAGTTCGAGAGGCTTAGCTAGTATATTAGCAATGTGATCATCGCTTCTACAGTAAACAATATTAATGACTCCACTTGTAAGATTCCTCAAGAAATGATACTTCACATCTCTGTGTTTATTGATTTTTGGAAAGTTTAATTGTCAAACTGTTGTCACAACAGATCTGAGCAGGTCTGGCATCTTTAAAATGTAGTTCTTTTAAGATTTTCTTTAGACAAATAGCTCAACAGACACAAAATGTTGCAACAACAAACTTAGCTTCAGTGGAGGATAATGCAACAATAACTAGCTTCTTTGATGACCATGAATCAACTCCTGTCCTCAACATGAAAATATACCCAAATGTACTTTTTCAATCATTTAGATCTTCAGCATAACACTATCTATAAAGCCAAAAAGATTTGACTTTTCTCCCTTTTTGTAGAACAACCCAAGCTCTTTGCTACCTTGCAAATACCGAAAAATTCTCTTTGCAGCCAAAAGATGCATTTCTATAGCACAATCAATATGCCTGCTAATTATACTCACAGTATGCATTATATTAGGTTTTGTTGTTGTCAAGTATATTAAACTGCCCACTATCTATTTGTAAAGAGTGGCATCAACCTTCTTTTCTCCAATATTTTTGTGCAGCTTCACTCCAAACTCAGACGGAAGGTTTACAAGATTACAATCTTTCATCTAAAACCTGTCCAGGATGTCTTGAATGTACCTTTTTTGAGAAATAAACATTCCAGCAGAAGCTTGCACCATTTCAATGCCAAGAAAATAATGAATCATATCAAGATTAGACATTTTAAATTTAGTCATCATGAATTTTTTAAAGTTTCCAAACATAGATGTACTATTTCTAAAGTAGATCAAGTCATCTACGTATAAACAAACTATCAATATTTTTTCTTTATCTTTAATCTTAGTGACAAGGATATATTCATAAGGGCATTTTTGAAATCCTACTTTCAAAAAATAAGTTTCTATATGATTATACTAAGTCTGTGGGGCTTGTTTTAATTTATAGAGAGCTTTTTTTAATCTATAAACTTTATGCTCATTGCTAAATTTCACATAACCAGGAGGTTGATCGATAAATACCTCTTCTTTCAAATCTCCATAGAAGAATGCTGATTTTATACCCAACTGAAAAATAAATATGTCATTGCTATCGTCAATTTGATCGTATCATGCCTTGTGATTGGTGCAAACACTTCTTTATAATCAAAACCAAACTCCTGCTTATATATAGCACTTTGCTACCAAAATGTACTTTATACGGATTAACCTCACCATTTTCCTTTAGCTTTGTTTTATAAATGCATTTTATACCAATTGTCTTTTGTCCTTTAGGAAGATCACATAGCTCCCATTTATTATTTTTTCAATTGTTGTAATTTCTTCATCCATAGCTTTTCTCCATTTTGATTTTTTGACAGCCACTTCAAAAATAGTAGGGTAACAATATGAAAACAAAGTAAAATGTTTAAGTGGATTATATCACCTTGGTCAATTCCAATCACCTTATAATTACACAACCATGTTGGTTTTCTTCAAATAGGTTGTGGCCTTTATGATTCAGTTTCAAGTGAACTTTGATCAGCTATAGAAACATTTTGAGTTATATTTTCCACTATGATCTTTGCACAAAACCTTAATTAAACTATCAATTTCTTTCTCAACAAATATTGTATAACTTTTAAAAGAGGTAAAGGCTTCAGTTTTTTTTTTTTTGCAAAATATAAACCCATATTTTGTGACTAAAATCATCAATGAAGATAATTATATATCTTTTTACCTCCGTTAGAATGTAGTGTCATTGGCCTGCAAATATCTGAATGGACAAGCTCCAGTACCACCTTTGCTCTCCAAGATTTTTAATATGGAAATTAATTACGATGTTATTTGATAACAACACATTCTTCACAAACTTGAGATGTAATTTGAGGAAGATCAGTTACCATATTCTTCTGTTATAGTATCTTCAATCAACTAAAATTTAGATACCCATAACGAAAATGCTACAGTTATGTCTCATCGTCTAATTTTGCTAAAAAACATGAACGAAATGTAGTGTGAGGGATAAGGTGAAAACATACGATTTGCTATCTTATTAACTTGAGCAATTAAACCCAATTTTATATCTTGAATCCGGCAAACCACATCTTTGATAGAAATCTTGTATTCTTTTTCTTGTAATTGACCCACACTAAGCAAATTGATTTTTAAATCTGGCGCAAAAAGAATATTAGAAATAATATAAGTTGAATTCTCACTTGGATTGTTACTTTTCCTTTTCCCATAACAGAAATTGTAGAGTTGTCATCAAATTTAATAGAACTACAAAGGATTCATCCAAGTCAGAAAATACCTTCTCTCCACACGTGATGGTTGCAACCTATATCTAAATACCACATTTTTGTTGAGTTTTCTCTTTCTCATGACGTACCATCAAAAGATACAACTCTTCTTTTGTTTTCTACAAAGTTAGTATGAAGTCCACTTTGTTTCATCAAATTAATATAACATTTTGATCTATAATGGGCATACCTATGACATCTGTAACATTTAACATTGGACTTGTCTTCTGACTTTATTCTATTAATTGTTGAATGATGACCTCTACGTCCTCCATCTTTTCTTTGAAAATAACTTTCTTGATGTTAATTTTGTTATTGGTTCCCACGATCATTGTTGTTTCTACCTTCTCTGCCTTGACCTCTACCTCTTGCTCATCCTCTATCATCTTTAATATTTGTAGAGTGATTTTTTGATAAAGCCTTCAACGTTTGCTCCTCTTTTTCATGTTGATTAATTTTCTGCTCATGAATCAACAATAAACTTTCTGATTCATCAATTGAAAGTAGACTTACATCATTCATTTCTTCGATAGAGTAGACAACAAAATTAAATTTTGGTGTTAAAGATCAAAGAATTTTCTTGACAACAAGAACATCCTTTGGCTTATCGGCAAGGATCCACATTTTATTGACAATTGTCATCATTTTGAAAAATGATCAATAATTGATTCACCTGATTTCATTCGAAGCATTTCGAACTTTGAATGAAGTGCTTAAAGTTGTTGCCTCTTAGCCCTTATTGTACCTTAGTACTTCATGGATTCCTAGATGTCTTTGGTGGTATCCTTGCAAAGAATGGTTTCCAAGATCGAGCGATCAATAGCTTGGAAGAGATAATTCTTTGCTTTAAGATCCTTCAATGTCAATTACTCATGCTTCATCTTTTGTGCATTTGTAAACATAACGCCTTTTGTTGGTTGTACTACAAAAACCACAATCGACAACCGTCTAATATTCTTTGGACCTTAAGAAATTTTCCATAAAAATGGTCCAATGATCATAGTGATCATCGAATTGAGGAATCACTGGATGCACAAAACGTTCAGAAGTCATGATTCTCCTCATAACTTGGCTCGGATACCACTATTAAAAATCAAAGAGTTTTGCACAATACTAGAAGGTCGAGTATAGGTAAGGAGGATTTAAAAAAATTCTCAATGCATCTCGTTGATAACTCCAAAATTATAACCCACTACCTCCTCAACATTAACCAATAACTCATCATCCACTAACCACTAACTCCACAATACAAATATTATCCCATTACCTTCTTATCCACTAACCACTAACTTCATAATACAACCATTAATCCACTAACTCCAAAATAAATATTAACTATTAACTCCAAACATTATCCCACACTCCCTAAGTCAACATTAATATTTACATTAAATTTTATCAATAAGGTGATGCATGGTTTTACAGTTCTTGAATATTAGATAGTGAAAAAGAGAGACTAAAGACCTATGGTACATGATATAAAAACAACCCACATAGCTGATATTTGAAAGTCATTAGCAAACACAATTGCCTATTGATCATCACTAATTACAACGGAGAAGGGAATCTAATTCCACATAAAGGAAGGGGAATGTATGCTCCCTTACGTCAATTATTCCAATAAATTGTGGGCGGAAGTGAGTTATAGATGATTTCACTGAAAGGATTTCGGTCATTTTTGCTTCTGCCCAATCATGGGCGAAAGCAAAGGATAGGGGCTGAAAAAAAACAAAAAAGATGCTAATTCCTGCCTGATTGTCAACCTCATTAGACTCACTAGATTCATGGTTCTTAATAAGCTTTCTAGCCACACATGTTCTGCCAAAGGAGGTACCCCACGAGCTACTCTGACCTCCTTTACTTGCCTAGTTTGTGAGCAAGAATCCTCCATGGCAGGGCTAGGGAACATCTCTTCTAAGACTTCACAAGTGTTGATGCCCAAGATGAGCTTGTACTAGAGCTTTTAAGTGTTAGGGGTGTTGTTAGTGGCAGGGTTTGAGAGCTTGGTTTTATCCCAAGGTGAGGCACCGTGACAAAGCTCAATTGCCTTGTGATGGACCATGCCTTGTGGTCGACTGCAGTTGCCTCAATAGATCATGTTGGTGTCTGCCTCATGACTGAAGACCGAATGGATGAAAGGGAGTGACTGAATAGTTCATAGTGGAGAGCAAAAAGAAAACATTGATAATTTGGTCCTTTCTCTTGTGTTGGCCTTGTGATTGATGGTGGTGGAGAGGAAAGGGAGGCAACCGGCCAGTTCACAGTGGAGAGCAGAAAGAAGACCTCCATAATTTGGTCGTTTCTCCTCTTTCGAACTCCTTGCGCTGTTTTTTCTTCCATGTAATCAGTCTTGTGTCTTCCTCTTCTCTTTCCTTCTTTCCTTTCTGTTCCTTCCTCCCCCTTCCCCTTCTCACAGTAATCACAACCTTAAGAAGATGAACAATTGACACACTAAACTAATACTTCTTTTGTCATTCAACCTTAGCTGTGGCCAACAGCATCTATTCGTATGACACCAATTTGTTTGACTAGACTTCCATAATGGAGAAAAATCTTTGACTCATGCACTATCTACAGATTAAGATGATCAAACAATACAAGTTTAAATCCAGATATGTACCCTAAGCAACAAACTATCAACAGATTAGTAATTACCACTTCAGGAGGCTCAGCTAGTATATTGATAAAAAATTTGGCCTGCAATTTGTGTCTCTGTTAGATGAGAACGAACAGCTGGATGTCATGGAAAATCAAATTGCAAATTGGTGCAGTACTTGTTTAGTAGTGGCTCCTGACATAAGAAGATCCGTAGTGACCATACCAGGCTGCAAAATAGGCTCCATATCAAAACAAATGAAGAATACTTATATCAACCATTTCTGAAACAACCATTCAAATTAAATCTTCAAAGAACAATAGAAAAGAGTAACTAACATAATATAGTTTTAATTTACATAATGGAGAAATTTAGATGAGTTAACAGTAGAATTGATAGCAAATGGTGGTTCATTACCGATAGGTTGTGCACCACAACATTTTTCACTTCATGCATCTGCAACTCTGCCTGATACAAACAGAATTAACTGCTTATTTCAGGGATGAAGATACTGGGAATGACAGAACAGAATTAACTGCTTATTTCAGGGATGAAATACAGGGAACAATGGACAAAATGACTTTGGATTAAATATAATGTCGTTTACAGGCCTTACAATGAGTCATGGATGCGTATACAAGGATGTAGATACTGTACTAACCAGCATTTACAATTAAAGAAAAAGTGACCCATGGTAGAAATGGTTCATGATGATGTCAGTTACAATATACAGATAGTTCTTGCATTGTATTATTACTTGATTGCTGCACAGTAGCCTAATGTATTATACTAATACGTAGGGCTAAGGATGATTACAGGGATCCTCTCCCAAATTCTAAATTGGGAGGAGCTTTGTGTGATGGAACCGATTTTTTTACTGATGTCAACCTGCCTACTATCTCAAAAATGGTCCAATACCGCCCTCAGGAGCTGCTAAGAGTGATACAAACTAGATACAAAAATCATGGATATTGTCATTTTTTAAATCCACCGTGTACTAGTAAGATCAATCATCATGAGTTGTGGGAGGTAAATGGTATCAGTGCTGTATAAAAAACATCAATCATGATTAGAACTGATGTTTTTTTTTTCATATTTTCAACACCTAACACATAGCAGCTTTATTCCCCAGCATCCTAAACTATGTCAATTGCATTCTTAATTGAGAAGCCAATATTACATGATCCTTGAACACAGCAAAATTGAGAACAGTTAGGGCTTAACCATATCAAAAAGTCAACAAATTATGACTTCAAACAATGTTTTCATATAAAGGACTTAATGAAAACCTTTTTTTATTAGCAAAATTATCCAAATGAGTAATTTATATCAATAACAGTTACCTGCAAGGACTTGGTGAGATGCACAACACTGCGCTTGGTTGCCCCATAGGCAGCAAATCTGACAAGCAGACAAAAGAAATTCCAAATAACATATAAGATGAATGTCAAAGGTGGCCAAATATGTGTCATTCGATAACATAGGATGACTAAGGAGAAGAAAGAGAGTTGCATTAGCATATGACTTATTCTAGAAGGGGTAGAGTTCAAATTGATACATTCATCAAGGAGGAAAAAGATAAATACATTACACTTCGCAAATGAAACATCTTTGTGGCATATTTGCAATGTGTTTGAAACTGGAAAACATGCTCCATAGAATACACCAAAAATAAGGTAAATCAATAATTGTCCCCACGACTAATAGTAGGAAACTTAAGAAAAGTTAACCTTGGTGTTGGTCTTCCATCTGAACCCGCTCCATCAATGTTAAATATATGACCACCTCGAGGCTGGTCAAACATCATATTTATTGCCTATAATATACACAAAGGCATAAATGCTACAGAGGAACCATAATAAGATTGTGGGGAAACAAAACCAATTACAATAACAGTACCTCACGACAACAAATCATCAAACCCAGTGTATTTGTGGTTACAACTTCCCTTAACATAAATTAAACAATTAGAATTATGTGTCTGAAAGAGATTGTATCCAACAGAAAGGCATCAAAGGAGTTTTATTATTAAGAAAACACTTACATAAGATCCTCATCAGATGTTTCAGCCAATGGTTTGTAACTGTATGCATTTGATCCAGCATTGTTAATCTGTAGTTTTTCCCAGTTTTAGAAGTACATTTGGAACAATTAAGAATCAATAATAAGCACAAAAATAGAAACCTTTTCAGTCTCAATGAATCTCAACACAGCTTATAAAAGTCCAAGATAATGCATAAAAGTACATTACCAGTTGTATACTTCCATATATGTTTTAGTATTTATCTTCTGTTGACAGCAAAAACATACTGAAAGTGGTCTATCCTATTAGTCTGTGCATGCTCACCTGAATACACTACTAGCAGGCATCCACTCCAGTGGAATAGTTAAATGAGCTACACTAATAAGTTAGATAATTAATGGCCAATATTATGTGGAAATTTCAACTATATGTGCATTGAACTATTACCTTGATGATCAATATTAAAAAAAAAAAAAGGGGAGTCTGGTACATGAAGCTCCCGTCACACGGGGTCCCGAGAAAAGGTCTATTATACACAACCTTATTTTGTTTTGCAAGAGGTTGTTTTTAGTATTCATACCCGTGACCTCTAGATCACAAGACAATAATTTTACCGTTGCGCTAAGGCTCCCCTTCACCTTGATGATCAATATCGCGATGTGTTTTTGCATGTCAAATTGGCATATCTCACTGTTATAAAAGATGATATCCACTATCTAAGTCTTTCGAGAGGAGACCTCTATGAAAGGCAAAAGCTCCATGTAAACATAAGATCCAGGGCTATACTGAAGAACCATATCAGGAACTTCTGTAGCAAAAGAAAATCATTGATAAGGTGGCACATTCTGTTTGAACATGGTTTCGACAATAATCTGATTCTTTTTTTATATTAACTTGTCCTTTCAAGAGAAGATATTTTCAGCATAATCTTTCATCCTCACATACTTCAGAATCCTATAATATCTTTAATCTAGGGTGAATTAAGAAAATATTTAGTATATCTAGTCTTCTTTTGAAGATCAGAAAAAGTCAATCAAAGTCTTAGTTAACAAATAAGATTGTATTGTGTCCTTTTGAAGATCATCACTGTTGCCGCAGAAAAGTTAGCAGCTCCAAAGAAAAGAGAACAAGGAATTGAAAAGAAACTCCTGATCGAGACTTTGGGAAAAGGAAAATTCAAAATGGCCTTCTTCCCCTTTCGCCTTGTTTTTAAAGACGATTCTTGCAGAGGGAGACCCGATCTTTTTGTCATCCCTACCAAGTCTTTGATGTGATTCGATTAGAATCATATCTTCAATCCCGCCCCCTTAGGCATCAAAGGTGAAAGAGTGGAAATCATATCTCTTTCCCCTTGAGCTAGATCCAAAGGCCTTATGAATCAGGCTTCTCTTGCCGGGCCTATTGGTGTTGAAGCTTGCCTTTATCAGATTCATGGGCTCTGTTGGGTTGAAGCCCTTAATGCCTTTCATGGCAGGACGAGCCAAGTCCCCTCTAGTCGAGACCTCCTAAGCCAAGTTCTTGCTCGGCCAAGACCTCTTGAATTGAGTCCCTTCAGCCGAGACCTTCTAAGCTAAATTCCTACTCGGTTGAGACATCTTGAACTGAATCTTGTTCGGCCTAGTTCTTCTAAGCTAAGTTCTTGCTTGGCAAAGACCACTACTTGGCTGAGACTTCTTAAGCCCAGTCCCGTTAGGCTAAGACCCCAAGACCATAGAAGGGTGGTAACCTAAGATCTCTGTAGTTGGGGTTGAAACCTCCCAAGCAAGATCAAACATACACATGGCCTAATCCTCTCGACTCTTATTTATATATATTTTCCTCAACATCACTAGACCTTCCCTCCTAGTCGAGTCGACGATTGTAAACCGAGTGAGACTCGAGTTAAACCTAAGGTCTACAACACTCACAGTGTATGTTTTTGGGATTATAGTCTTATTTAATTCTGATCATGCCATGATCTTCCTTGATTCACTACAAAAGTGCGCTTGTGTATCCCCTTGCTCAATTATTGCGCTTTGCGATCCACACCCATTGGACGATTCCATAGAGTCCCTTAGGATTTGCTGATGCGCACCCCCTCATTACTTCACAGCCATCACTCAACCTCAGATTACCAACAAATTTGTCGCTATTTACCAAGGCTTTATATATCTCCTCCACTCTCTTCACCGATTAATCTACATTCTCTTTTGAGTGTTCAAGGCCGAGGCTTTACAACATTACTTCATCCTCCTTCGTCAGTGACAATTCGTTGTTGTTTTCAGTAAGTTTTCTCGGCCTTCTACACTTTCCCATTCATAATGCATTCTAATAGAGGTCTTCGCATAAGCTCTAATCCCTTCGGCGAAGGACCTAGTGAACCTTCTTCTTCCCTTCGGCGAAGGACCTAGTGAACCTTCTTCTTCCCTACCTTGGTTCAAAACCACTCCTACCAAATATACTGAAATTGAAACTTCTACTCTCCATTCCGATTATGAATGCCCCAGTGGTTTTCAAGTAATCACCCCGACCAATTGACAGACCTCACCGACCCCCTTTATTGTGTTACTTTCCGAAGGTCTTCGTTTTCCCATTCCTGAGTTTTTCCAAGAGGTAGTTGCTTACTTTTGTATTCCCTTAAGTAAGTTAACCCCCAACTCCCTTCGGCTACTATATGGGGTAACCATTGTATTTTGTTACCTTCGCCTGCCTTTGACCCCTCCTATCGTTCATTACTTTTTTCGTCCAAACAAAGGCAAAATAGGCATTTTCTATTTCGCCACTTGTCCTAGTGCACAATTGCTAGGACGATACCCAACCTCTCATAAACACTAGAAGGAGTTCTACTTCTACATTTGCCCTACAGTCCCCTTCAAAATTTCCTATTTCTCGGCAGCAAGACTCTCCATCTCTTCCCTATCTCAGTCACTTTCAAGATAGTCCCATCTTTGACCAAGTGAACCGAATCTTATTGACCCATAGTTACAATGCGATGCCGGCGAGTTAGTGGAATGGGTGAGATCTTTCCACGCGCTCTGTTAGAAGAGAGAGGAGCAGAGAGAATCGAAGGAGGAAATTCATAAACAAAGAGGATCCGCCTTTAGGTTTAGACGAAAAGAAATAACTTTATTAATCTAAAATATGAATGCTTACAAGAGCCTTAGCCCATGTTTAAATAGATTATGAATTGAGAAAACTTTGTAGCAAATAGAAAAATTCAAAACAAATAAAAATAAAAAACTTCAAACAAAAAAAAACAATAAAATTTTTTAAAACTAAGCAGAAAATTTCAAAACTAAAAATTTTTAAAACTAAATACAAAATTCAAAAATAATAATAATAATAATAAAATCCTAATTAGCAGCGACAGCGGTGGCGCACCACAACTTGGTTGTGGTGGAGACCACAACTTGGTTGTGGTGGAGACCACAACCGTGGTGGGGACCACAGGCAGGTCGTGATCCCTACTAGATGCCCCTTTCAAGTTGCAGAATAGTTTATGCCCATGGAGGTGGCTGTGGTAGCTTCTGAGATCTCCAAGTTGCCTCGTTCTGATCCAGAATGAAATATATTTGTGTTAGGAGGTCATGGAGGTGTTAAAATCCTTATTTGAGACCTTAATTGCTCTTCGACATAGCTCAAAAGAAGACAGGATTGTGTCATAAGAAAAGAGTCGATCAAGCTGCGGATGCACCTCACAATGTTAACCTGTTGATCCAGTAAGACTTGTCGTTCTACTTCAGGTTGAGTCTGATAGAGAATAACTGACTGCTACCTTTAGGTATCTGTCTCAACCTCCCGCATCTTTTTATCTTCAGTTCTTTTATAGCCCGTTCATTTCTCCTTCCCAATTGACCCCTTCTTATAATATTACCAAAGATTTTTTATTCATTTTTGACTTATTCTTACTTCTGGCAGCTAAAAGGATCTTGCAGGCATATATAACTAAGCACATGAAGTGGCCAACTCCACCATCTAACTTGACTTGAGACCACTCTATCTCGACAAGCTCAACTCCTTCGGAGGCAACCCCTACTCCTGTAATCCTTCAGGATAACTCCCCTTCAAAGCTTGAAGACGAGGTTCCTTTGCGCCTACGATGAAAATGCTCTCGCATCACTTGGCCACCTAGCCCCCTGGGTCCCCTTCACCTTCTAACATACTAACAGAACTTCCACCGTGTCAACCTTCTCTCATTCCTCAATTTGCTGAGAACCTAACTCCTCCTCTTGCTGATACCCTTAAGGGTCATCTTGCCTCTTTGTCCAATCCTCGCTTGGCTAGCCTTGCTGTGGAAGAGAGAGATTTGGTCCATCAACTCTCTCCTAAAGTTGGTGGAAGATACTTCAACTAAGCTAGTTCAAGTATACCTTGGTTACTCTAATATCTCTTTACGCCTTAGTTTTCTAACCCATTTCTTAGGTATGGGTGTGCCATAAAGAGCTAGCTATCTGAATGCCTTGTTTGATAGACGCACATTGGGTGAGCATGGCCCGAGGCATAGAGTCCCACATCCAGGTGAAGTGACTGGAGGTCAAGGTGCAGGCGGGCACATCTGAAGTGGAGCACTTGTCTAAGGAGCTTGCTAACATAAAGTTGGGCTTGGAGTCCTCGGAAGCTATCCACTAAGTCACAGAGCCATCAACCATGGATGAGCAAGTCCGCCTTACTAGGGAGGTCGACTATCTTCGCATCGAGCTAACCACTTACCGAGAGGGAAAGTAGACTAGGTGGGAAATTTGCAAGGTTGAAGTTTAACGATTTGCTAAGCTCTCGGGTGGCCCTATTCTTTGAACAGGGCTTTGTAAGTGTTATGGAGCAATTTTGGACCAAGGGCTACCCAACTACCGATCTAGTCCAAGGTGAGCATAGGCTGAATTGATCCCTTATAAGGTAGAGGATAACGTCAATCCAAGACCTAGCTTAGGTCAAGGAGAGCATAGGTCAAGTCGATCCTTTACCTGTAAGGGAGAGCGAAACATCGATCTGAGACCTGACTTAGATTAAGGAGAGCATAGGCCGAGTCGATCGCTTATCTATAAGGGAGAGCATAACGTCAATTCAAGACCTAGCCTAGCTTAAAGAGAGCATGGGTCGAGTCAATCCTTTACCTATAAGGGCGAGCGTAACATCAATTTGCGATCTGACCTAGGTCAAGGAGAGAAAGGGTCGAATCAATCCCTTACTTGGATGAAAGAGCGTAACATCGATCCAAGACCTATCCTAGGTTAAAGAAAGCATGGGATGGACTGAGCCGATCATTTACCTATAAGGAAGAACATAACATTGATTTGAGACCTTGTCTAGGTCAAGGAGAGCAAAGGTTGAGTCGATCCCTTACCTATAAGGGAGAGTGCAATGTCAATCCAAGACCATACCTAGGTCAAGAAGAGCATAGGTTGAGTCGATCTCTTACCTATAAAGGAGAGCGTAACGTCGATTCGAAATCTAGTCTAGGTCAAGGAGAGCATGGATAAATAAATAAATAAATACCCCTTGTGCTTGACGGCTTTATTCATGATTACATCTAAAAGCATTTCACTAAGACCTGCTACACTCTTGACCTTCTACCTGAACTTCCCCTCAAACTATGAAACCTTCCCTAAAACGAAAAACATAGAAAAACTGCATTAGACCCAATCGACTTAAGACTCTTACTAATGACACGATTGTAGATGAGAAGCATTCCATGGCTTCGACAAATCCTTCCCCTGTGCCCCTTATAAATAATAGGTTCCCATGCTAAGTTTACGGTTGACTCGATATAGGCCTTCCCACTTGGGCACTAACTTCCCCTACTAGTTGTGCCTTCTTCCAACCCAATTTCCAACCTAAAAAGATTGGGGTTTTACTCACTTGTTATAAGCCCTACTAATCTGCTTATAAGTTGCCAAGTGGTTGGTTGTTATTTCCCTTCTTTCCTTTATCAGGTTGAGATCTAGAGCCCCCCTTTCAGCATTATCTTCACTTTAAGCTTCTATACACACCGATTAGAGAACTATTTTGACTAGTGTGACCGCCTCTGTCTTATAGACCAAGTTAAAAGGTATTTCCCCAATAATCTCTCAAAGAGTTGTCCTGCAAGACCAAAGCATGCTAGGCACCTCATCCACTCATCTATCTCTTATGTGGTCCTAATTTAGCCGGTAAGCCCTTGACGATGTCTCTATTCATGACCTCTAACAGTCTGTTACTCTAAGGATATGCCACCAAAGTGAACGTCTATTAGATCTTGAGCTCGGGACACCATTTCCTAAT
The DNA here is from genome assembly GCA_025175895.1 of Wurfbainia villosa. NCBI lineage: Eukaryota > Viridiplantae > Streptophyta > Magnoliopsida > Zingiberales > Zingiberaceae > Wurfbainia > Wurfbainia villosa. The sequence continues at coordinate 86,084,771 of CM045988.1, forward strand.
TTTCTTTCCCTAGTATTGTCTTCCGTTGTCTAATATCAGCCTTCAGGGTATGTCGAATCAACAAATAATGTTCTTCCAGAGGAATTTCATAATAGCTTCCAAGATACATGCAAGTGGTTCTGCCTTCATCCATTTTGAGAAGTAATCTACCACCACTAGTAGAAACCTTTTTTAAGTTGGCCCCGCTAGGAAAGGTCCTATAATATCCAACCCCTAGTGATCAAAAAGGCATGGAGTTATTATAGAGGTTATCAATTTGAGGGATTGATGCTTCTAGCAACTGATACATGTAGCAACCCATTTGAGGGCATCCTTTTCAGACGTTGGCTAATAATATCCGGCTAACACCACCTTGCCACGGTTCAACCTTTGGCAATGCTTCCACAACATCCCTTATGATCTTTAACGCGTACTTAGCTTCTTCCAACAT